>OY804519.1:13214971-13696290 GCA_963680855.1 Lepeophtheirus nordmannii | reverse complement strand
TCTCCCCCTTGGGTCATGTCTTATGCTCCAATGGCCTCAGTCAAATGACCGGAATGCCTGAAAGAGGTGTGAGGAAGATTAAATGGATCCAAGAGGAAGTTGAGATCCCCTTTTTTTTTGTTCTTATTTTTATTGCTTCTTCATAGATCCGATTTCATCTTCGTAAAGTTCACCCCTTTCTTAAATATGTATGCAAGGCTTGAGGAAGAAGTAGGAATCGCGTTCTACTTCTTTTAAAGAAGTTCAATCATGATGATGATGATGATTCAATATGATACTTTTTAAATCATACTTTTCAAGTCCTAAGTGCTCTCTTTCTCTCTCTCTCTCTAGTCTTTATGGAGCTCTCTCTGTCTGTCTGTTGTCATTTAAGATCTGATATTTGATACGGAATGAGAGAGAGAGAGAGATAGGGGGTGGGTGGGTGTTGATGAATTTAATTCCTTCTTCCCCTTTTATAAATTAATGTTTCATTAGGCTTTTTAAAGTCCTTATTTAATTATCTACTATACTATACTATTTCTTATTTTGCTGAATCGTGGAGAGAATATCTCGTATAAGAATATATATATATGTATACAAAAGTCAAGTTCCTAAGCCAATTATTCATATTGATGTTCTTTTTTTCTTATTTTTACAGTGGGCATATAGTGCATTGATATACACTCTACATAACGGACATCATGGATATGTCAAGTCTTTATCTTCAGCCTGAAGGACAAGTACATGGTGTGTGCGATCCCCAATGGAATGGTCTCTCTCTCCAAGAGATGATTGACTCTGATATCAAAGCAGAGTTTGATGACGTGATGAGAGATGATCCCTTGGATCTACAGGACATGGACTTAGAATTACTCAATGACTTGGGTAATTTTGATTCCCCTTTTGGTCGTTATGAAATTGGAAGCGAGCTGAGTACAGGGAGTGAGCTCACTCTTAGTTCCACACATCATTGGGTTGAAAGTGGAGGTGGAAGTTTGTCTTCCACGTCTTCGTCGACCTCTGATCAGCTCAGTCCGGATTTTGGAAGCCTTGAGGCAACGCGCTCTGCTTTAAATAATAGCTACTTTGAGGATCTGAATGGAGCCAATAATGTGATGGTGAATCCCAGTTCTGTTATGCCAGTGCATACGTCTCAGCCGTCCCGTAATATCAGTGAAGCTAAACATGTCAAGACTGTGATTAGCAGCCAGATTGCAAATCCTCATCGTCATGGGAGTGTTATCAAAATACAGACTACTAATCACTCCAACGCAGTTTCTGCTGGTGCATCTTCGACTACTTACCCTTCCATAATCATGCCTATTTACACTACCACAGTTGCTTCTCAAACTCCAGGATCCTCAAATACAATTCATGTTGGTCCCAGATTAGGAAAAACTGTCAAAGTCATTCCTCCTATTTCATCTCCCATGCAAGTCAATCCTCCTCAGCAAATTCAGCAACGAACTCAAATACATCAGCAAATCCATAATATAAATAAGCATTCAGCCAGTAAGAAAAAGTCATTGAGCAATAATTCCACACTACAAAAGCCTGCTGAAAAAGAAAACGGGTTCCCCAAGCCAGCATACTCATATTCTTGTCTTATTGCCCTGGCTCTTAAAAATAGTCAAAATGGAAGCATGTCCGTCTCAGAGATTTATAAATTTATGTGGTGAGTAACTATTAAACACCTATGTTCCTTTATGTTCTTCAAAGTTAGGGGTTTTTTCATACCACCACTTTTGGTGGCAACAAAAAGAGCTGCAAGTTATATTATGTAACTACACTTCACTTAGCTACGTTTAATCATAAATTAATAAATGTATTTTTTAAAGGCAGTCGTCACATTTGCCCTTGTGCTAAATGAATTCTCTTACGTAACCATTTTTTTATTATTATTATTACTTAAAACGTTTTCTGCATTTTTACTCTATAGTACGTACGCACGTACGTACATTCATATAGTCTTCTTTGTGTATTTTATTGTTGTTTTTATTACGAGTTGTGACCTTATTTGTAGACATACATACATATTTTACGTGCATTGCTAATTTGCACATTTACTCAGAGCCATAAAGTTCATTATTCAAGTCCTCCTTATCCACCTGCTTCTTTAAGAAATGATGAACCTTTTAAAAGGCTGACATTTATTCGTCATTAGATTTTTAAATTGCCACAACCGACACAAAAGAGACGGTTGGAAAAAATAAATGGAGAGTGAATGGAGCTCATACATAATGTATGTATTTTTTAAATAAAAATAATAAGGGAGGTTGTAGTACTGTAGTGTCATGATGAGGGGGACTGTGTCTGCCCTCTGAGCTGAGGGTTAGGGGAAAAAAAAGAATAATAATAAAAAAAAAAGAGAGGTAAAAAATATTCAACGGATTTTTTCCTTCTAACCGTCATTTTTAAAAGCCCGCGCTTAGCAGTACTGTGTGTGTAACATACATACATACATACATACTTATATAGTTATATACATTGATATATCTTTCCTCATTTCAACTTGGCGGGAATTTTCATATTTATAACCGTCAAAATTAATGAATTTTAAAGAAAAACAAGGAACGTTGTTTCAATACCCTTAGGAAGAAGTTTTTATTTCTTATTCAGCAGAAAAATAAAACCTTGGAACTACAACTATTTTTATTTTTTAACTTTTGGACAAAGGGATATAAATGTTCTGTATACGTAAATTTAGGTCAACTCATGTAAGAGCAACAACAACTATTTTGCCAATTTTAGTTTGATGGTACTGAATTACATAATATATGGATTACAAATATGTTATAACGTATAATTAATAATGCGTTTTTGTTTTGTTTATATTTTAGTGAACATTTCCCCTACTTCAAAACTGCACCAACTGGGTGGAAAAACTCAGTCCGACATAACTTGAGTTTGAATAAATGTTTTGAAAAGATAGAAAAGCCCTCTGCCAACGGTACAAATCAGAGAAAGGGATGTCTTTGGGCTATTAACCCTGCAAAAGTTACTAAAATGGATGATGAAGTTCAGAAGTGGTCCAGAAAGGATCCTATGGCCATAAAGAAGGGGATGCTTCTACCTCGTAAGTTAAAAAAACATAATGTTTGAGTTATGTATGCAGTGCTCTTACAATTTCTTTTTTTTATTCAGACACTCTGGAGTCATTAGAAAGGGGTGAAATGGTCAAGGACTATAGTTCAAATGGTACGGCTTCCTCCTGTGGAAGTATTGAGTCAGAGGATGAGGAAGATCCTAGAACTCCAGCCTCGGTTTCATCACAGGGAAGTCATGGATACGACTCAGCAGGCTCTGATTTTGTAGATATCGAGACCTTTACTTCTGTACCAGATTCATCCCTCCCCGAATTGAATCTTCAGGTGTGTAATGACTTTAAACAAAGCTAATTTTTATAATTTTATAATATCCTTGTTATTAATTAAATTTACAGGTTAGTAGTGGAAATGGGGGCGGAATCTATGAGGAATTAGGAGACGATCGTCTCCATTTTGGTACGGCCACTATTCAAGATAACCAATATTTCCTATCAAATACTTCCATTCAGGGCAACTACTCTATTGTTACTCCTAATACCAAAGCCCCATCAGGCACTCTGGTTGTACAGAAGCGTGATGGCGAGAAACTGTTAGGTATTTAGAAAAAAAGAAAGAAACCGCGCTTTCATATTTGTATTTTGGAACCAAGGGCATGACAGTGATCTCAAAATAATAATTAATATTCCTACTACTAAACTTCTACAACTACGACGATTATATTATTATCAAAGTACAACAAAATTCAATTTGTATAATGTGGTACCGCTGCAAGGGGAAGTACCAAGTGTTATATTGTTTGTTTATTTGGCTTATTTTGTATGTTATAAATGACGATAATGATGATGTTGAACATGTACCTAAGTAAGATGTTTGTATGTAGGCCTCCCACAAATATTAATTCTATTGAAGGTTTAATCTTCTCTTCTATGATGAGCAGGAAAATAATCTAGTCATCTTTTTGTTTAAGATGGCAGTACCTGATGTTTCCCCATTATTGAAATCTCTATGTAGTTATTCATTCACCCTTTATAGCTAAAGCAAGGGACTTACGTGTCTGGTTTACATGAAAGCCTCTTTAAACATCTATTGAATTGCCATGTTAAGAATCAAAGAATAGTGCCTTTTTCCTCCTCTCCTCCAATGTTCAACAATAAGTTGTTTTAGTTTTATAATTTGGAGACACCAACTAACCAACCAACCAATCAGTCAGTTATAAATTTATTTATGTGTGTGTTGCAGTAATATAATGGGAGAAGGCTAGTGCAATCAACAATAATTAATTATCTCTTATACACAACTGTTCTTCTTTGTTTTTATTATATTACTACTATTGCTACCAAATTCATTTACCCTCCCCCGGTCTCGTTTCTGTTTAAACATACTGTAACATTATTATTACTCTTGACCTCTCTCGAACACCCCCCCCCCCCCCTCCCTTCACCCATGCTGCATCCATTTTTGATTGTAGTATACTTTATTAAAAATGTGATAAAGTAGCATCATCTGTCATTTGTTTATTTTTTGTGTGTCATTAATAATGCATAATATGTTTATATTTAATTTTAAGGAAGACAACGGCAAAAATATAGCTTTGGAGGAGAAGGCCTCTTCTCTCTCTTTCCCTCCCCCTCCTCTCAAAAAGTAATGAACAAATTTTACTATTTTTGTTTTTTTTATATAAAATAGCAGCATTTCACCTCTGAAAGTCAAGAATGCAATTAATGATCCAAAAATGCGCCAGTATTAATAGCTTTACTCTTGGAAATAACCCCTAATTTTTTTTCCAACTTATCATTACGTGTGTAGTAATTCTTTCTCTCTTTAAAGTTTCATGTGTTAACACTACTATGAGGATGCTTTAAAACTACTACAATTATACTATTACAATTATTACTATTAAGGATTCATTACTGTTACTTTTTTTGTAGAAGTATTTTTTTATAATAATGTATTTTTTTTCTGTAAAAAAGACACAAAAAAATGTACTGGTTTTCCCTCTGCTGCGACTACTACCATGCTGGGTTAAAGGTTTTTAGAAAGATATGCGTGTATATCAAATTCATCATCCTCTCTATCCTCCTTCCTTCATCTCTTTTTTTTCCCTTTTTCTTTTGTACATAGCGATTTTTTTTACTTAATGAGAAAAATATCATTATATTATTAATAATAAAATTTGAATGTTTTAGTTTTTTTTGTTTTTTTTTCATGTACGGACCTTTACACATTACTTATTGTAAATGAAAAACAAATTAATAATAATATATATATGTATACATAATACAAATAAGACACGTATCTTGGACACTTTTTCTTTATCATTATGAGAAGAGGAAGCAGCACTCCTCAGATATGACATATGAGCCTGGAGAGCAAGAAGAGGAAGACTTCAATTGGAAAACGATATGCACATCTTCAAGACAACCTTCTGCTCCATTCCTATTCTTTCTTTCGCACTTCTTTTCATATTATTTCCTCGGGTCAGTAAATCCTCATCCTCATGCACTGATAACTTGGGAAACAAAATAACTGATTGTGATGCCTGTATGCGTCACCTCGGTTGTGTTTGGTGCAATGATCGTGAACCTGATGGAATGGCGAAAGGCTGTATAACAGAGTCTCAAGCTATGAGTGGTTGTGATAAATCCATCAATTTGAAAAACTCGATTGAATTTATTCGTAACTCTCCTTTGGACACGGACTCTTCAGACAAAATACGGGTCTCTCCTCAGGAAGTTCAACTTATACTTCGCCCAAACCATCCCTTTGATATAGATTTTGAGGTTGCTCTCTCAGACAATCCGGTAGATATTTATTTCCTCATGGATCTCAGTTCCTCAATGAATAAAAGTAAAAGCAATTTAGTAGACGCGAGTGAGTCCATCGCACGAAGAATTAGTGAGCTCTCTTCCTCGTTTAAAATTGGGTTCGGAAGCTTCTCTGATAAGCTAGTACCACCTTTTGGAATGACTAAGCGCTATTCAGAGTCACGGAACTATTTGCGTTCTTATAGTTATCGGCATCAAATGAGTCTCGGGACGAATGTCGAAGAGTTTCGTCTTCGAGTTCAATTTTCTGATCTTGCAGGAAATGTAGATTCGCCTGAATCGGGTCTAGAAGCTCTTTCTCAAGCCATACTCTGTGAAGAAGAGATTGGATGGACTCCGGGTGATGTTAGACGAGTCATTATCTTCATATCTGATAAAGAGCAACATTACGCTTTGGATGGAAAGATGGGAGGTCTTTATACCATGTCTCAAGGCAAATGTGAACTTAGTTCCGTCCGTGGCGAGTCATATCTAACGTATTCCAAGAGTGAGGAGTATGACTATCCTTCCTTTGGGCAAATTAGAAACGAACTTCGTAAAAAAAATGTAGTCGTGATTTTTGCTATCGAGAGCTTCATGGTCTCCTTGTACAGAGATTTAAGTCTATTTCTTCAAGGGACTGACAACGTTGGAGCACTCACTGAAGATCCAAGTTCTATCGAAGAAATTGTTGTTGAACAGTATCAAAGTATAAAGAACAGAATTAGTATGACCGTGAATAATAGCCACCACGGACTGCTAAAATGCACCTTGCATGGAGATTGTATCTCGGGTAAAGCTCTCAAAAGACAGCAATCTGATTTGGTTTGTAACGATGTTGAAACTCAGAAGCCTTATAAATTTAAAGTTAAAGTAACTGCGTCCTCTGACCTATGCTTAGAAACTGATACTCACGGACAACATAAATCCTTCTCTATTCAACTGCAGGGCTATGAGAAAGATCAACTTTCCGTCAAAGCGAAGTGTGCATATTGTTCCTGTCCTGATGTAGAGCCAGGCTCTAGAATGTGTTCTGGGAATGGTAATTTTATTTGTGGTGGTTGTCAATGCTATGATGGATTTAGTGGAAGGCATTGTGAATGTAACGATAAGGACGTTTTGAACGCTCAAAATGAAGAGGACTCTTGTAAATTCGAAAGTGAGGATGAAGTATGTAATGGACGAGGGGAATGTGTTTGTGCTAAATGTCTATGTAGCAGTTCGGAATATCTGGGCAAAGCCTGCCAATGTAGATCCAAAGACTGTCCTGGGTTTTCTTCCTCAAGTGGGATATGCAATGGGAAAGGGATTTGTGAATGTAAGGAAAGCAACTCTACGATACCAACATGTAAATGTGATGATAGCTTCTCAGGAGATAATTGCGAATGTCCCACAAGTAATGAAAAGTGTAAAGCTGCTTTAACAGGAGATGAGGTATGCTCTGGAAGAGGAGAGTGTATCTGTGGTAAATGCCAAAATTGTAAGGACGGTTATAGAGGAGATTTCTGTCAAATTGATCCCGTTATATCTGTTTGTAACAAGCTTGCTCCCTGTATTAAACATTTCCTTCTACGGAAAAACTCAACTGAGGATGAGCTACGACTGGAAAAGGAACTCTGCTCCTCCACTTTTATTGGAAACACTTTTCACCCATACTTAAATATGGGATGTAAAATTCAGGATGATTTAAGCTTGGAGGACAGTTTTTTTCTTCTTATAGGGGAATATAGCGACTGCAATCAAATGGTACAAAGATATAATCAAAGTCAAGCTCAACAAGAAGATGAGGACGAAGATGATGAGTTTCCAACACGAGGTGACCTTGGACGGATCGAGCAGATAAGGAAAATTGACACGGCTCAATTGAAATTTTGTACATTTAGATATGGGGATTGTAACGTTGAGTATTTTCACAATCGATTGGATTCGAATGATATTTATGAAGAAAGAGTGAGATAACAATATAATTTCTTAAATAAAATCCTAATAATTTATACATACTTATATATTTTTCTATCATTTAGAAAAGTGGAGCTGTCTACGTTGTTTACTCGAAGAATGAAAACGGTGTTTGGAGTCCTCACACCAATTGTCGAGAAGGTCTTTCTCTGCCTCTAATTCTGGGTTCATCTGTTGGCTCACTATTACTTTTTGGCTTAATCACATTAATTGCTTTTTGTGTCATTGTAACAACTCGAGACAAAAGAGCGTATGAGCAGTATGAGGCATGGAAAGCAGAAAATATTCAAAATCTGCAGGGTAACAGCAATCCAACATATATACAACCAAGATCCATAGTAGATAATTAATTAATTCGAAACTCTAGTCTTTCATTCCTTTTTTAAAAAAATTCTATTTTATATGTATGTAAATTGTACATGTAACAGTGTTATTTATCTTCAATAGAAAATAATGAAAAAACTTAATTTATGTATTTTGTACATGAAAAAATTCAAATTAAGGTTTATCATTATTATTTTAAATTTCCGCACTCTCATTCATGTACCTATTCATTATTTTTTATTAATTATACTATGCTACTAAATCACAAAAATTAGGAGCTAATGTGCAATTACACAAATAAATGATAAATGGATAATTCACCAGAGTCATAATATCAATCAATTTAGCAATTTATATCATAATTTTATTAAAGGTTATGAAATTATACAAAGTACGCAAGTTTAAAAATATACCACACAACCTCTAACTCCACTTATAAAACGGAATGTTATATTCTAGTTAAATGCCAATATTTGAGGGTCAATGTTTTTCCATCAATAATTAATTTGATCTTTTGAATTATATTATATACATTTTAACAAAAGTGAAAAGTGTATTCAATGTTCGATGATTCATTAGAGTTAGATTTGATCCATGTTTGTTTAAAAAGAATCTCCAATACAATATTTATCTAATTTTTTTAGTACTATTTATTCTCTAATTGGTTATTTGATTACATTATTCCAAATTATTCGGGAAACACTTATTATAAATATCATTTACGGTTTACTTGTGTAGGTTTACTATTAGCTTACTCGATTTTTTTAAATAAGGCTTCGAGTGAAGCACATTTTTCAATTTACTCCTTTAACATTTTTGGGAGAAAATGAAAGCACCTTATGAAGGCAATATTAATTTCATCTGAGATTTTTTAATTCATCTTGTTTCGTCACATTTCGTCAAGAAAATAAAAGTTTTATTTTAGTTAAAGAAAGCATTCCAAAAAATTGTTTCTCTTCGTCATGAAAAAAAAAACCAAAAAAACCTTTGCAGACAAATACGTTTCATCTATTGACGTCTGTCAAAATCTACTTCACATGTTGGCTCTTTAGCAAAAGAAACAAATCATTCATATCCTCAAAACGGTGCAGAGATACTGTGTCTTAAAATACAAAGCTCACATCTTACTACATATTATTTCAAATTAGTTGTCTTAATTTACGTTGTAGATGACAACTTAAGTCATTTAGCGATCAGAAGCTACATTTTAGGAATAAAATCAGCAAATATTCTACTGAATATTTTAGATTTGGTTGATGAATTCAATTGTAACTGATTTCTTTTTAAAACAATGATCGCCAATCATTCTTCATTTTTTTACGATACATTCATATAACACGGCTTCACTCCACTAAAAAAAATTTACATTTTATTTTGTAATCAGTTGTCAATTTTCTACTTCTTTCTCTAATAAGAATAAGTTCTTATTATGCTGTGAACAATATTCTACTACTAAAAGAATAATTTCATAGTTGAGAAGAATTGGCTAGGGGACTGTGAACAGATTTTAGGTCTTTTTTTCTGTTTCTTTTCGAAAAATAGGTTACGATATTCAATATCTATCATCTATCGTGATAATTTCATGTAAATGATTCATCAGCGTCTTTTGCAGGAGTAATTAAATATGTTTTTTTTTGTAAAAGTAAGGACCAATCTAGAAATCAAACTTTGTGCAAGAGAGCAAATCATAAACCCACCAAATAGAAATAAATAGAGGTTTAGTATCTACAAATTCGTAATTTTGCTATAAATAGACTATGTTAGATATATTTCTACTGTTTTTGCTTTGATGCAATAATGTAAATACTTAATCTTATGGTATTTTGAATTTACTGACCAGTAAATATCCTTAATTTCTGTTGTAATATATATGTATAGGGAATAAATATTTCGTGATGAAGTAATATTTATTCATTCATCGCAAAAATATGATTTTATAATCATCAAACCTCTTGTGTACATATATTTTATACATATGTCCCCTTCCTCTAAATCCTATATATCTTTAAAAAAATACACATTTATTGAATGAGCTCTTTTTTGGAAAGAAGGTTCTACACTAACTCTGGACTATTATTACATGGGCTAATTCTTTTTAAATCAAGAAAGTTATAAACCTTTGTGTAAGAGAACTCCAATTTCTTGATTTTTTCTCTTATAGTTCATATTTTATCGAATTCAAATTGAGGTATAGAAATAGCAAAAAGATAGCAGAAAGCTATTTTAATGTGCCATGTTGTTATCTTTATTGTGCCTCGCAACCTTTCCTCCAAAAAGAAAACAAAAAAAAGTCCAAAATCAGATGGTAGTTAGTCAATTTTTCCCAACAGTGGGACTATTCTTCAATTAATTATTATTCTAGAAAATTATTCACAACTTAATAAGGCTAATTCGAGTTCAATCAATTAACATTTTGAACACGATAAGCCGTAAATTATACGTCGTTATCTCTATCTCAACCTTTCTTTTTTAAATAAACATACTTTTCTATGTTATTTGGGGTAACACTGTGTTTTATCTTAATGAACAATAAGTAACAACAACCAGTACATTCTATTGCAATATAATTAAAACTTGTCCGCTTGAATTTTCCAATGAATACTTTCGAATGGACTACTTCTCTCACGAACTGAACAGTATTTCAAATCTAACATAAATATATAATAAGGATATCAAATATTCAGCTATAGATATTTATGTACTTTTTTGATACTTAAATCACGGCGTTACCCCATGAACAGCAAAATATACACAGTATTTTGTTTTTAACTGTCAATTTTCTACTTATTTTCCCCTTATTAGTAGCCTGAACGTTGATTGTTTAAACTCTTGTTAAGCTGTGAACAGTTTTTATAATATTATCGAATGAAGACTAATTTCGAATTGATTTTGGGGTCTTTTTTCTCTTTATTTATGAAGAAAAGGTTGCAAGATACAATAGAGATAAAGATGGGATTTGCATATCAATTGACTGATAAAACTCTGCAATACCCACTCATTAAAAATGGTGTGCCTGATGATGTTATGTTCATTAATTTAATGATGTATAAGTGAATGTGTCATTGAACCACTTTTTCCTCCCACATGCTACATACATCTCTCTCTGTGAGTTCGTATATAATTAAAAGCTATTGACCTAGTAACAGAGAGAGAGAGAGAGATAAATTGACGCTATTTACATAAGTGATTTCTATATTAAGAGTGCTAAAAATAGATTGCATTTTGTAAAGGATTGCCCTTTTGCTCCTTCATCATTACACATGACGTTACATGATGCATGACTGTGAATATGATTTGATTCACCACCGTGCCCAATATTTAAGAAAAGGTGGGGACAAACATCAATCTCTTCAAAGGTGCAGGAGTATCAAAACAGCATAGGGCATTGTCTCTATCATACCTTTGTCTTTTCACAAATGCATTTCAATATTTAAACAAACTGGATATATGATAATATTATATCAGGCTGCATTAAAAATATTAAAGATAAGCATAATTGATTCATGCTACTCATATCAAAATAAGCACTAAGTAAATTGAAATAAAGGGTTGCATGACTTTTCATCAAAGGATTGTCCTCATGTGGCGTAGTGGGTTTATATTCATTTTTTTGAAACATTATAACTGTGACATAATCTATCTTCTACTATTGGTTGCTAATAGATCATTTTCATTGACGTCACAGATTCTATCATAAATTGAAGCGGCGCCATGTTGGGGGAATACTTATAAAATAAAATGGACAAATTTACAATAAATCTTAAGGAAACCATTTAAGATTTATTTTCTTGAGTAAATTGATGAAAAATGATCATACGATATTACCAGTTTTCTTTAAGAACAAAAAAAAAAATTACATTTTATGATAGTGTTAAGTGTTTTCTTTTCAATTAAGTATAATTTATTTATATAAATATAGGGAGACATTGGTAAATTTAAGTGGATGAATGGAACTATCAACTAATTTTGTATTGAATAGTTATATAATATGTATACAACGGAACGGTATTTACTATTTACAAATTCTTGTTCATAAAAGAATACAAATCGATAACTACTCTCAAAGGACAAATTAATCAACTAAAGTTATACATTCAATAACTTTTTTAAGGGTTTTTATTAGAAAACCCTTAAAAGAAGATTAATTTAAGTTTTTAGGCTGAAAATATGCAGTGATAATATTTTAATTAGCTGAGAAATAACTTTTGAGGATATTAAATATGACCTCAAAATGGAAGGGTCGTTTGAAATAATTGTTGTTATATGACAACAACGATAAAATAATACTGATTTATAAGTGTACAGACGTCAAATTTGATAGCCAACAATTATTATTTAATAATTTAAATGATGTTTTTCACCACAATGTAATAGAACTTATTGGGAGAACTTAGATCATGATTCATGTCACCAACCCTTTTCAACATCACTAAATATCAAGTCGATCTTGCTTTTGTTTTCAGAGGGAAGGCGTTTGAAAGGCTTCTTGTGCATTATGTTTATGGATATAAATTCTTGTTCATCCTACAACCTACACTGAAATTTTCAAATATGATGATTATATAATTACTCAAATAATATTTATATTTTGATTCATACATCACAGAAGTTTACTCATCAGTTTTATGTGCTGAAACTTGATGCACATGTAATATGTAAAATTAATGAACTATCTCTTTATTTAAGGGATATGCTCAGAATACGTGTCACAAATAATATCTCATGAGGAATCAATCATGTAAAGAATCTTGTAATTAATTAGATAATAAAAAGGACTCAAATATCAATTTAGAATAGTACTTTTTGAATTCAAAGGACATGATACGTTAATTCTTTAGAAGGAAATTGAATTCATCAGTTTTTTAATAAAAGAAAAGAAAAAAAGTTGAATTCTTATTGTATATAATAACTAATGAATTTATATAATATGTCTTTAGATTACATTTTGTCTGTTACATCGTAAGCATGACTTAATCATTTTTCATTTCCTTTGGAAAGGAATCAACATATGAGTCGTTAACAAATACATGACATAAAAATACAATGGGGAGTAGATTGGAACAATATTTTGTTCTTTTGACTCAAAAAGTTATTATAAGGGCAGAGGATACTGTAATGAAATCACAATTATGGATTACGTTTCGTGTCAATTATGAATAAATTGATTAACTTTTATCTATATGAAAAAAAACCAAGAACTTCACTTAGACATTTCGTTAGTCCTTTAGTATAATAAATAAATCATTTTTAAGTTTTACTAGAAATTAAACAAAACTGCCTCCTCAGCTCTCCTCCCCACGACAAGTTTCATAAAAAAATAATTGATAACGAAGGGAAAAGTGAAATGTTTGACTTCACGCTATGCAATTTGATTTTGTATGTAAATATTTAATCAGGAAGCATGCTCATTTAGGTTTGATGAAATCGTAGTAGCTGTTATAAGAGGGAAACGTATCCCCCATCCGGTCTCTCTAAGCTATCTATGCCTATGATACAAGGTTTGCAAAAAATAAGTTCATTAAGGATGTCAAGGAACTTAATAGTATGGCTCACTATTTTAAATGTATATATATATATATACCTATACTATGTTGAATACTTACTGAAAACCTGGAAGTGACTATATAGAGAGTACTTGTATCTGTTAAGGTAAATAACTTTCATTACATAGATAAATGTACAGAGTACCTATTTTGTTAAAAATAAGTCGAAGAAGAGAATCTAATTATAATAATAGGTTAGAAAAAGCGTAATTTTTGAAATTATGAACAATGAAATCCATTGTATTCGGATATAAAAGTAGCGGAATGACCAGAAGGCAATGTATTTTACGCTTTAAGTGTGTATGTATATACCTTGAATATTCCGTATACATATGCATGTATGTATGTATATGTCTTAATTAATAAGACAAAATGAGAAAGAGAGGAGGAGTGGCTCAACAGAAACTATAATTAATTTTTAACGATAATTTAGTGACTCTTGTTGTTTTTTTATACAAAAAATATTTTTTTAAATTCATGATGGTCTTACTTATTAAACAATATACATAATGATAAATATGTAACACTCATAGAAACTTATGATATTTAAATGCAATTATTTATTGTGTAATTTAGTGGGAGAGAAATAACCCCAAAGCTTTGTACTCCAAGCTATGAAATCACCTTAATTACATAATGATGCACTGGTTTATGTCTGTAGACCATATATATTATTTACCTACATGATTAAATCTACTTAAATCTACATGAAAGAGTGTGTAAAACCGTTTGAGTGTCAAAGCATCTATAATTTTTTTTTTTGATGAATTAGAGTTCTGTTTGTTTTTTAAAAATAGGGACGAGATTGCAAGAGGATCTCAAATAAACATAGACCCGACTTGATTGTAAAAGGGCCCATTAATTCCTTATCTAACATCTACAAATCATCGCAAAAAACATGATGTAATGAAACGCCACGGGTCATTTTCTAAATGAAAGCGACGTGCAATGCTTTGCACTTTATTATAAAGGTTTTCATTTGACCTCCAAATATGGTTTTGTCAGTGCAATAAATAAATAGAGTTTGAAAAAATAATGAGACTTTCTTGCACGTTATTGTGTTCATGTTCAAATCTTTTTACAGTTCTACATACTTTTTTTTTTCTCTCTCTCTCTCTCTTCCCTTAATTAATTATCGTTGATTGGAATTGCAAAAACTTTCCTAATTTGAGACTCATTATTGATTTGGGATTTCCCCTCATTGCAAAATGTGTAGAATGGTGAATATATTTGTACATATGCGTATAAAGAACCTTGAAAAAAACATTCAAATGTCACAATGCTCATTTCCTCATCTCTTACAAAAAATGGATCATTGATTCCCTTTTCTCCTCTACAAAAGGCCATGAGACGGGTTGATTTCAAAAATTGACAGGACCAAAATAAAAATAAGATATTTTTATGTCAATGTCTAACTTTGATGGCACCTAATCGATATGGAACCAAATCAATTGTAAAAACTATGCAATCATTATGCAATTTATGAAGTCAGAGAAAAAGCTTTATTCACTCTAGTGTATCAGCTGTTTTCTATTCCAATCCCACAGCGAACACAAATGAGTCATTAATCATTTTTCCTTATGCCATTTCGTCAGAGGTCATTAATAATTAATAATCTCTGATGCTTTTAGCCCCTGCTGCTGCAATTTTTTGTGAGGCCGATCTATTTATATCTTTGATATCTCTGAACAATGTCGTAACTATGGGTAGCATTTAAGGCCGTGTCCTCAGCTCAAATAAATACACACGATTAAAAATGTAGTTTTTTTTATAGTATTTTAATTATAGTTCATACCACATTTGAGATTATTTTCCTTGATAATCGCATATTTTTTAAGTGACCTCCCCCCCCCCCCCCGAAATTGGAGTACCCCAAGTGTTATATCTCTGTATTGGACAGAATGAGTTTTGGATACTTAGTTGTTTGTTAACTGAGACTCCATATCTCTGCTTCATCTTGCAGCTATGAATGTTTTTCTGATTGATTCATGTCCTATTTATATTCAATATATTGTTTAAATGTATACTGAGTTTCCTTATAGGTATTTTCCTATATTTGAAACTAGATATCAGCCTCTTAAATTATGTAGAGCAAATTGATCGCACTCAATGAATTGCATGAGTATTTCTTTGAGACAAGCGGATAGCAACAATGCCTGTTCATGTTATTTTACATTTTGATTATTCTCATCTCGATCCTTTTTTACTCCAATATTTTTGTGCCTAATTGTCTTCAAATTCAATATATATAATGTACATAGCTGTAAATATATTTATTTTAGTGTGGCTCTTTTAATTCCACATTTATTTTATATTTTCGAGACTCAATGAACACAATAAGGGCTCTTGTGAATCAACATGTTGTATTTGTATCATATTTTTATGAAAAGGTACATACTATTGGTGTATCACTTTCATGGTATGTATATCCTACATTGGTGTAAATCTGATATTAAGATACAGAGTAGCACATAAAAATATATTCTTCTCTTTAAAAAACCAAAACAAACTTTATTTTATGTTATTTTTGGCCAAATATTTGGTTTTTGTACTTCCATATATTTAAAGTAATAAATTACAAAACTACAAAGTGTGGTTATCTTACATCTGTAATGGAGAATAAAAAAAAACCATCATCATCTCTGATGTAATCTATACCAAATCAGGCATCAACACCTCACAAATAATAGTAAATTATTGTGTCTACATAAATGTATTATATATATATTTGTATAAACGCCAATTTCAATTTATAAGCTTATGCCTTTATGGAGATGACTTTTACAGATAAAGTTAATTTTTTTGTGGGAATAGATCAAAAAATATATTGCTTTTAATAGAGTAGAGTAAGGGGTGTCTCAACAGTCCTTTGAGTAAAAAACAACAACAATTCTAATTAATCCCAATATATGTACATATTAACCCCTCGCATCATAAACAGTTTTATTTCTCTTTGGGATAAAATGGATAAAGTTATGCAATAAATCAAATTCCTTTGAATACATCCAATAATCTGTGATCTATTACATTTTTCGTTTCCATGTTATTCAACAAATTTTTCACAATATTTAAAGGTCACACCTACATCTAGGCCATATCCTGTCAACTTAAACTTTTATTTCTAACAAATGATTGCTTTTTTTCCTTTTCTTTATCCTCTCACGTGTTGGGTAAAAGAATTGTATGATAAACCTACAAATACTCCATAATCAAAAGGGTGATATTCCCAAGCAATATAAATTAGATTTCAATTTTTGGGAATAAGAAATTGCAAGTGGTTAAGTGGTTTTTATTATTATTATTCGTGATATTGTATTACTTGTACTTTTAGGGGAAAAAATCAACCATAATTTAAATTTCATTTTCTGTTGTTGTTTTCTCAGTAATCTATGAACTGTATATTTAAAGCCTTTTTCAGTCATCATTTGGATCCGATTTTTGTTAATTTCCCTTGTTTAACGTAGCATTTTGCCATGGCAATCCTCATTTTAGTTGCATCTTGACCTCCTTTGCATTTTTGAGACTCTCATCCCCCTTGTGTTTCTTCAAGCTATATATATACATATACATAAAATGGTTCTTAAAAAAAATGAAAGAACCTTCACTACCTTTTCTGTCTTCATAATTGACCATAGAATTCCAATTGCCCTTCCATGGGTCTTCAACAGGATTTTTAAAATTACAATCAAAATTCAATTATTTCTCATGGAACTTACTATATTGTAAAGTTTTCTACTTTTGCTAAACGTTTGTACAGTATGAGTGTGTAGACGTCATAGATAATAGCTGTATCTGAGTTGAATAGTTTAGCTTCCAAAGTTTTCCTTCAAGAACTTTAGAGACACTCCATACCCACTTTATATTGTTCATAATATGTGACCAACTTGCCGAAAAAAATAATATATAAATTTGATTAAGATTCATGGAACATTACTTTCAGACAGATTTAACCATTTACTAAACCTTTATTATTCGCCAATTAATCACTTCATAAACCATTTAAAGATTCTATTGAGATTAAATCTTTAATCACCTAAATTCTGAATTAGCCATATTAAACAACGACATGATAAAATACAAAAACTAAACATTGCTAAATGGATATAAATGAATGATTGACAAAGAGCTACAAACAGAATACATCAAGAAAATATCAATCAAATATTGCACATTTGTTCGTCATATTGAAGTATCCACATCCTTGTTGGCATGAACAAACAGTGCTCTAAGAGATCGAAAAAAATTGTCATAGGGCTGACAAAATAATTTCCTCAAAAACTACTTTTTAAAAAAGGTTTTATTATAAATACAAAGTATAATTTTTGAGAATTGGTTCTCCTCCTTCACCATGTATTATGGATTTCTATGGACATACAACAGACAAGTATTTTTCCTTTAAGTGCATCTTTTGTCCACTATTTAATTTGTAATATTTTCAAAGAATGTTGAAGCATATCTACAAAAGATGTTTGAATTTGACAACTTCATTGTCAAATTGTCTTTTATAATTAATCCTATTCCATGCCCGATCAGTAGATTAGAAATACATACTTTAGCCTATTTTACATGATCTACTGCTTCATGTTATATTAACATTTATGTAATGAATTTATTTGGTCTTTTGTCTAAGCTCACCTTCATACTATGCTTTAATTTCCAACCAATTCATGTCTTCAAAATGATATTTAATTTAAGATTTGGGAAGCAATTGAATCATTTTGCAAAAATATGAAGTATAATAAAAAAACTTGAAAAATAGGATTTTTTTTTGGCTTCATTGCTCCTATATTACTCATTACTTTTGAGACCAATAAAGTAATAATGAATATTCCATATTTAATTTTTTTTTAAATTTAAAGAATCCGTGCTTCATTTCTCGAGATCCATAACCTATTACTCATGAACTGTTTAAATTTAATAGCATATCAAAGCTCAAATTAACAAATTGTACAAATTAACAAATTTTGTTATTGTTTTGATAATTGGGGAAAAAAGTTGACACATGTGCATTTCATTAGTACGTGTGTGTGTGGTGAGTACTTTGAGGGAGATAAAATGAATTTTGATGATTAAATAAATATTTTTTGATTCCCGATATTTTTTGCCAATAGTATTATTATATATATATACAGGGTGTCCCAAAAAAATGTCTTTCTGTCATTCCTGTCTTGAGGGATTGAGTCTAAAAAAACAACACGTAAAGTTAATGTATTAGCTATTTTCAATTATATAAAATAATGTTGTTAAAATGTACGAAAAAAACAAAAAATGATACTTGTAAATATTCTTACACTTTTATTTTATTTTTATTGTTAATGTGTATACATTTTTTTTGGGACACCCTGTATATATATATAAATATATATGTTGGTATATTTTTGTAAGCACAAGTAAATCATTATTTGAAGTTAGTCAGCAAAATTTTATTGAGTTTGCAAATATTATCTACGTAAACATATTTCACAACGAATTTAGCAAATAATGAAAAATATTCTTTTATCAAGATGAAATGAAGCCCACACAAAAAAAGAAGTAGACAAATTAGCAACAATCTTGAAATCTGTGAACATAATTGAAAGTCATCCTCAATATTCTCATATGATGGACTATTAGTTGGAAAATATTCATTACATTTTGTTGCACTTTTTTTGCACAAAATTGGAATGCACATCGAAATTCAAATCTCTGTATCTCTTGAACCAGAGATCCAATCCGAACAAATGTAGTATATATTTTTGAAACGTTGCAATGAGTTACATTTTTTTCAATCCACTGTATTCGTTTATAAAAGTCTGTTTTAAAGCCGTGACCATATAACTTAACATTTTTAACCTCGTGAAAGAAAATGTATCCTGGGCAATTTGGGGTCATCTTCTAGCTCATTGAATTATATCTACATCATATATTTATAGTGAAAAAATAATTATTTTTTTTGTTCAATTGAATGTAATTCAAAATCTGAACACTTGCCAACCAGTACGACTTGTCTTTTCACGTTTTGCACATGAATTAATAGTTTTTAATAGAAATAATTCTCATCAGAACACAATTTTAAGACACGACTTACTCCTTTAAATGTGTGTCATTTTTCAATTTTGAATACTTCAAATCCCACTTATTCCAAAACAAATAATAATTTTAATTTCCCTCAATTTTCATAAATTGTAGCTAATATACAATGCTCAAATTAGAGTTATTTTTCAGCAAAGTACACTATGTTAAAGCTTAAATTGTAAGATCATGGCTTGAAAGCAGATATTAATAAAAAATATATATATATATTATATATTTTTCAGATTGGACGACCAATTCAGAAGATACGGAATATTTGTATTTTGGCTATGCCCATGAATCTTTATAAACATTTGTATGCATCTATGGAATACATCATGTAACTACGATTATTTTAATTTGTCGATTAAAAATTACTTGTAGCCTGTAGATATTTCAAGTTACATCTACCTTTTGAGAAGTAGAATTTGATAACAGTTGCTTTTTAAGTAACACAAAAGTATTTAACATGAATTTTTAAAAGTGGATCCCTAAGATTTTACACCTTTTAAAATAATAATATTTTTTTAAATTTCTGTAGTCTTTGTGATAAAACACAAATTATAATCCATTCATCTCAGTTAGAGTATTTCATCTAATATTAGCAGTGATGTGCAAACTCTTGTTTTTTAAGATCAAATTAACTGCAAGTTCTCATATTGAATATACTGATCTAAGTTAAATTGATAGGAATAAATTTGTCACTACGTTTCTCGAGTTTTTTCCACAAAATATATGTAATAATATTGGATAGATTTCAAAGCGATTATATCATCAATTTGGTATTATATTCCAGTTTAAAATCATTTCCTTTTGTTGTTGTTGTATTCGTTGATGGATCGTTCATTAAATCATTCATAAAAATTTGTGTTTTCTGCCAGAAACACATACTACATAGAATTGCTTAGTTTTCACTTCAATTGATTGATTAATTCCAAATTATAAAATATATTAAAAAGATCAAATACAACATGACTTAATTGTATATTTAAAGGGCTTGCCAATATCTCTTTTTTTATATGTAGTATATGCCTTGGTATACATAACATATACCTACATTTCAAGGTCGTATTTTTTGTGGTTACAAATTTGGTGATGGATTTTGGTAATAATATTAAAGATTCTAGTACATACATATCTTTGGCTCCATTTTTTCGAGAGAAATCCATAAATATGTAAGTAAATAATCATATTTACATGTAGATGAAATACTTAAATCTAATTGTTGTTGACTGCTTTGCATATAGGAAGGGTATTTTGTTTAGACATTTGCCAATAAAGTCACTTCCTACCATAACAAACATTATGTTTTTTCCTACTTCATTCAAATTATGGTGTATGATTCAAAATATGGAGGTAATGAAACCTCAGGATAGTTTTGAGTTTATGTAAGTAAATATTTATTGACAAAAAACCCAAAGGTTTAGAAGGTAAATTTCTCATTAAAGTTGTTAATAAAAGCCATTATTTATAATTAGTCATGAGAAGTTTCCATTTAACACCGACACAACACTGTCCATAATGTTTCCATGGTTGAGAAACAAAGAGATTTATAACTATATATGGTAGAAGTAGGTCAGTTTTTATTTGTCCGAAAACCAAAAAAAATATTCATGGACCAATGGATTATTATTATTATTATTACATAGGTATATTTGATGAGGTTTAATCAACTGCAACGTTCTAAATGATAATTTGAATCTATTCTCATAGAAGTAAGTAATAAAATAATATAACTCATAAATCAGAAACTAATTATCCATGATTAATGAGATATATATTATATGAAAAAACCAAACTTTGTCTATCCCAACAACAGATGATTCAGATTCGATATCATGAGAGAAACGGGATTAATTTTACTTTATAATTAAGTGGTGAAAGTACAAAGTAAATTTCTTTAACTAACTAAATTGCTTATCATATAAAACCACGGTCCATATGAAGAAAACATTAAAAATCATGTTAAAATAGCTTGCATGATAGTTATTGTCTGATTTTATAATAACTACATTTGACTGGTGTTTATAACCATTGTCCAGTCAATTGACTACCTTTTTCTATATTGGTCTCTTATATCATATTTACATAATATACTTTCTTTGTACCGCAACGGGTTTTTAAGGTTGAATTAATTCGAAGAAAAAGGTAGTTTTCTTAAGAAGTTCTTGCGAATTCTGATGGAAAGTTTCTTTAAAAAAAAAATCATTTTGTGCATTGTAATCTATTATTTACTACTTGGCCCAGTAATGGAAACCATAAAAAAGATATGGTTTAGTCGTCTTATGGTTTAATAAATCAAAATAATGACATCAAATCCAAGAAATGCATACATTAATTGATCATTGGTAGTCCCTTAGAAGGGGGCTATATATTAATCCTAATTTATTAACTGATTTAACCGAAAGAAAAGAAATAGCTAGGTAGACATATAGGTAAAGGCATAGAAAAACATACTCAATATTTCATGGGCTCTCTTCATCTGTGGATAATGTATGTTCGAACAAATCGTGGAACAAGCAAGTACAGTTACAGCACGGATTCTTGAAAATGTAGTTACTAATGTATAGAGAACAGACACACATATCAACTCACACTTTGGATACTTTTACATTCAGCTATTCTATGCTCATTTCAGAAGTTCAATAATACTTTTTTCATATTGCTTTTGATCTTGAAATTCATATGACACTAATCTGGGGACGTCACTTAGACCTACGTAAAAATCTCTTAAAATGAAATTGTAAAGAAAATATTTTGAAGTTAATTAATTACTGATCCATACTTAGAGCAATTAGTCCCTTTTAGATTATATTATAATCTTATTCTTAGTACCAACTTGAATAGATCTTTCTATACAGATAAATACAACATCAAATTTTAATATTAATGAAAAACAGTTCCAAACTCAGAGAGATCTGTATTGTTAGGTATATAAAAAAGAAAAATTATTATGAGCATACAAAAATATGGATTTTTTTTTAGATCTACTCATTGGTATATTTTGCTTTTGTCTTTAGAAGGATTGCTTCTTCTACCCATCTTGTTCAATTCATTAGTTGCTTGTTCAGGTTCAAAATGTCTACGTTTTATTCGACCTTATTTAAATAGTTTTAAATTTCAATCCACGAATTTGCTCTATACAAATATTTGATTGGTTTCATAGCAATTTGTTTAAAAGTATAAACCATGGAACTGAATACTTACCTATGTCTTGATTGATTTATTGATAGAAGCAAGTAGTTATAAGAGTGTAAACCATTTGGGTTTTTTAACAAAAATTATAGCCTCATGATCTGTACATACCTATACATACATATATGTGTAAATAAGACGTAGAAAGTATTACTTTCAAAGAAATGTTTAGTATCTACCATTTCTATATATTTGTAGATCCATTGACTCTTTAAATTATCGGAAATACCATCAATTAATATATATATATATATGTACATACAATATAACTAAGAGTTATCCTTGTTTTTTAAGGTTACGTTTACAGTTGTTGAAAAGATATTGAGAATGTTGTATATGTATAATTGAAGATAATAACCCAGACTTATATTATCTGATGTAATGGCTTCCTTCTATATATATCCACCTACCTATCTCTATTGAAATGCCTTTGGCTTATACCTATATACCTATGTATGCACAATGTATGTACGTGTTTGTTTGCTCCGCAGAATTATTTATTGCATTCGACCTCGAATTTCCATAAAGCAGTGTAAATCATAATAAAAATCCCTTTAAATTCTTGTGCAAAATAACAGCAAATAATGATTATATTAAACTCTTTATAGCCATGTAAGGTTACAAAAGATGAGGAGAGATTCCCTTGTTCACGGTAATACCCCTCCTAACAGAAAAATTGACATTAGCGTTCTGAACGTTGATTGGTTTAATTCCAATTAGCTCCAGTTGAGTTGTGAAGAACAATTAACTATTAATAAAGTTAGAATAATCCTATAATTGGACATAATTGACTAGCAGCCAACGGATTTTGGATCTTTTATTTTATCTTTCTTTTTGGAGGAAACACGACGAGTTTTTTGGGATAAACAAAAACACTATTATTCTCCCTTCAGCTGATTTTTATCATTTGACTCTTTTGATTTAAAGCAGCTGACTCTACATGTTATAAACTCAAAAAGGGTATTATTATTATTTATGATTTTGATATATAAGAAATATATTAAATTGCGCGCCCTTTTTTTGAATTTTGAATGTATTACAAGTATTAACGATTAATTTGTATATTGATGGAGTCTATAAATGTTTAGTATATCAAAATTATAACTCTGCCCAATAATAAAAGTTGGCAACAAGGAAAATACAGAAGGGTAGCAGCTACCAGTTGTTTTTCCAAATTTTTCTTTCTCTTTTGTGAGTCGAGGTTGCGAGTAGACAAAAAAGCCCGACGTGAGGGAGACTAAATATTATAACTCTCAAACTGTAAAAATGTTCATTTTTAGAATGAGGAGTGTTACTTGTTTATAGATTGAAATTGACGTGGGGAACGAATTTTGTAAAGAAGTTAGTGACTAACGTGCTAGCACCCCAGATCCCTGCTCATGAAATTTCTCGAAAAAGCTCATTGATCAATTAACTTCCTTTACTAGAAAGACAGAGACATGAAGTTTGGAGATCATAAATTATATGAAGTTTCCCTACATACATATTATCATGTTCCTAGAATAGTTTTAAAAAAATACAATGATCCCTTGTAGACTGTCGAAACTGAGGAACAATATTGAAATGTAGAATAAGAAGAAAATATAATGCATCCTAACCTTTTTATAAGTTAAAAAAAACAAACCCTGTGCCGGTCCAAACCTGACATCTACTATAAAGACCTCAATCAAAACCAGTCAACCTACTTTTAAAGTACACATTTTTTACGAAAATCGTTTGTTACTGTCTTTAAATATATAACGAAGGCTTTTTTTAGGCATGTATATTAGGATTTAATCACCAACACTTGTGACAAAAATGAACATAACATGATCCTCATCATTCTCTGAGAGTCAAAGTCCACATGTAATCCATTGCTTAACGATTACACAAGTTGACAATGAGGATCTTTAGATATGATCAACACTCGTATGTATATACATAGGTATATGTTACAATTGGACTCTGTATTTTAATCTTTGAAGGTCTTTTCGGGCAAGGGGAAGAAGGATTTGATGTACTCACATACATTCATATATATATATATATGTAATTTGAAGACATTTATTTATGTGTCTTTCATGTTCATGTTTACAGAACTTATGCCTACATAGGTTGATAGATCTGAGATATGTGTGCAACAATACTACATACACATATTTTTATTTTTAATCATGATTATGTTTGTTAAATGTCATATCATTATTCGCCGTCATCCATAAAAACCTTGTAAACATTGATAAAGACGTCACATTATGAGGAATAACTTGTGTTATATTATGTTGTACGAAGGTAATGCTTTATTTTAGATCTGTGCTCACCTATAGCTAAATGGAATATGTAACACTTACCTTTGAACACTGGTAGTATCCCCAAAACCTCAACAATTCCCATGAGCCTAATAATGCATCCCTCTTCGACAGCCCCTAAAAAATTTACTCCGGTTCCAGAAGTCGGTAAATGCATTTCATTGTAACATTCCGAAATCAGGTAGTTGTTATAGGAGGTGGAAACATTTATTCACGTCGAGCTTTTTTGTTCACTCACAACCTCGACTCTCAAAAGGGAAAGGAAAAATTTGAAAAAACAACTGGTAGTAGTTATCCTTCTGTATTTTCCTTGTTGCCAACTTTTTAAATTTGGGCAAAGTTATTATTTAGATATAATATACATTGATGAATTCTACCAATATATACAAATCAATCGTTAATAATTGAATAATATTCAAAATTCAAAAAAGAGCGCGCAATACTTCATTTATTATATTTTTTGTACATCAAAATCATAAATAATAATAATACCCTTTTTGAGCTCATAACACATAGAGTCAGCTGCTTTAAATCAAAAGAGTCAAATGATGAAATCAGCTGAAGGGAGAATACAGTGTGTTTTTGTTTATCCCAAAAAGCTCGTCGTGATTGACCCTTGCATGTGTCTACCCTTGTCGGCCACCACACCAGAATTATCATTATTCTCTTTACTAAGACAATAAAAAGCCTGACTTAGTAATACCATGAGCCATAAGAGGTTGTTGACTCATGTGGCTCTGATGCACGTACATAGCAACATATTGGACAAACTGGACATTGGAACCATTATTAGGGGATTCCTTTTTTCACACAACAGAAGGTAAAGTACAATTTGGTGCCCTGTAAATTTCTGGTAAGACACATTTTTTGTTTAACTCTATACATATCTGTATGCATTGTGCTCCAACATAACGTATACCACAAAAAAAATCATTAACATTTTTATTTAAAACTTTTTTTCCTATATAAATTGCAGGTACGAAGTTCTCCAGTTTAAGGTTCACGGCAACAAGCCCTCTTTAAATTTTCCATTTTAGTCATCATTCTTAAGCTTAATTGATTTCTATTGTTGTATTTATAATATGCATAAGAATGCTATTCTTAATGTCTATAGTTCCTAAAATTAATAAACAATCTTCATATCCTTGAGCAATAAACTGTATTGAAATTAGCGTTGCCAAGATCACGGACTTCATCAACGCAATGGACAGCGCTACTAATTAATGTTCTAAGCACGGTAGATATGATATAACAATATAATAATGAAATAAGTTGAATTAAGTTTGAATTCACAAAAGATATTTCATGTGATTTTTGGGTGTTTCAAATCACATGTCCACCAATAATTTAGGCATAACAACAAAAATAACAGTAATCATAATATTCATTATTAATTAACAAAAAAAAAACAACGATTATAATGAAGGTATATTTTGATAAAAGGCCTCTTGGCTCTTTTGGATGTCCTTAACTTTGATTTACTGAACACAAATTATAAAACTATATTTGGTTAAGATGTAAGCATCGGGTCCAATAAGAGCTGACGTAATGTTTCATACTGATCAGGTGGGGGGGGGGGGGGAGGAAATCAGAGCCCATTCATAAGTAGGAGGAGCCAGTTTTATAAAAATGACATCACATATTGATGACACTCGAATTACGGAACTATACCAAAGTATTGCTTTTCAAAAAGTGGCAATCCCCCTTTGCTCCACCAGTTTCAGCAATAATATGTGGACACTTTTAAAAATCTACATACATTTAAAGGTATCAATTTCGGCAGCCCTGAATTCCCAACTTTTAAATAAAGAATTTTCCATTAGTTGGAGAAAATGGTGACATTGGCCGATTACAAATTGATTAAAGCTCTTTCTTCTATCTCTCTGTGGAAGAAAAGTCATTAATCAGAAGATAACTTCTTTACTTTTAAAGGTAAATGATTACGATAGGCACATGGATAAATGAAGAAAAATATCCCTTCCACCCACACCCATAATTATGGTATTTTTTTCAAATCATATACTAAGAAACAGACAGTTTCTTTAGCATTCGAGTATCAAAAGGGATGTATTTTAAAGAACAAAGGGGCTTAACCTCATTTTTGAAGGCTCCATTTGTGAGTATCAATAAGTCATCAATATCATGAGCATTTATGATATCTATTTACTTAGTACATGAAGTAAGGCCCAACATGGTGTATTATATCAACAGTTATTTATCGATATATATTGTATGTAGATACTTGAATATGGGAAGGTGTGTTAATTGTTAAAGTTTTAAAAATACGTTTATGGAACCATCAAAACATCAACATATTTTGTTAAAATACAAATAACATAATACTTAATGCAATACCATAATAAGGAGGGGGAGTAATTTAATTCTAAGTAGCATTTGATTTTAATTTTCTACTTTGTACATATAATACGTAAGTACATATCGTTTGTTATTTGAATTTAGACATTTATTTTTTTAGTTTGATTGAGGTAGAAAAAATATCAACATAATTAGATTTAATATGTATAATCAGTTACCCTCCCCCCCCTCTTTATTAGCTAATGAGCAATAGAATTTAATTCCTTCTGCAAAGTCATCAACCCTCATACATTAATTAAAAGAACCACCTTCACAATCAAGCAATAATTGATTTTATCGATGTTGTAATATGATTAATAATTAATTATTCATTAGCATATTGTTATAGTTTTAGCTGTAAATAGTACCCAAGTTTTTAGGATTAAACAATTAGATGGACGATTTCTTCTTATTTAAGAACTCTTATCGAACGCTTGACATCTTGTTTGAAAGCTGTGGGTCTGGGCTCTTGAATGTATTCCTTATTAATCAATTTCATGTAATATTTAAGAAGTTATTTAAGTACAAAGATGCCAACTTTTAGGTCTACTCCCGTCCCCTACGCCCCCCAGGAGTTCCTTTAGGTCAAAACAAAAACTAAAAATGAAATTTGCATAAAATACACTAGCGGATCATTATTTTTTAATGCACAAAAATGAGTATCCTTCTAGGCTTAAATTGACGTTGAAGTTGGAAAATGGGCCAAAAAAGCTTCTTAAAAAATAGGATCTGATTTCTCGAAAAAAAAAGTTACAGATTTGAAATCAGAGTACAAAACTAAATAACTTTTATTATACTTATACCCCTTAGGATTTTTGACTGTGTTGACCAGTGTAATCTATGTATATTTTATTGTTACAAAAAATATTTACATAATTTTATTTACTTTAGATTTAGATACATATTAAGATTCGTTCATTACATAATTATTTATTTTCGATTTTCTTTTGTATTAAATGAGATTAAATATTACCGCCCATCAAATGATCACTGTTCCTTTCTTGATACTTGTTCTCAAGCTTAGAAATGTCCTGGTAGAGGTGTTTCCATATTCCTAAGAATATGTCCCCACATTATTTTTAAAATTGTTAAGATGCAAATTCAATATATGCTCCTTCAGGTACATCTTTGATGACATATGATTACTTTGAAATAAATTATATTCTATATATTGTAACCTTATTATCTGGTTAATATATATGTATGTAAATAGAAATCTACCATTTGTGGCAATTTAACACAAAAAACAAGCTTGGATGATTTTTTCTCAAAAATAGGCCTTGATTAAATTGATTAAATCCTTCATTTCTATGAATCAATCACTTAGTACAAATTGCAAAGATTTAAGGTCACAAAAATTTCTAGTTGCAATAGAAGAAAAAACAATATTGATAGATTTCAAAGGTCATACTGGAGTTTCACAAAGTCTCATAAATCAAATGAAGACTTTATGTATACGTTTATAAATTAAATTGGAAATTTTCATGATTTATGAGTAAGATTGTTCTTGCGTTGATACATTACATATTATGTCCAACGAAAGGGATTATAATCAATTTCAAAATATCTGTCAGGGTCAACTACATACTAATACGTCATGTGGAATACTGGGGCTTCCCCCAACATGTACCTGTAATTCATACACTTTAAAAAGAATTATCTTCAATTATGATGATATTCACCGACAATTTAAGGCCAAAACTCATTCCTCCTCAATGAAAACCAATAGGAACCTATAATTTACCTAATAAAGGCATTAAAGGTCAGTAATAGTAATAATAAATAGTATTATTATACTACGATTGTATTACAAATAATATGGCGAAAAATTGATTTGTATTAAAGCTGAGTGAGGGTCAATCATGGGCAGCGGGGCGATAACAATAATATAAAAAGTTGCATAATTATGTTTTCATTAATACGTGAGGGCATTTTTGAATTATTTCCGGCGCCTATAGTGTCAACTATATAAACAAGATAAATCCCTTGTAGTTACGATCAAATTTATTAAAATTGCTAAATATAATTAATTAAGTAGAAAGGGCTATAACTGATACAATCACTAGGAATGTAAATAATATACAAATGGGGTGAGTAAAATAAAAAGAAAGAGAGGATCAACCTGGTAACTCTGACAATTTGATGAATGTTGATAGGGAAGCAGCTTGAGCTGTCATGACGTTTTACTACAGCTCTACAAGCTGCTACTCTCCTTTATATATACAAATGAAGACATCAATAATAAATAATAACATTATGTATGTATACCATAGATGAGTGGAAGAAAATTAACTGAAATTAATGTCAGGAAATTATATTTATATTTTTAACTAATAATAATAATTATACGAGGACTTGAGCCCTTTTTTGTTTACATTTTATTTACTTTATTAACCTTAATGCATGTATTCTTCCTTCATGCGAGATCTTTACTACCAGGTAGATGTTTTCCCCTCAGTAATAAAGGAAAAATGATAACAGCTTTAGTAAACCAAAAGTACTGTTGAAAGTGCCAACTCTACAAAATCTCGTACGCGGCATTTTGCATATTATTTACATTCCTAAAAATCACTTTGCAAAATCAACCTTGGCCATCCAACGTTACATGTACCTATTTTTGTTGGGTTTTGGTCAGAAAATCCATGAACGATCTAAGATCGTGGTTTATCAAAGGTCTAAGGTTTGGACCGAATTCTTAATGGTTTTTTGTTGGCGTCATGTGCACGTCGAGCTTTTTTGTTCACTCGCAACCTCGATTGACAAAAGGGAAAGGAAAAATTTGGAAAAACATATGGTAGCTACCCTTCTGTATTTTCCTTGTTGCCAACTTGTTAATATTATGCAGAATTTATTATTTAGATATAATATATATTTATAAATTCTACCGATCACAAACCAATTGTTAGTACTTGTAATATGTTCAAAATTCAAAAAAAGGGCGCGCAATCCTTGATTTAATATATTTTTTATACATCAAAATCATAAATAATAATAATACCCTTTTTGAGCCCATAACACGTAGGATCAGCTGCTTTATATCAAAAGAGTCAAATGATGAAAATCAGTTGAAGGGAGAATACATAGTGTTTTTGTTTATCCCAAAAAGCTCGTCGTGGTGTACTTCCAAATTGTGAACATGTGTACAATGACGTCATAGGAAATTTAAAGTGCCTCCTATGTACAACTCACTTGAGAATGAGTGGGTAATATACTAATATCATTAAGATGAGTTATTAATGTTTTAATGCCTCAGGCCGAGTCTCAACAATAAACATTAAAGGTTTGTGCAGATATATTTAATGTTTATCTTTGTAAATGTGTATTTATTGTTTTTGAATTTGTCATTGTACATACAAAATGGCGTGAGATAAATTTATGCCTCTCTTATTAATGTTGTTAAAGCATTAGCGGATTCATTAGTCATATTCTCATGTAGTCATATGATGACGATAATAATGCAAATCAATGCATTATCGTTATAAAAGAGAGGTATATTTATGGTATTTTAGGTAACCATAGGTAAAGAAGAAACGGGGAACTATCTTTAACAGCGTTGAGTTGAATCTAAATATAATTTCTTGAGACTATACAAGCGTAAAATGTACTTATGAATGCAAAACTAAAATATAAGTAGAGGGATGGAAAATATTCACTCTTAATACTGTTTCCTGTTCATACTAACTCTATGTATATACATATTTCTACTGATAGATAAGTATACATATATAAATACATATGTGGATGATAAACGTAGATATACTATACATATATACATTATGCATTGCCAAACGTATTTTGAGGTGAATGCTGGATTTCTACAGATCTTCATAGATAGATAATGTACGTATTAAATATATGAATATATGTACATTCTGTCTCTTTCAACTACGTATGTACATAGAAGGGAAATGACGGATTAAAATTAGTATGCATGAATGTAAATTGATTGTATGTATTTACGTACAACATATAGGACTACTTGAAAACAATTTATGAATACCTTGGTAAAGTTAGAGTCATTTGCTCTACATCCATCCATTTTGATTGTTTTGTGTCCATAGTGTCCATTCTCCTAATCAACAGATACGAGTGAAACTATAAGTAAATGTTTCAAATTTCTATTCACAGGAATGGAGTTTTAGTTTTCTAATGTGAAGCCATCTCTATGCACACAAAGTCCTCAACTTTCAAAACTCTTAATCTTCAAATATACATATATATAATATATATTTAAATTGTGATGACGTGAGATTCTCGAAACCCCTTAGTCTCGATCCCTCAAAGTCCTGATCTCGTTGTCTTGACCAAAAGCACATATACATACATATGTAAATACAGTAGAACCCTGGAAATCGAGGCTAATTCCTTTTGGAAAAGTGTCTCGAAAAGAAATGCAATTGAGTTCCAAATCAACGGCAACTACTGGACCTTGTGTTGAGAAAAACCGTGTGAGTCAGATTGGATACAGAAGTTTTGTCGTTCGAGCTAGGACATTTTGCGTCTAATTCCTAATATGTTTAGTACTGATTCGGTCGAGTTCGGGGGTTCTACTGAGCATGGAATAAAATTGTCTGTAAAAAAGTAAAATCAATTTCTTCTCTCTATGTCATGATCACTCAATGTACTGGTCTCAGGTAAAGATAATCAATTCACACACAAAAAAACAACAACAACTAAAGCAATAATAATACAAGGGGCCTTTAAGGTGGATCAGACCTTTTGATCTGCACACACACAAAACTTTCCTACATTTCAGAGAGTTTTCAAGCGATTCAAAATAAATTTAATTGATTTCACCATTACGATAGACGCATGATAAAACCGAATGAATGTCAAAAAGATGAAACAGAAGACAAACTTGATTTCAAAAATTTACGCAATGTCTTAGACCTTTTTCATGCAATTTTTGCTGTTTTTATTGCTAAATTTATACCTAGTTTTTATTTATAAACAAATGATATAATTCAAGCAAGTTTTTTTGTGTTTTTTGAAGATAAAAAAAGCTCTTCAAAAACGTGAGGAACTAATTATAATGAACCTAATAAAATAATTAGATTCCATTACGACATAAGAACCTATAATTTACTTCTTTTTATTTTTTTTTTATTTAATGTAATACTATTTTTTGTAATGAAGAACATACGTAATTGTAAATTATGATTTGCATGGAATTATATGTACATATTCAAATGGTTACATGCCATGTTGGGGCCTGTAATGTAGCTTCCTACCCATAAAAGTTATTACATTTTTTATTCTTTTTTGCATCAAAATTATACCTAATTGGATGTATCGGGGGTACGAAGGAAGGGATAGCTTTGCCTACTCATAGAAGTACATATTATCATCTACTTTTACACACAATAAGTAATTACGCATTCATAGCAAAAGATTTCTAGCCGGATTTGAAGCGAAAACATACAAAATAGATTGATCAAATTATATTTAGTTAAATGATTTTCCCAAACTTGAGCAAACTTTATTTGCATTTACATGTTCACAATAGGGTTGCAGCATACATCCTTAATATAGGCAGTGGTTTCCTTCAGCAGTTCTGGCATGGATTTGTAATTTTTAATAGAGAGGAAGGGTAATTTTTTAATAATTATTATGACATCTCAAGTTTATCCATGATCAAAACTATAACTCGCTTACGAAACCTCATTTTTTCAAAAACAGAGGGACAATATGTAGTTCTGTTCCTATTATGGTTCCTTGAAAACAAACCGCCCTGGTTTTAAAGTCATCCTTTAAATGACGCACTATCATTTTTACTTGAGTTAAAGTAAAATACTTTAGTTTACCAATTGGATTCCTTAATTAAAACATTAAGTCACTTTAATTGTTTTTTTGTTTTTTTCTTTACTGAGACAGGCAATTCCATCAAAATACTTTGCAATTATTCAATTAAAGCTTAATTTGAGTATTTGTCATTATTATTAGTATATGTTTATACCTCCAATATACATAAATGGAGGATGACGTCACTTATTAATATCTATGATGATGATATGAGTAAGCAAATTTTTTCCATAAAAGAGGGCTTTTGCATACGATTCGAACGCTTTCCTAAATTTTAGGACTTGACTTGACGGGATGTTAAACATTTGGGACTTATACATACCTAGTATGTTTATACAAATACGTACCTACATATTTCATATTTGTATTTTTAAAGACTGATAAACAAAGGGAATTAATGGGATTTCAACACTTGGAGTCCATGTTTGTAAGGAGATCACGACTTTTGAATATTTATGAGACACGTTTTTTAAAGTAAATATAGGTATGTTCAAATTTAAATTCTTAAATAAAAGTGTCAATTAAAAATGTTTTTTATATTGAATATTTATCACTCGAGTTTAGCTTTGTATGTAGTACGAATGTGCCTATGAACAACTTGGTTTGAAGGTTGATTGCCCTCCCCACAGCAGTTCCTTAAAAGGAGCTGCGCATTGAATGTTAACCCTCTAACAGAATAAATACGAATGGGTGTGATTTTTGATTTCATTAAGGACAAATAAGTCAATAATAGTGATTGACCCTCTCTCAAGTTATGAAACCAAGATTCCTACTTTCATCAAATTAATGAAAGTATTTTGTAGGTCAATTTTAATAGATGGCGTGTGGATCACGATCAATTTTATGACTACCAATTGTGTAATATGTATGTACAATGTTCATAATATAAATAGACTGTTAAACTCAACCTATTTCAAGTTATAAAATAATAAAATTTCTTATTTTAAATAAGAAATTACATTTCGTCTGCCTAATACATCAAATGAAATATGTACCTAATCATTATTTGAAGAAATATTTTCATTGTACATTTCAAATGATTACTTTTTGATTATTCTCTCTCTCTCTCTCGGTATTCGTAAGTAGAGATACATTGCTGAGATTATGATGTATATACGGATATATTTAAGCAGAGTTTGTAGTGAAAAGATCATAGTTTGAGAAATATGCACATGGGATCAAGTGACATTCATGTCATCATTGTAATAAAGAAACGTTAGTCTCTCAATATGAAAAACAATAAACTCATTGCTAATATAATACTCGTAGATTTGTTAGATGACTATATATGTATGTAGATACTGTCATTCTATTTATCAGTACATAGACGATCAGGAACAATATTCACAAATAATACTAAAAAAGGATATAAATGTTAAATCAATGACTAATCGACGTCAATTCATTTAATTACCATTTCTAAAAAATATACAAAAAACTTTCAAGGATAGATGCAATTGAATTGATCAAATAAGGAAATTCTGAAGGAATAATTTTTCAAACTTTAAATGTCCCATGAAGGACCATCATTGATCAGGGGCAGGAAGCCATTATTTTGAAGCTTTTTTCTTGCCTTGGTTACTTTGACAACGCATACGTAGATAAAGGGTGATCATAATTTCCCCTTTAATTGTGACAAGAACTGATTTTAACTTCATGACACTTACTCCTGAAGGCTGTTGTTTCTTCTTCGTCGTGTTGTTGTTGAAGGTACTCATTTTTGAAGAGTGGGATTCTAAAGTTTTTTTTGACAAATGTGTATCATATCATAGTGTCTGTAAAAGAAGACAAGGCACTATAATTAGATTTTTCTTTTACATATTTTCTTTCTTTTGGGATGTTAAACCTGGGGCAGATTCGCTTTAACATATGTACTTCAAGCATGTAGATATTTACGCAATATTACCTTCTTTTTTTTTTTCTTGGTTTTTTATTTTAGAAAATTATGTATGTACATACAAATTACAAAATTTATTTTTGAAAAATATGTTAATACAAAATCCATCATTGTCTTTTCAATTTGATAGTAACAAATATCATTCTTTATATATATATATATATATATATATATAGAATATTGCCAAAAATTGATCCCTGTTGGTGTTAAATTATGTGCCATAAAATAGGCTTACATACCTATATGTCCATGGGCACAGGTACATAAGTGCCTACATACATAATATGGGTAGAAATTTGATTATCAAGTCATACGTATAATCAAAAAATATGTATTATTTGTGGGAGAAACTTTTTGAAAATAATAGTAATTAGAGTTTAGATAAGGCCATGAAAATGATTGAAAATAAAGACTGTTTGATTCATCCTTGATGAAAAATGACTTTTAAAATCGTTTCTCCTTTTTTCGCAAACTTTATCAGTATTTCTTTAAAATGATTTATGAGACGATTACTAGCAGTGATTTGATTTTTATATTTGAGGAATAATTTCCAATTCAGATCCTACAAGTGCAGTTTTTATTCTGTTTTGACAATAAATTGAAGCCTTAAAATCCCTCCCCCTAATTCGTCCAATTCTTTAATACTGTATTAAAGACTGAGAAGGTAATAACAGGGTTAAAGGCCATAATTTTTCTTGATGTTCTGGCATTTTGTGGAAAATAAACAAATCTGGGATTTGAGTTTGAGCTTTCTCCATGACAGATTTGCTGGTAAAAGGATTCATAACGGAGCCTGACTTCACGTTATGAAATTAGAATTTGTACTTAAAGAGCCATACATTTGTTGAAAATCATAGTAATATACCAAGACTTTGTGCGCTTGAGACCAAGGGGGGGGGGGATGAAGAGGAAATGTTCGAGAACAAGGTAACAATTGGTTATAAGAACAACATCACTACCATACTCCCCAGTTTAAATCATAAAGGAGGGAGATGTTTACACCACTCTAAATGTTATTTTCGAGACACTGGATCCTCCTTGACAACATCAAAATTTGTTTTATGTGGATTCAATACTAATAATAATATGACTTAATAATGAATCCAATAACATTTGTATTTAATTTATATATATTTAAGGTACTTAAGTGATTTATAAAAAATAGATTTGTTTTCACTTTTATTTGAAGATAAAGTGTTTTGCAGAGACTTATGTACTAAAAAAATTGCATAAAGATCTTTGTTCTTCCGAACAAAGATATTATTTATTTAAATCTTTTATTGATACAACAATAATAATTAATAAAGTATCATATAGGTGTAACATTAAGCCAATACATAAATGTCTACTTGATTTTAGGAGACTTTATTTAAACAACTAATGTTAATATTAAATATGTTACATCACTATGTCTGATTGATATTATTTAAAAGCAATTTTCTATACCCTCTCGTTGTCAATTAATTTTATGTGTTTTTTCATAATATAAATCGTGATATGACTCGTTTATCTGGACGGTTACATGGTAGAAGATGCAGAATTTTCTCCGATGGATCAACATACCAATTTCTTCAAATGCACTCCATTCAACATATACAATTTAATATGTTCGTACCTTTTATTATAAAATAGATATATATGTTATCATTATAGCAGATGCATTGTTTCACTTATTATGTACATATTATATCCTAATCGGCAATAAAATATACGTCTATTTAAAGAAAACTTTTCGTATCCGTTCAAGCAGTCAAGTGTTACAATCTCCTTTTGCCTTAAAAAAGACCCTTCCTTTCCTGTGGGATGAGATATACGTATATTGTATATATACAATAATTATGCTATTCATTTGCCTGTAACATCATCAAATTAAGTTTCTACTATTATTGTTCTATGGCTATGCATATTGATGAATTATAATTCAATTAATTATATGTATGTATGTACACCTATATTTCTCATTATATGCTGGGATCATTTAATTGATCTTACTTAATTGATTTTATTATTTAATTATCCATATTGAAACAAAATTATTAACACTATAAATCATATATAATGGCCTTTGTTTCACATAATAGTACTTATACATATATATATATATGTAGTAGTTTTCTATCCATAATTAGCAGACCAAGGAGACTATGGCCATCAAAAATAGGACAGTCGGAAACGAGGTCCCTCCGATGTTCGACTCTTCTAAAAAGGGCTCTATTTTTAATTAAAGTCCAAGATACTTACAAACCAGTCCTTCTCAAACTTTTATTATTGTGTCTTCCTTCTCAGATACTTGATACATTTAAGAGTCTTTCTTAAATTAACAATGGGATTTTTTCCTCAAATGAACATAATATATACATACTTGTCGGAAATCTTTTCCTGCCTCTCTGACTTTACTCCATGGCCTCAAAATTACATAGAAAAGCCTTGACTTAAATACAGTAAATTTTTATTTACATATAAATACAAAGGCCGGACGGGATCTGGTAAATCATTTGAGACGTCCTTCCAACTGTAAGTAAAGAAATTGTTTTTTCAAAGTTGAATGAACGTTAATTTTTTTTCTTCTTCTAACTTCACTCATATCAAAAATAAGTTGGTACAACTTACTCTTATATTAGTAAAACTCTTTGAATAATTTTTATTTGTTCTTATTTAAAATAATAATAATTATATAGGAATATGTCAATTTTCATTTATTCTATGTGGACGACAATTAATGTACTTAAAAGTCAATAAACTTGACAATTTAAAAAAACCACTTTTTTTAAAAGAAATAAACTACTTTTTTAATTTAAAAAAATTTAAATTTGAAGGCAAAAACTTGTATTTTAGATGATATATGTTTAATACATTTGTTGTATTATTTCTTGTTATTATAGAGCAAGGAGGCCGAATATTTTATAATGCATTTAAAGCATACCCATAAGCCATTCGACAACTCAGATAGGCATACATATGCTCACACACAAAAAGTACTCTTATATTGAAAAACGTATTTCTTTACATCTAGGTATAATGTAGGCATATAACTTCCATACTAGGTAAATACATCATTCCAATGCCATGATAATTACTGGTCACCACTTTATATCTGTTAAAAAAGTTTTTTTTATGATTGACCTGGTTATTTTTGAACAGAACCAAAAGGTTTCTATTAATAGATTATGTGTTTTTGGTATACATATCTTAAATGAAGGAAGATAAAAGGAAGCAGAAAGACACTTAAAAATACAAAAATCCCATTTACTTGACTTATTTATTAAAATCCATATGTTATCATAAATAAACAGTGGATCCTCAGCAATACGATCTTCATACTTGGATACAAATCCTTCAGTATCAAATGAAACATAATGTGGTCAACTTTATGTTATTCCTGTTCATAAAATAGTTAGAAAATTAAATAATAACATATAACGAACATTAAATATAATTTGAAAGGAATTATCTTTAAATCCTATAGTTGGTAATTTTCATAGTCTGAACCATCAGTTATAAGCCAGGATTCTACGTCAAATACTTGATGATGAATTGAGTCAAATGATCCGACGACAGAATTGTTCACGAGCCAGGTCTTTTAGCTCGATTCCAATTATAGTTTATAGTTTCAGTTTAATAAAAGCATTAATCATGTATTTTAAATTTTGACTTTAATTTTGTATTTAATAGTTGAAGGAGAGGATTATCTAAGAAGTTCTGTATTTATCTCTTTACATATATGTGTTATTGTTTACTTAAACACTCGAAATGATATTATAATATACTTAGAAGACATATTAATGCTTTCCCCTAGGTTTTTAAATTCATATTTTAATCAATTCAATTTCTTATTCTCCTGATCACAGAGGAGAACCCTTTAAAATACCAAAAAAGATCAATTCATAAGAGCCTGTATCATGCATGACTTTACACTGTATAGCTATGTGTTGAACAACATGTGCATGAATATTATTAGCTCTTATTTTCAATCAGTGCAATGTTCAATCCTGATAGACCTGTTTCCCATTTATTGAATAATAAAGATTATCACCTATACCTATTCATAGATAGGTAACGTGGATTCAAAGGACTTTGAATACCTTTAAATGTTTCCAACGGGTTTTTCTTTGATTCAAAACAACATGAAACAAAATAAAAAAAAAAACAGTTTAAAAATCTCCTACTTAAAGTAATATAATGCTTGAATGAATTTAACAAATACATTTAGGGGATCTTACTTGTATCTCACAACCTTTCCCCTAAAAAGAGAAAGAAAAAAAAAGTCCAAAGTGTGTTGGGAATTTTTTCCAAGAGCAAGAGAATTGGAGTTCAACCAATCATAATTGTTTAGAACTAAGTTAAGTTAACTGCCGATTTTTATAACAGTTGACGTTCGTTGTATCATGTTTTGTAAAGTTTTTCAAACTGCATTTTTTTTTTTGCAAATAAAAAAAAAAATTGTCACTCCTATTTCTTGTTACCATCTACCTACGTGATAAATTGTTTTTCATGTTGGAATATTTTATTCTGTGAGGTGATTTTTTACATAATAAATTCACTTACATCAACTTGATGATGGCAAAGTCATGACTACAAAACTTACATTATCATTCTTTTATTCTTTATCTAATCAATTAGTCACTAAGCACCCCACAACAACAAAAAAGTGTAATGTTGATGTACATAACCTGCCAAGAAATATATCTCACGCTAAGAGATATTATCTCATTTGTGTGTGTATAATTTAATTATGAAATTTTTGTTTTTTTTAATGTATTTGATGGTTTTGAATAAAAATTAATTATTTAAAAGCTTCGATGATTTTGGTCTTCAAATACCTTTGATTTCATGCATAAAATCATACTTAGTTTCAAACTAATTAGCATTTATCATTAGCAATAAAAAGTATTCATAAAAAAATGTCATTAAATGATCATAAGAGTGTTTAATGAGCCGTGAGTGTGCATTTTTTTAATTTTATTTTGTGGTTTACTTTGATGTTTTGAATTGAGTGGGATTTTTTTTATAATCTTGACATGACATGAGCACAGTTGGAGGAAAGAACAGATTTTTTAAATATGGGGGGAGGGGGGGGGAGGTTACGCCCCTTCCCTTCAATTTGTATCAATCCAGATCAAAGAGACGCTCTATCATAGACATTGTACGGCGTTTAGGGGGAGGATTCTTTAATCAACAAGGGGCTTATAAAATGAACAAAAGATATCAGGAAACCAAAAGGCTCATCTCAAAGCTTAGAAAAAAGAGAACATGTCGTGCTAAAGCTACCAATATATGTTGTAAAGGTCCAAACCAATGAAAATGTTACGGAGAACAATGACTTAAATCGTTACAGAGGATCATAACATAAAAAAGTACAAATCTCAAATCTTTCACATAATTACTGAAGCTTTAAGAATACAAAAAGAGATGTCTTTTTGAAAAGATCATTCACGAAGGATATTTCTTATTCAATTGTTAAAGAGTTTACAATATGACGTAAAGAGAGGTGTCGCGTCGCAAATCGTCTTCACGCGTCTTCAGACTCTCTTAAGAAATTATGCCTACGTTCACTCCTTGAACTATGTAGCTAGACGCCCGTTTACTCTTTTCCTTTCTTTTCCATATACATACATTTGTACATAGTATGTGATATGTCTTACTCTGTACCCAAAAATAATAATTCAATGCAACGTTGTAGTTCATGCTATGTATGTACAAATGCTTATAACAGATTAATTCTCTTCTTTACGTGTAAAATTGTAAACCTGACAACGCATGGAAAACCTGCTCTTGATTAAGCTTTGCCATGCAACGCCTCCCCTTACGTCATATTGTAAATCCACTTTAACAGAGTTCAAGCAACCCTCATCCCAAATTATAGCTATTTTAAGACGAGTCAAAGTCAATGAATTAAGCCAAGGCTCAAGTATTACAACTCTAATCTATATATACTTATAAATATTAACACAAGAAAGGCCAAAATGGAAATTTTAATCATTTTGAAATTTGAAAATGTAATAACTTGGTTAAATCAGAAATAAATTCATTCTGGTCCTTATTTTCCCTTAAAGTGTATTTAGGAATTTTTATATAAATGCTTTTATAGTGAAGTTGTACAAAACGTTGTAAAATTATCATAAGATTTAACTATTTCGATCGAGACAGATCAATTTGATTCAAATGCCCAATCATTATTAATTTTAATTTTTTCATAAGGAGGATAAATAATCTGAGTGTTTTCCACATTTATCTTCATTTTGTCTACCTCTGGATGGTTATTTTAGTAGAATGATGGAAGAAAAGGAGATGAGAGAATAGTCTATAATTAGATGTTAGATGATAAAAAAAACGTTAAAAAAAATGAATGTTTAAGTAAAAAAATAACATAGAAAAGGGTTAAAAATGGTTTGATTCAAGAGGAATATATATATATATATATATTGTATACCAAAATACCTATCCTAAATACTTTAGGTCAAAATAACCAGCTATGACCACTCTAGTATGTTGAAAAATCTGAGCCTTCTATTATCAAAATATAATGATTGGTTCAATTCATAGCTGGTAATTAAAACGACTGACCTTTTATAATTAAAAAACCGTTATGAGATGTACATACGATCTACTTGTAGGTATTGTGACCAGTACACTACATAATATGTAAAACACAATGATAATTTACAAGGTCAAGTACCTGTGTGTACATTCATACAATACATTAATTAGTTATTTGAGTCATGGTGGGAACTTTTATTTTTTTTTTTTTTATTTTGCGACTTCCATACAAGCTTTGCGCATAATATATGTATATGAATTACGAAAAGATTTTCAAAGGCACCCTATTACAAGAGTGATTGGTACCTATGTATGTATTCACTCCTATACGATAACCGGATATGAACTGATTGCAAATAAACATAAAGTAATGAAACGAGCTTCATTCAATCTATTCAAAACGTGTATAAAGCCCGTTTTTTTGCATCTTTGAAAAAAGTTAAACTAGAGATAACTCTCCTATGCAAAGTTGTAGAAAAACAAGGCAGTAATGATAATTACTATGTAAAGCAAAGATAAGTAGAAACTGTTATGCTAAACTCTCTTGCTATTTGTTTTTAATAATAATGATAATAATAATAATTTCTCATCATTTACAAAAATGAAATTTGCATCATATTTTATTATTTTGACTAAAATTATATATATACATATATAATCTTTTGCTTTTAATAAGTTACTAGAGTAATAAAATTACAAACATACATATTTTAAATCTAGTTGTATAAAATTTGTAATAAATGTACTTATTTTTCCTTCCTTCAACTACGTCTTAAATTTGTTTGTGTATATACATACATAGGTATGAGACTTTCAGTAATTATTTTAAAATCTTGAAGGTTGTACATACATATTTCCTAACTTAGGTCTATGCAAAATAAGTGAAAATAACCTTGTTTTTGCTAGAAATAAGAGACTTGTATGACTTGTGTCAAGTAAACTAAAATATTTTTGATGTGTAATTTGAATTAAATGAATGTATAGTTTGGGAAAAATTATTTTGAGTATTTTTTGAAAAAGTAGTATGAACGTACTATTTAATTGCTAGATGTCAATCTTGAAAGGATGGATACAAAATAATATTACTCGCTCGTTCCTTCACACATTCATAAATGATTGAGCATTTTCTATGAAATCTATTGGATTTTTAGAGGAAAATCCTGTGTTTCCAGTTTTATGACCATAAGAAAAAACATTGAAACCTCTGGGTTGAAGATCAGGATAAATTTTTGTATATGTATGCACTTTTTGAGTGACTATGGCTTGTAATAACCACGAGAAGGATTCTTAAGGAATATTTAAGCTTAAAAAGTGCGATATTCATAATTTGTTCATCATGACCAATCGGCTAGCTAGATTATTAAAATCATTAATATGAAGAAAAAAAATCTGAATTAACAATAAATATCGCTTTCAAAAATTCAAATAGTCGAACATGGACTTTTAAAATAGATTCTTTTTTATATGTAGAAGAAAAAATCTGTCTTTTTGAGGAAAGGATTGACCCAAATTTACCTCCTAATTCAAAAAAAATCTCTGTGGTCTGTATCCCAGGGGGGATCAAGATTGACTATGACATGCATACATATAGGCTAAGGCCTCACTAGGATTTCAATTTGGGGAGGAGCTCAGCTTCCCACGTTTTTTTTAATTTAAGTATTCTTGTTCAACAAAATGAACTATTTTGAAGGGCTTGTGCAAAATTTTGGGAAGAGCTGAAGCTCACACCAAATGATGATTAGTGAAATATCAGCATATATGTAGGTCCGTTCATCAAAGATTACATATTTATAAATGTTGAAGTAATATCTCAGTTTTTGTACTAGGGGTTGTACTTTATTTTCGAAAGAGAGGTGGCTACTAACTAAAAATAAACTTCTAGTGTGCTCCATTAAGGAACATATTCTTAGTGATATACTAATACTACCTAATTAAATTTTTTAGCAAATTCTAAAACACCTCCTTGACCTCCTTTGTTGCTTATTTCCTATTGTACTCACGTTGTATGAGATGGAGGATTATACACCGTTCCGTCGGGCTGAGTTTCATTACATACAAGCAAAGGGGCACAGACCTGGATCAAAAAATACTTTTCATGTTATAGATTTCTAAAACTGATGGAAACATTCTGGGGACAAGGATTAGGTACAAATCTTCAAATTAATATGGATAACCTTAAGGCCTAATGGGAATATATCTATGCAAAAACAGTTCGTAGATCAGGTAAATGAGTAATGAACTGATTTCAGGTCATCATTGTTTAACAAAAAATACCTCTGTAGCATTTAATATACGGTTGACACTGTAGACTGTAGAGTATCCATATTATTTGCAAACAAATTTTTTTGACCATTGAAGAAGAATGTAAGACTTAAATGAAAAAGAGACGATTATATGTATGTCAACAAGTCATAGAACTCATTATCACATTTCTACCCCAAATCATTCTAAATATTAATACGTGCAGAACTTACATCATCATACAAATTCTGTTCAAATTAATATTACAAATCACGTGGTAGAAGATTCAGGGATGCAGAACATCAGATAAGATGTAGATACCTACTTAAATACATACATGGAGGAAATGCAGGAGTCTATTGTCTATGCAAGCATGCAATTCATTTTGAATATCATTCATTCCATGAAAGATTAAATATATATAGGTTGAGAGATGCTTTTTTTCCCAATCTCTAGTGTTTGCTTATAAATTAACCTTCCTTATCCTCCTTTCAAACAATTTACGTCATTGCTAATAGTTTGGCGTCTGACGACTGATGTGGAGAGATTGAAACATATCTCTGACGACGTTGTTTTTATTGTATCTCAGAACCTTTCCCTTTAAAAGGGAAATAAAATCCGAGGCAATGTCATTTAGCAATTTCTCCTATTAAATGAGGACAACTCCTCATTTAATAGTATGAAATTGTTCATTCCTTAAAGTAGTAGATTCTTGTTTAACCAATCAACATTTCGGATACTAATAAAGGGACAAGAAAAATATGTAGACAATTCGATCTACTATAATACTTCTTATCAAAGTTGGATAACGTCATAATAAATACACAATTTTTCTCAGGGGAGGGTGTGTTGTTGAGGTATTTGAATTTATCTAAAAATAAATAATAATGCAATGGACGCCAAGTGGAGGTTTGCTTGAGAATTATATTATTTCCTTCATCATAATTCATGTTATAAACATGATATTAAGTATACAAATCCATTAACTATACGTATTAAACCCATATAAAATTAAAATTATATTATTTACTTATGACATCAATTAGAACATTAACTTAATTCGTCAATTCATGAACATGGTTAGCCATTAATTCATAACTTGTATTAGTTTAGACACGATGGATTGCATTAATACATAGTCAACAAAAGATATTGATGGTAAAAAAAAACCCAACAAAATTCCTTTAAAGTTTACACAGGGATTGAAAGACCCTATAATTGCTTCCAAATGAGACGCTTTCACCAACGTACAATGTATGGACGTCATTGTAATTACATACATATAATACCTACCTATGTATGTATGTATGTACTGCATATGTTCATAGGTAGACCCCATGACCAGATTTCTTAGAAATATTTTATGTGCCTCGAATAATTGTTGTTGTTCTCCGTATTACACATCATTTATGCCCCATTTTCCTTCATGCATTATAGGTACAATATAAACGTACATATACCAATGGGCAGTGATGAGTCTAACGGTACACTCTTTCCCCTCATTCTCATTTTAAAAAAAATATTTTATACAGAGTTTTTTGTGCTACAACTTTTTTTTATACTACATACATAGAAAAAAATCCAGTCTACTTACACTGAAAAAACAAAAAACAACAATTTAACCGCAAGAGTCTAGGAAATTAACATTTTTACCTCTTAATGCAATGCATAATTAGAATGGTAGTATATCTACATATGTAGTAGGATTCTTAGTAGGTCAGTAGTAGTCTACCATAAAGATATAGGCATAATGTTGCACATAACGGTGTCTGTAGAATTTCAAGTTTCTTTGTTGAATTTCTTTCAACCTCTCTTACCCTACATTTATTCACTCTATACATATGTACGTATACATTTAAGCCTAATAGAGAATGTTACACGAATGACTCAAATCATTTTGATGTAATGTATATATAAAAATTGTTAAATTACTTTTCTTTTTTAATATAATTGGCTTTTTGACTAGATTTATGACTCCATGATGACGGAGCAAAAGTAATTTATTTACATACATAATGTAAAACATACATAGAAGTACATACATTGAAATGTTGCATAGAAACACTTAATGTTTCTTTAATAAATATACGTAGAATTAGATTTGATTGGGAATTTATCATTGTTAGCCACTCGTCTCAAACTATTTCATTCAGCTATCAGCCCAGGATCCTTAAAGATTGATCACAAAGTAGCTGATGAATCCTAGAGCTCTAATCTTAAGTAGTTATTTCATCCTTTAAACTACACTGCATCATACAAAATTACTGCTTTTCAAAGCAAATTGGGCCAAAGGGGAAGACTAACACTAGATATATGTACATTGTGTAGGGTGTCAAGTAAACAACACTTCGAGAAATCACAGGTCTATACATCATGAAAGTTGCCCCTTGGAAAAATAAGGATTAGTACGAATACAAATTGATCTGTCCGTTTTTGTCATTTTTGATAAAAAGATTTATGGATGCTGGCTACGCCACTGAAAATTTAAAAACTACTTAGTAGATATTATTAAGAGACATACTCCCGCTGATATCTCCCCAGGTTTTGATCAAAAGGTTTCTGTAAGTTTACTTTTTTCATTATATGATCAATTGAAAAAAAAAAAAATAAAGAAAAATATGAAATTTAGATCTTCAAAAAATCTTAAAATATTCTTTGAACTTTCTAGACTTTTTATTAGTTAAATTTACAATTCATTTTAGCAAATAAGGGGTGGAGAAAATGCTTATAGCGCTTGAAAACAAAATTTTAATGTTTTTTAAGATTCAAATTTCTGATTTTTGTTATTGTAACTTCTAAAGATAACAAAAATTGATTTAAAAAAACTAATGAACTCTGACCATTTGGTCAAATTATAATCTAAGTTAGTAAAAATAAAGTCACAAGTTGGAACAATAATATAATTAATTAGAAAGTTGAAACGTTATCTATTTTCAATAATAATAATTACTTTAAGAATAATTAATTAATGGTCACACGTCAACAAGTTTTACCTTCTTTAAAAGGATTTATAAGATTCAAGTATTGTATTTGGCACATTGATAAGCCACTTTGATCTTGTGTCTTAGGTCAAATTGATCCATTTCAATAGGTAACGATGACAAAAACCGATTAACTTTTTATAGTATGACATTTTACCATATATCCAATATATAATAGTTTCTACTTATATATTTTCAATCTGTACTCTTCGAAAGTTAAAAATTTCTAAAATTTTATAATGTCGTAACTTGAAATATTTATGTTTTACTCCATCACAAATCGGATGAAATAATTATAGATAGGAAAATGAATATAATCCTATAAACTGTTGTATTAAACATAGCTCTATTTAAGACAACTCATGATGACAGAAGGTTCTATCGAGTAGTATTTGCCAATTATGATGTAGACGAGGATACGATATTCATATTTAGTAAAAAATGAATGAATAGTTTTGTTGTTGTTATAATAACAGAAATACTCCATAATCTGAGAATGATCCTTTTTGAACATGTCAAAATTTTCCAACATAGCATAACGTTCAATTTTATAAACGGAATTTTCTAAGTAATCTTAGAATCTTATAGAATTTTTCTATTCAGGGAGTTTTGTGACCATAAATGGTGCTTGATATTTGAGGGAAATTATTTAGTTTGATTATTTCATTTCCTTTTCGTGGGCATAAGGGATATTGACTATCTCAAAGAATTGTTACTTTTCAAATACAAACCACACTGTATACTATCCAAAACTTTTACTGTGACAAGATTTCCATTGTCTTCGGATCTGTACATAAATTCATTCAAATATTCCATTTTTTATAAATGATAAAATATTCATGACAAACCTTTGTGAGGGAAACAAAATATATAATTATATTGATAGATTCTACCATGAACTAACTTGGTTCACACATCATATTTAAGGTACACGAATATACAGAGTACAATTTAAAGATCCTTTTAGTTTTTCATGTACATATATATTCAGCCACCAAATTTAGCTATTTTTATTTTGTATCATGATATATTGTGTTACACAAACAATACATAAGAAATACAGTTATTTGCTTTCAGCAAATATTTTGGTAAATTATAATACATTTGTCTTTTTTTTCAATGTATACCGGAAGTCTTCTTATGAGAGGATTGAAGATATCGTTCTTCTCCTCAGAATAAATTTTTAAAAATTGGGGAATTCTTACCTCTCATCCTAAAATACTTTAATTTCCTTCGTTACTTTTAGAATACAATGACTATATTAGGTATCCATATAGGCAGTAATTTGTAGACTGACTCACTCTAAGGAACTTCAATTGTTTAAAGGGAATATGTATACATATATATGTATGTATTGAGTTAGACAATATATTGTTTTAAACAGATTTATGTAATTTATAATTTTTAAAGCAAAATTTTAATTATGTGGTTTTTATAGATTAAAAAAAAAATAATAATAATAATGATATTTTTTTCTTTTTACAAAACATTTTCTTTTATATTATATTCAATTCCCCTTTAGATATTAAGAAATAACAATTATTCTTAGAACTCTGTTAATTGAGCGTTTTCACACCATCAATGCGATAATTGACCATCTAAGAAGAAGAATAAGTTTAAATAATAATAATCAAATTGTATTACAACACAAATTCTTCTTTCTTTAAAATTAGAGAATCACTTTTGTGCATTTGAATCTCACAATGGGACCGACAAATGGAAGGACTTAAACCTTAATGGTCAATATAAAAAGTCTCTATCTCATGAATATATGTATATCAAATCCTATTAATATGTATTAAAAATATGTTATTACACATTTACAGAGTGTAGTTAAAAAATTAACTATTATTTTTGGAAGGATCATATATTTTTATCTAATTTACCTACTTTGCTGGTCCCTAATCATTCGGAACAAAATTAAAAGAAAAAAATTCACATGGACTTTTGCCCACATATTAACAATTAATTTATTTTATTACTCTTTTTCTTTGCCATTAAGTTGTATTCATTCCTCTTTCATTTTTAAAGCCATTTGATGAAGTTTTCTTAAGATTTTTGGGAAATGTACTCATTTTATTTCATATATACAATGTCTACATATATCAACTATATATCCATGAAATGGTGTCATTTCCATTTATGACTCAATCTGTGAGGCCAGTGAAAATGTTTTCTACCTTTTAAACAGGAGTGTAGAATTGTATAATTGAGAACACATTCCCAGAGTATGGAAACAAGAATCAACCCCCTCCCAAATTTCAGAGTTAAAATGAGCAAAATAATTTGAATCTAATTTTATTTTATTACTATTTTATGGATCTTGGTTACATCTTTACATAAAAATTAGAATTTCATTACTCAAAGTCAGAACTTTTCTTGATTCTTATCACTCTTTTATGAACCTTTTTCAGTAAACCTATTGTAGAGTGAGCTCAATGTACAAAGCCATATGTATATGACTATTTTCTACAAAAGCTTAAAAATGATTCCAAAACTAGGTACAATTAAATTAACGTCTAACTGGACTTTCAGATATTGATTTTGGATGTAAATCCATGCCTACTTTTAAAGTCTTTAAAGCCATGGTCCACCTCAAAAAAAAACAACTACCCTTTCAGTTTTATTTATGTATGTACATATATTTAAAAAAGTGTTTGGACAAATATAGGGGTAGGAGTTTAAAGGCACTTTTAAAACATAGAAAAACTGCATAGGTGCATAGGATTTGAATAAGTAATGATCTCAGCTAGGTGTAAACTTTAACTGCATGACGTCTTATAGATGTAAGGACCCATGTACAATACGTGGCCTTGTTGAATTATAAATATATATGCTCATCAAAAGTAATTATCCATAATCTATATGGAAATAACAACAAAGCATATAATTTTAGCATCCAAATATTTAAAAAGATTTATATATATATATATAAGTATTATCAATGCAAACAGTTAGCTTTGTACATACTGCAAATTATGATAAATGTTCTTAGTGTACGTCTTCTCAGTCATGGTCCATAGATTAAGAATGTGTGTGTATTTACCAGATATTCCACAAATAAAACATCCGATGATGACCTTGAAAATTAATTACATGCCATTTGCTATTGGCCCACGATGTATAATAATAGGTCTGCATACTAGATAATAAATGCTACATATGTATGTATGTTAAAGTCTCATTTTAGTCGTCTGCTATAGAGGAAATGCTCCTTTTAAAATCAGATCATTCAAAAGGAAATACCAATTTTGTATACAGAAACAAATGGAAATACCAAGCAAGCAAGCAAACCTGTTTGCTAGGTATAAAGCCCTAAAGGATATCGGCTATTCAAAGAAATATCCTTTGAGCACTGTCCAATCCACAGATATAAAGCAACAGAGCAGTTTTTCAAGTATATTACTTTGCATTTCAATCATTTTTACGTTACCTATTTTAAAAAGAAGTTGTTTATATTTTTACACCTAATTTTGATCATTTTATCAATATTCTATATTATATGGGTACATAGTTTAGAAATTACGGGAGTATAAACTCCTTTTGTCAGGAGATACTCCCATAATAAAAGAAAATATGGATACTATTATTCATTTGCAGTGTACCTAACTGGAGTATGATAAACTGCAGAGATCTTTTTCACCTCTGAGTACCTTCATAATTATCTGTTTATGTTGTGCTATTAATTTGGCCTTTTCTTCTATGTATTTTGGTTGAGTGTTCATATATAAATATTTATATAACTACAATGAGAGGCTTCGTGACAAGTTGTAGGTAAAAAAACACAAAAAGGCCCAAAATCTGTAAGTAACTAGCCAATTCTTCTCAACTGTAAAACAGACTGGCAGTGGGGCATACACATAATATTTTGAGAGAGAGGCAAAGTGAAAATGTTTTCTTTTTTTTCAAAAATAAATAAATAGTATAAAGGGACAGCAAATTTCGTAAATCTGTAGTCTAGGGGCAGTATTATTCACATATGCCCTCTCCCTTTACTCTGAACTTTAACAAGTCCCAATTCTAGATTAACCAATGAACGTTTAAAATACTGATGAAGGATATGATGGTAAAAAATATCGACAACTGACGACAAAATGTATGTAGTTTACATTTTTAAGCTATACTGATAATGCCGTGATTGACTGATCCAAATACATACTCAAAGATAGAAACCCACAAGATAGAAAAACAAATTGTTTTACAAATTTGCATCGTTGCTTCTATTTAGTATCTCTAGCAATGGCACACGTCGTTGCTAATATCATGTTAAATTATTTTATTTCTTTAATACACTATAGTCATTGCATAATAGGAAATAAATTATATTTTGGATTATACATAATATTTTGGTTTAGATTTTCTGTTCCTACTCAAACACGCTCTAATAAATCCCACACAGCTAATTAAATAAAAGAAAAGTGCACATGAATGAGTCCTTAATTAATAACTTTTCATTATGAAATGAAGTCTCACATAGTCATAACGAATAGCATTTTGACTAAATGCTCTGATTTCTCAAATTATTTCTTTTAAAATATATAGAATTCAAATGGAATTAAGGACAGTAAAATACAACACCATGTTCTGTTTTTTTCAATAAATCTAATTAATCTCGAGACATATAAATTTTGTATTCGATTAACAGGCACGTCTCTTAAGACAGACTACATATCATTATGATATCGTCAATAAATTAGCGTAGGGTATAAATATCATATTTTGTAGATAGATTGCAAGTGGTTTAATTGTGGATTTTGAGGACTCAATCACCATGCTCCACGAAGGGGATTTAGAACTCTTAAAATTTCGTTTATTCATGAAATATTTTGTCAAAAGATTGAGTAAAGACTTATAAATAGACAAGGATAATATGTTGAGATAATGTTGAGTTTAAGGAAGGAAAGAAAAAAGTCAGTTGGTACTCCTACCTCGATAATCCATTTTAATTCAGTCTCTTCTCCTCAGTCAATTATAAGTAACAGTTGTGTATTATTTAATATTGTAAAATAACAACCAGGAGATAAAATGCAGAGGTCTAAGATAGTAATTGCGATCACGCTCTCTCACCTCAACAAAATGTTCATTCCTACTTTACAAAATTCAATGGAAACGGTAAAAAATGGACTGACCTTCTTTTATCATAGAACTTGGAATCAATGGCCTATTTCTCCAATTATATAGTGAAAAACGAACATAATTCAAGGCTATTTGTTACGATTACTTAGGGTTACTGACCGACATGTCCTCTTTTTTATTTTGTGTTTTATCCACAAATTTTTATAAGCTCATGAAATATCCTGGTTTTTTTCAATCAAAATCCAAAATATTATTTTTTTTAAATTATATTTTTCAAATCATAAATTTATTAAACCGACACTGATCCGGCCAAATGTCCTCTTTTTGGATATCAATTTTGGGTCAAACTAAAGTAAAATTGAAATTGGCATTGATCTGATCTTGACCTCTTTAAGTTTTGGTGTAAAGACCAAGATCAAAGTAACAACATATAATATCTTAAAAATTTACTTTTCCAAAAAAGGACAATCTATTTCTTTTGGTCTCGATTCCTTAAAGTTTTGGTCTTATGGTGGTGTCTCCTGAAAAAAATTTGATCACAAAACTGGGTCAGTCGATGTTCATTTTGAAGTCATATAAATGTCATAATGTTGGGTTAACTCTAACATTCTTGTTCATAAAGAGGGATCATTGAAAAAAAAAAGGTTAATAAAAAAAATGTCAGACACGTAACAAAAGGCAAATAATAAAGTTTAAAATTATGAAATCAATGGTACAAAGTGGTGTTGCATGTAAATTTATATTTAAATAAATAAATGTTTTTTAAAAGGCTATTTTGTTTATTTTGTATTCGTTTTTGCTAATAAATATTTACTTTGAAAAATTAAATGTTTCCTTGTACTCAAAAATTTTATTCCATAGTTTGAATAAATGGTTTTATATATCATTCTGAAAAAAAAAAAGTTGACCTTCTATATTGAAGATTTTTATGTAAAAAGAACAATAGAGTATCAAAAACCTTTTCTTGGAATAATATGCATATTTTGGTATACAAAATGGCATTCAATAAAGTGCTTAGGGAATCCTTTAATTGATTCGCTATCCTTGGGATAAAATAACCTGGCTTTGTACTTGCATATTGTTAACCAAAGAATAACGTTCATTTGCTATCAACATTAGGTGCTTTTTATTTACCTTCAATGAGAACCAGTGGTTCCCAACAGGAGTAAAGCTATAGTTGTCATGGCAGAAGTGAGGTTTGAGTAATTAAGCTCCCTTTAGTGTCCCAAAAAATGCTAAATAGTTGGTCAAATAAAAATAGTTTTATGAAATAAAACCTTTTTTATGTCCATCAACCCATTTTTTTTTTTTTTTTGGGGGGGGGGGAGGGATTTGGAATTGCATTTTTGTGGTCAGACTTTAAGGAAATATTGCACTTGTTTTTTGAAAATATATTAGTTTTAATATATTTGCCTTTGACGAGACCAAGGTCTTCAAACATTGGTCTCAAGACCCAGGACTATCTCAATATCCACGTCACAACAATAGTCAATCAAATCTTGAAAATCAGTTGTTTAGTCTAAACTGTAGGAACGATAGAATGAATTTTTAACCGAATAGTAAAGGAACAACAAGGTTGAATAGCTTTGTTGAAAGATTTATAATACGTCTTTATATAATATTTACTTATATATATTTCTCAATGCGCAATTCCTGTTGCAAAACATTTTTTTGTAGGCAAAGTTTCTTTATGAGATACTAAACACCATTGACAAACTCGTTTATTGCATTCAAAAGGTAATATAAAAACTTTGTCATGCATTAAACATTATATTTATGTACTTTACATAGGAAATGGATCAAAAGATATTCATATATTTTTTAGTTATCTATCATATCATAGGACCTTTGACAACTAAATGAATATCTTGAATTATAGGCATAACCAAAGATGTGTACATAATTCAAAATGATAGTAAAAATAAATTACTTATCTTATCTATAGTTACAATAAACTGAGTGGTTCTAACCATTCAAGCTGGGTAACATTTAAATTTACCTAAACTGCGACTTCAAATTAACTTGAATCAAGACTATACTCGAACTTGTAAAAAAATGACTCGGAAATACTGCAGAGCTGGAAACTCGAACTCACTAATTGTACTCAAGTTTCATTCACTGTGACTTCAGAATCGACTCGGACTCAAAGTAAAGAGACTCCCAACTTGACTCAAACTTCTAAATAATGACTCATGAACTGATTTGCACTTCAAACATCAGTGTCTTTATGTAAGGAGAGACCAATTTGAAAGAGTATAAAGCAAAGAAACTTTCTATCAATAACTGATATCACTTGCTATCCCACTTAAAAAGGGATACTTATAGCCCAAGTCATTTGCAATTCGAGTTATTACCTTAGAATCAGCACTAAATTCATGAGTATGAAGGTTTAACATAAATTGTTTAATTATGTGTAAATATATCTTGTAAAAGCAAATTGTAGGTATTTCTTTGGGTAGAAAGTTTAATTAACTTGACCTTTGTAAGGTTTTTGCATTAGACTCACATATCATAGATGTAGATATTTATGTAATCGCAATATCTTATAAGGAGCCATTCAAATCACGAAGAACACATAATATGGATGTAAATTTATATAAATGGAACGGCAAATATATTTGGACATGATATTTTTAGTGCCCAATATAACCTTAGAAGTACATAAGTATAATGGATATACTGCCTTATTTTAATAGAAGAAGAGCTCTTCATCTCTACAAAGCATGAATCCAATAACCATTTTGACGATGAGTATTACCAATTGTTCTCACTCCAATGATCCTTGCTACCTACTTATTGCTAAAAGTAACAAATGTGAGAGGAAGGAGTAAAGAAACAAGGCCTATAATTTAACGCATGAAGGGTCTTCAATTATAATTATAAATGTATTATCATTCATGGTATAGAGCACCTATCACCTATCCTTGGGCCACTAAATGAGTGCATATTGAGTTACTTATAATATAATATTCATACTGTATTAATACTTAAAGACTTCAGCTCGTTCATTAACAAATGATTGACAAAATGATACAAACAAATGTTTGTTTGTTTGTTTGTTTGTTCATTCTCCCTCCTGTATTCAAAACAATCTATGTACATGTCTGCCCTAAATGAATGTAGGTATCTACAAATGTATGTATGTATGTAGGTATATAATTACATTTCGTACACATAAAGAGACTAATTTTCCATTATGCTACTTCCTATCCGCCCTGGCTATATCATTATTCATTCATGATCATTCAATTAGCTCCATTATTAGAATTCATTCTAATCCAAGCCTTGTTCATTATTGTGTGATAGTCGTGTTGTGTGAGTGAGAGAAATGAGTAGTAGCCTACAAATTATATCGACTTAAGAAGATACAAACAGAGCATGGGATTTACACTATCGAGTCTCTCTGAGTTGTTGGACCAATACCGGAATCCTATATATTACCAAATACCAGTAAGTGCAAGAAGATATTTTTATTTCATTTGATTGTTTTTTTACTCACTAGGTGAAGCAGGAGTTTATTTGTTACTAATTTTGAGTTGTTCATTTTTATATTTAAGTATCAGAGCTCAGATTCAAAAAGTTTATCTTCGTACTAAAAGTATCAATGCGCGTCTTATTTTATGAGCAGATTTCATTTTTTGTTCTTTTTGTTGAATAATTTTGAGCAATTTCTTATACCCCTACGATTGCCTTATTTCATATCAAATTGCTACCTAAAAATGCAATCTTACGCCTCACCCACTCAAAAACGTAATGATGAATGAAACTTAATGTAAATAAAACTTTTTATTTCTATAAAAACGTTCAAATTAGAGTCACCTACAATTTATGAAAATTGGGCAAAAAATATTAGTAGTCGTAGTATTTTCTGCTTGAAGTTTAATTGTAGTATTTAAAATTCAAATAAAAACACTTTTCAACGAGTAAACCTCGTTATATGGCATCAAAAAGCAATCGAGAATAGAAAGTTCATGATAATAGTTCTGTCTCTTGAACGGAATGGCAAAAGTATATTTTTGATGTATTCAAGTTGAAAATAATAATTTTATGTTATGAAATTAAAATTAAAGTTCATTTTAGTATAGCAAAATTTGCTTTAAAGTGTTAAAATTTAAGAAGATTTTTGTGGTCGTGGTCAAAAATGAAAATTTTATTCGTACACAAGTCCCATAGTATTTATTCATGTGTGTAAGAAAGTCAGTTTTTATATTAAATAATCATCACAAAATATGCCTTCAAAAAAGGCCTATAAATAAAGCTTATGTTACAATCCATTAGAAATAGACTCACTCAATTAGGATTTACACACCTGAAAGTCCAAGTATTTACATCATAAGGGTATGGAAAATAAAGAATACTTCAGTGACTCAAATCTTCTAGTCTCACTCCTGAGTGTGACTAGGAAATTGCTTTTGTGACTCGTGTTCACAGCCTCTGTTCTTACGTATTTTGTAAGCAATTTATCATTCTTTAATGAATACTTAATATTCGATGGACAATGTTGCATTATTGAAGGTTGTAACATAAAAGTATCTATTCAGGATATTAGGATAAAAAGTGATTTTAGAATGATAATGATAATTAATTAATGAACTGTTATTCTAATTCATTGATCAAACAAATGAATCCACTTAATGAAACAAGCATACTCATCTTATAGTATTATGATGGTAAACACATCTTTACCGCAAGTGTATCCACATATTTTGTGGTTTAATCTAAACCCTTCGATAAAAGTTACAAAACTGATTACGAAGACATAATATTATTGTATTTCAATATCTATATACACACAAACATAAATACATTGGTCATAACACATATAAATCATATCATTCTGTTTGATATTGGAATCAATTAAAAACACACACAATTTTGTAACATATTTGACATGTTTTTTTTCGTCATTTAAAAAATAGATGACATATCTTGATCAATACATAGGTATTTATATATACTTACGTAGTTATGCCAATAAAGAAACAAACATATGAACAAATCCCTGTCAAGATATTTACAAAAGTAATAATATAAGTAATTTTCTTCTCAAAAAAAAAAAACATTTAGAAAATAAATTTTTATTGTTAATTAAATATTATGTAAGACATTGTTTTGGGTAGGGATTTACACAAGTAAAATATTGTACTAGATTTTTTTAATGGATATTTCTACATGAAACTCAATATACTTATATATATATATATATACATAATTGCACCTTTCAAATATAATCTTATATAACATTGCGCAATTCGTATTCCCGCTATTTTACTTTAAAATATTTTCTTACTAAACAAAAAATTCTCATTTAGGAGTATGAGTCATAAAATCGGTCCCGTCTGTAAAGTAAAGTACTTCAGTTTTACTAATTGAATTCCTTCAGTAAATGTGGTTCTCGAAACAAATTTTTAAATCTTGACCACAACACCACATTGAAGTATCTTTCAAGTACGAAAAGAGTCTGTCATACTCCTTAATTTACGCTTAATTAAAGTATTTATTATTATTTTTATAAACATCCAATGTTTATACCTCCAGCCTAACGGATATATGTAGATTGAGGATGAAGTTTCTACCTGATATCTATGATTATAACGTGATTGAACAAAGTTCGTTCCAAGGGATAGATTTTGCGTCTGATTTGGACACGTTCTTAAGAGTTAAGGTGGATTTGCAATACGATGTAAGGCAATTTGTCGCATCTTGAACCTTCTCATGAGTCTTCAGGCTCACTTATGAGAGAAAAATTTACACTTATGTTCACTTGATTCCTTCAACTAAGTGGACGCGAGTATAATATTCCCTTTTCTATTTCATACGCTTTTGTTGGTAGTCTGCCGATTTTTTTCAATACATGCAACGCTTCTTCTTAGGTCGTATCAACCTTAGGACAGGACATTGAAATTTATGGACCGACACATCCTTAATATATAGGAAGGAGGATACTTTTTAACTCCCAGAATTCAATATCTTTACTTATTCAATATGTTGCACCCAAAAATGATTGAATACACTTTTCCAAAAAGGTCATTTCTGTGTACATTTGTAGCTAATTTTACCGGTTATCGATCAACACAATACAAACATACCTAAGCTGTGTGATATGCATAGGGATGGAACTTTTGGGGAGCGTGTTGAGAAGGTGAGACTTATGGTACTATTGAATGAGGGGAACTGCCACACGTTTTTCCTTTTTTAATCACAAAACTGTATCTTTTCGGAATAAAAGTCCCATCCTTGGACATGCATAATGTGATCACTTGTCTTGAACATGATTATATAACGTGTTTTATTTTAGTAAATGTGACTATACTTATTGGTATGTATGTGGGTACATATCATTGTGCTGTTTCGATAAGGAGAAGAACACAAAGTTGGTTTTTCCCAAAAAAGTATGAATTATAATTGTACTTAAAGCTATATATATATATACATATATAATATGTATGAATTAAAAGTAGAGATGGTTGCTATAAAACAATCATTAGTTAGAAAGACAAAAACTAGTTTATGTATAGGTAGTTATAGGAAGCCATGGATCAATGTTTAAAACCTATTAGTTCTTCCAAAAAAGGAATAACCTTATTTAGTTAGAAAACTATCTTTAATAGAGGTTTTTCCGACAAATTATTTCGATTAAAACAATAAAATGCACAAATCAGACATTCCTAGTCCTTAGGGTTAAAATACATGTCCAAAAGGGGGTGGTTATATTTGGGGAGTTGAGACTCACAAACATTCCTAATTTCAAATTATAATTAATTATTATCATTTTACATATTATTTGATTGATTTTTAGTATGGAAGACAATGACTGAATCAGAGATCTTGGGGCTCATACACATAATATGGACTCGAGTTGCAAATAACTCGCATTAAACTGCAAGTTCAGACTCAATTCGGTCTTGGATAAAAATGACTCGTGAGTTGACCTGGGCTCTTAAAAAAAAATAACTACTGAACATCTCTTGTATTGGTATAATAACATCATGTATTACTTTGATAAAATTGGTAACTTTTATCAACAATAGATGATACAATGGTACGTAGATTGATATGATGACCAATATTTATTTTCTTCTACTATAAGATCATAGCTCTTTGATCATTAAACACCAACCATTTGCTCAAAGATAATAATGATTTCCATTATGATGGATTGAATATAGTAATTATAATTAATATTTAGTTATCGGCATACCATATTTAATAAATGTAGTAAGTGGACTACCCATTAATTCAAGAAAAACCAGGAATTCAAGGACCAGGAAGCTTTCAAAATTTGCACAAGTTAATGTAAGTTGTAAAAACATACACCCATACAATTACCTCTTAAACACTAATGAGAAAAGATAGCAGCATGGTTCATTGTATTTTGAGAGTTGTTTTGCATGCTACCTTTTTGGGATCATTGTCTTGAGAAACCACTCACTCAAGGATAGAAAAGACATGTGTGTATCATCATTAACTTCATAATTCTTTTGTCTGGCAAATGGCAAATAATAATTCATGTAGTATTTGCAATGACTTTACAATTAATAAATGAGAAAATAACTTAAGGTCACTACTACATACTCTATACACACATAAAAAAATGTCTTATTCAAAGAGCTGCTACATCATTCTTAATTTTAGCCACTATTATTTGAGATGGATTTATTTTTTCAGATAGGTGTTTTTATCCTTGAAGAAATAAAAGGAATTGGAAATTATTATTTTGATGCAAATTTCCATATGATCGAAAACAAAGAGACTTTGAGTAGGATGAAAAATCGTTTTTTGTAGTCCGATTAGATGTAAGCTATAAATAAGTACAGGATAGACCAATCACAAGTTCTAAAAGAGCATGGGCAAACTAAAAAAAATTCATTGGTGTAAGATGATACAGATTTACCAGATTATAGTTAACAAAGAAATAAGTCAACAACACAAATAATATATATAGGGCCTTCATAAAAAGGTCTTTTATAGTTCAACTGACTCTATGAACTCTATTTTTTTTTATCTTCACATACAGTTATATATATATTAATCAAAGTAAAGTCAGTTTATGGTCTTTATTAAGTAAATATCTTTATTGTATCTTGCAGCCTTTTTTTCATCGTCATCAAAATTAGATAACAAAGTTTTAGTTATTTTTTATTACATTATCGTTTTTTGCCTTTAGTGGAGGAAAAACCCTGGCTTCAAAAAGTGTTTCCTTTTGCACTTTTAACATTTTTATAAACCTCATTTATTAACTAAAAAAAAAAAACTTAGAAGGTATCATACATAGGAGGTCAATGGTCCCAGGGATGAATAAAACATGATTTTTTTTGTCTTGTTTTTTTTTTAACTTGACTTAATAGACCCATCAATGTGAGACTCACACGGTACTAAGTTCTAGGAACTGAGAGTCTCAAGGAACAATAGGATTTATAATTTTTTTGACCTTAATTGGACTAAACTGAATCAAAGAATAGTAGTTGGTATCGAGACAACACTATTTTTCTTGTATGTGTGTATATTATTTTAACCCCACTCATTTGTGTACATATGTAGTATTTCATACCTAGGTAGGTATACAATATGGGACTCTACCTTTGAGACAAGTTAAGGTTATACTCTACTCATGTACCTACCTATATGTGTGTGTGTGTGTGAATATGATATCTGATATGTACCTAGTTAGGGATCTCAAGTTACTCCATGTTCAACTAGGGAATAGTTTGACTTACTGCTATGTACTGTGTATACACAATCATCAAAATGAATAACAATAGAGGTTAAGAGAGGAAGGTGGAAAAATGAATAAATATTCTGTTGTCCTATGCATTATACTCATGCTTGTAATTAAAGCCGTGTAGTAGTAATTTTGTGCACTTGAATATGAGGAGGAGGGGGGGGGGGGCTAAGTCAATTTATGAGGCTTTTTTATGGAGGACTTCTTCTTTCTTTGTGGACTTTTATTCGAAATTGATAGGAATCTCTCTTTCCCTATTTTTTAAAAGAAACATCAGAGTGCTCATTTTTATGATTCTATTGTATGTATATGTTTCATATATGTATGTATGTATATAATAGGCTATAGACTGTCTAAGTATGTACTAGATACACCTTTGAAAAATGTAGAAAATAGGGTCCAAAACAGGGGGTTTTTTATGAGGGGGAAAGAGTAGCCGTTTTCTAACTTTTTTACTACATATATGTACATACATAATAAGAATTCTAGAAAGTGCCTCTCTCATAAATTGAGAGCTCACAATATGTTTTTATAGCGTCTGCCTATTGAGGCACAAATAAAGGTTGTAGCTTGAAAGAGTAGTTGTATAACGGATCTGATTGATGTACCTATGTATATATATATATACATAGGTATATATATTGAAGAAGTTGTTGTTGTAGATAGATAATATGTAATGTCTTTATATGTAATTAGGCAAAGAGGCAGATTAATACATACATAGGTAAATAAATACTTCCGTTATATTTATTCTAGGACTTGCTAAAAGATACTATTTTATAGCATGTCCCCAATTTATATGTACATATATTTGTGGAAAAAAAATATTCATAATTGACTGAGAATTGTTTAAAAAGAGTGTAACTTTGAAGCAACTGCCTTTTGAGTCTTACATATTACCTATATTTTTTGTATGTGTGGAAAATCTCAAAATACAAGGATCCATGTTTTTTTTGAAATAGTGTCAGGTAGAACAGTTGATTTAATATTTTATCTTATTTTCCGTCAAATGACATTTAGGAGAGATAGTACCTTTATCTAAGGATAGAAATAATGGCTTTAGAGGGAAAGAGAGAAAGAACTTGGCTTTGTCTCGTACCTAAATAAAAAATATGTGCAGTAATCTTTGGAATCAAGAAGAAAAAGAACAAAGATTTTGTGGAAGTCTATTTGTTTGAGATACTATATTATTTAAAGAAAAAAAAAGTTTTCTTTCTCTTCAAAGAAGTAACAACAAAAAATACCACCCAAATAGAACTTTGTGGTGTAATTATGGTTGTTGTTTTTTTTCTTTACCCATAAATCGATTTCCTTTACCACAAATGTTTTAGGCATTGAAAAATAAATTTTGCAATTTATGTACCTAGGTCTTTTTTTTTATGAATTATCAGTCAGATTTTGAGGGCAATGGTTAAGATATGCCTAGGTATACCTACAACCATTTAAAAATTGATGCTTAGGTACATACATAGGAAAAAATTGATCTAATGGTTTTACTCATAGAGAAAAACAAAATATATACATATAGGAGACAAGCTATGCGCAAGACATAGCTTGTCATAACTTCTTCATCTGACAATAGGGCTATGATACTAAATCAATGATGTCACATCATTTAAAAAAAAAAAAGTAATCATATTTAGTTATTTCAATTTGAGTCCTTGGCTCCATGGAGGTACATACTCTTATTAAGAGAACCTAGAGTACATAAGATTTTAAAATTTGTTCTTGCCCATTTACTATGTCAAACTATCAAATGAAAGGATCCCTTTTACTTCTATATACATATATGTGGATATGATTTTCTTTTTCTATGGTTTTAATTCAAAAGAAGAATGTTGATTGTATATAATATATTTAATATGAAAACATCATGACACAAAATAACAAAATTGACTCATACATATGGCTTTTGAGGTTGAATCAATGGCAGGGGATAAGGAGTAACACGGATTTATATTTCAATGATAATTGTTTTAGATTGGTAGTCCTTGTAGGGTAGCACGTGTGTCTTTGTGATTGTGGTAGAGCACTCTCTGTCTACGTGCATATGTATGTACTTCCATGTTTGTGTATATACGTGGATACATACATACATACATACCAATGTATGTAATTGTCGTAACTTAACTAACCAAATGCAATTATTCCATTACTTTTCCCCTGGTCAATTTGAGTGTTTTTAATGGTCATGTAAGAGTCAAAAGATCACCTCATAAGACATTCCAATCTATAATTATTATTATTATTAAAGTAAGATGTGCAAAAATAACAAGATAATAATGATGCAAAAACCATGGGTTTTGCAATCAATGCTCCATTCCATTTCCTTCCAAATGATATTGAATTTGGTACAGTACATATGTATACAAATACAAATTGAGGTAAGTCCAAAAGCTCTCAAATCACGTCATCACAAACAATTAAAATTCAAGGATTATTCCAAAGAGCTATTATTGAATGCTCTAATTGTTTTTTTGTTTTTTTTAATAGAGCAGAATAACAAAGACGTAGATAGGCACAAATTGTGTATGTATGTATGTATGTAAACCAACTTGTCTCCAATTTGATGCTGGAGCATATACATACATATATTGATGTATATGTACATATAGGAATATATATATATATAATATATGTACACTTATTTACATATGTATGTACATTGAGAAAACTTAGCAACCATGACGGAAACCTAGGCGTTTACCATACAATTCATTTACCTACATCTATATTGACAATCGGGAAAACAGGGTTCAATACTCAGTCGTTGTAATGATGTAAACACAAATGAAATGAAATTAAATTGACTGCAACATACCTATGTTTGCATGAACATCATAGATGGAGGCACCTATTTTATGTTTTTTGTTTTTAATGGTTCTAGTATGATCATACTTTCACAAAAGGTATTCACAAACATAGGGGAATGGATACATAATATGTACATAGGTTTGTAGTAGGCAGTGGTGTAACTGAAAATGTAGGATAGTTGCAGACTCCATGGTATTGGACCTCTTACTGACGTCCCTTTACACCACTGAACCTAGGTTCATGGTACGAAAAACGTTAGCCTATGGCTTGGACTCGCTCAGAGTTAGTTCATCCATTCGTTTCCCTAGAAATTTCTTTTCAAGAGCTCATTCGTTCATTGTTTCCGGCCCGTCCGTCAATTTTGAACTGCTTATAAGCAACTATTGACATTTGGCAGGAGCTGTATCTGAAATTTGCTGCTTGTTTGAGGGTAGCACCAGTTTGGCTAAAAGAAAAGCCCCTTAGTTGAGACTTATGTTGGCAGAATGGTGCTATCCCTAAGGAAAACCTTTTTGATTCACCTGTAAAAGGTCAAGGAGAGTAATATAAAAAACAAAACAAAACAAAACAAAAAGAACGAAAGATTGCAAAGCTAAATGAACACCGTTTAAAGATTTTTTAGTTCAAGTGCATGAAAATTGAAAACGGCACTCATTTTTCGCTTAATTGTCAAAAATACCTATCGAAATGTGACTGTTGTATCTAAATATGTATTATCTTAAATGAGATAGTACCATAAAAGTATATAGATACCTACAATGGGATCAAGCCAAGCCTATCCTTGATCCTTTATGAACAAAGTAGGCTTTTAACCCACACCTATATGTATTATATAAAATCATATTTCTACTCATTTTGGGAGAATGAGCTGAGCGCATAAATGTCCTTAATTTTGACCAACACCAAACATTTGAACAATCTACAATTATTTATATATATATATATATATATATATATAAAACAAATCTTACTCCAATCCCTGTGTAGAAATTTTTTTTGAATTCATAAATACATGAATTACAATCAATCTATTTTTTGAGAGATTTTGTAGCCATATTTCTGTAGATCTTCAGTTTACTTATTTCATGGAAGTATTTTTATTGTAAGTATATATGTACTATGTATAATAATATTCCAACTTATTCCCTGTCAACGTATGTATATAAATATATATTCACTTCTAACGCATAGGTTACTCCGGCCGCAAAAATACCTATTTGCGCTCGCACTAAAACTACTACTGTACATATATATGTACCTTTTTTTTCTTGTTTCTTCACCTATCAAGTCAGTTAGTTATTAGTCGTCATGAGACGAATGAGAAGTGAGACTTATACAGATTGTGTCTAGTGATTTGACAACCAACCGTGCTCAAAAACATTTCGTGATTTCCTTGTTTTTGTTTTGACATCTCTTACTAAAAGTGTCTTTATTTATTTGTAAGTTACATACATGGATATTGTACGGGGTTATAATAAAGGAATATCACTTTCAAATAAAGCTTTTTAAAAAAAAAAAAAAAAAATGAAAAATGTCATTCAATGTGCGTTCAAACCTAACTAATGGAATTAATATAAACCCATACAAGTGCTCCTATAGGAAAAAAGATGAGATAATGGATAATAAAGAGGCTTTCCTTATAAATTCTTCGAAGTTTGAATAATAATAATAATAATAGTAGTAATCCTTTGTAAAAGGATACTTTGAAGAAAAAGAAGACAAAAAATACATAAATTATAATTATCTTTTCAATGAGCCTCTTATACATTTGTAACTTTTTAGTAAAACAAAAATAAAAACTGCATACAGGAACAAGTTTATTTTGGATTTTTTGTTTTGTTCATCAATCTTTGATTTTACATATTTAAGTATTTATATGGAATAAATTAATAATAATTATGACTCTTAATATCATCTAAAGGATACGAAGCCTTTTGAGGAGTAATTTTTTTTTTTTATATGTTAAAAATGCATTCCTTGCTCCCGTATCGCTATACGTGATTTTCTCCAAGATCTATTCACTTCCATCTAAATGATTCCTTTAAAAATATGTATAAAAATTAACCCTGAGAAATAAATGTGTACAATTAAAAGAATTCTCTCATCAAGGATACATATATATTTAAAAAATACATTTAAAGACATTTGATATATATATATATAAATGCATGCATGCATTTATATAGGCATACTTTTTATTCTCGAATTAACAATAGGAAGGGATCCTTACTCTATGAGTATATAATTCCCTCAATTGATTTATGAGATATATTTATTTTTACTTTCCTCTTCATTTGCAGGACAGAATGACTATTTCGTACACGGCTGAGGTTGCCAATGCAAGTACATTTGGATGTTTCACCCTCATCCTCTTCCGATGGAAAGGCTCCCTCTACAAACTCATCTTTAAGGAGCTCTTTGTATATCTCACAATCTACGCACTCCTCAACATATTCTACTTTGTTGTTCTCCTCCAAGATGGACTCGAGAACTATCGACAGTTATTTGAGGCTGCGAAAGCCTACTGTTCCATTCAAATTAGTTCCATTCCCATGACCTTTGGTCTGGGATTCTATGTATCCATCATTGTGAAGCGATGGTGGGATCAGTATCAATTGCTTCCATGGCCAGACTCACTTGCCATATTTATAGTTGGTCTTCTTCAAGGACAAGATGAACGTTCTCGTATGATGAGACGAAATATCATGAGATACACACTCCTCTCCTATGTGATTACTCTGAGGAGAATCAGCTTTAGGGTTCGAAAGCGGTTTCCCACCATGCAACATGTAGTGGATGCAGGTCTTATGCGATCTGATGAGCTTAAATGCATGGAGTTGATGGATGAAAAGTGTTCTGTGTCCAAGTGGTGGATGCCTCTCGTTTGGGCCACTCACATTGTTGATATGGCGAGACAAGAGCAAAAGATAAAGAGTGACCCTGGAATGCAAACGATTCTCAAGGAAATTTCATGTATTCGTGCAGGACTCACTGGGGTTCAACACTATGATACAATATCTGTACCATTAGTGTATACTCAGGTCGTCACTCTTGCTGTCTATAGTTATTTTGCTGCAGCTTTGATGGGAGCTCAATGGGTTATTCCAAAGAGACAGGAGGACTACAAAACAACCTATAAACTACCGACATTTAAGCACGAGACTGTGGATGGAGAGTTCTCTTATCATCCCATAGATTTATATTTCCCGTTTTTTCTCATGCTTCAATTTATATTTTATGTGGGATGGCTCAAAGTCGCTGAGATCCTCATTAATCCCTTTGGAGAAGACGATGATGACTTTGAACTTAACTATATCATTGATAGACATTTCCGTGTTGCCTACATGATTGTTGATGAAATGCAACATAATAACCCTGAATTACTCAGGGATATTCATTGGAATGAAACTGTTCCGAACAATCTTCCCTATACAGAAGACACGGACCATTATCGAAAAGAAGAGCCTAAGGGAGGAGCTGAAAAAATATTTGATGAAGACATGTATGGATATTCAAATTACTCAAAGTATGGGTTTCTAAGAAGAATGAGTTCAAATCGCCCTACCTCGATTCGAAAATCCTCTAACCTCTCTCTTACGAAAACACTGACCAACGGGAATGCAGTTATGCGACCTGTTCGAGGAGGTGAACCAGAGCCTTCATCAGATTATGAGAGTGTAGATACTAGCATTGTGGGCTGGTGGAAAAACAAGTTGAGACGATCGCAGATACGTAAATCAGGATTTTCTCTTGCATCGAGCCATTCAAATTTCCCTCATAGAAAATCCACTAAATCTCTCAAATCTCAAAAATCGAATTATGGAAGAATTTTTAGTAGCAATGCAAATAATACTCCAAAATTAAGTGTCACCTCAAATACTGATAGTAATCATCTAGCCATTCCAAGTGAGCATCTTGGAATGGGAAAAGAAGAACCATCCCTACCTACTCCAAATTTAGATCATTCCTCCAAAAATCCTCTTGCTTCTGGAACAGATGATGAGGATAGTTTTGATAACGAGTATGACTTTGGTCGTTTTAGAAATCAATCCCATCTCACAACCATCACAGAAAACCAAAACTCGCCTTACTCAACTCACAACGGCTCTCGAAGGAATTCAAGGCCTTATCCTAATGCTGAGGCACTCTTTGAGAGCTCTTCAACACCGACGTTTTTATCCAAATCCTTTTCCGATCAAGGAAGTACCAATTATTACCCATTGTCAGAAGCCCACGATGAACATTTGAATCCTTCTCAGAAGGAAGGGGGCGATATTAATAAGGACGATACCTTCAACTATGAAGAGGTATCCTTCAATAGACAGGATAAAGAGCCGGATATGGGCCTCATTCTTAAGCCTAAAAGACATTATGAACTCGGTGCAAAGAGTGTCCAAGGTAGTCCTGTAGGAACTTTAAAGGTCCCCTCTTATATAACTTCTTCAAGTACACCTGATACTCCCTCCAGAAATCATTCAAGTCCTGCTTTGCCAAAAAGACAGGCTCGACTAGCATTTGATGCCATCAAACTTTCCAAAGCCATGGAGTCCTTTGTAAAGCCAAATGATTCAGTTGCAGAAATGAAAAAGAAAGTTCTGGATGACACGGATGAAATGGATGTGAAGGACGAGGAAGAGAGGAGGAGCCTCGGTGAGAGAAAGGGTGGCCTAGTGGACCATTCTAGGGAGCAAAAGAATGGTGAAGATAACATCACATCCGCTTTTGATAATGCAACATTCTATGTTTGAATGAAAGGAAATAGTGCAATTATTTATATTTAAAAAATAATGAACTTTTCATAGCCAGGAGTCATTTACGCTTGACTCCATTTTGACATTTCTATCATTGAAGCTCCTTTCTTTTACATTACATACACACCTATGTACACTACATATACCTACATACATACATTAGTTTGTCCCGTTTTGAGGGTAATTTTTTACTTCACATGACAGCATCAAGAAAACGCCATCAGCAAAATTTGCAGATCCCTCATCCCATTTTTAGCAGGGTTACTATTACATTAAATATGGAACAAAATAATTTGTACGTTTTTCTGTTAAAATTGACCATTTTCAAATATCCCAATTTAAAATGTTGTAACCCTGTTGTTTTATCGGCCTAAGTCTAACAAAAAAAAAACAATCTACAATTTTCAAAAATCTAAGATACCTTCGAAGAACCTTCGAAGAACATTTAAGTATATACCTATATTGCTCCAAATGACGTGAAATGCATACTACTTCTGAGTTATTTTATTTTTTCAACTCTTTTTCTCTATTTAATATTCCCATTTTACAATAATTTATCCAATAAAGGACGGAAACTATTTGTGTTGAAGGACATTTTAAACTTTTAAAATCTGAAAATGGACAATTTTAACACATTAAATGTACATTTTTGTATCTTTAAAGCACGGGCAGTACCATGCCAAAAATGGGGGAAGGGACTTCTAATTTTGTGAACAGCATTTTCTTATTGCACTATAGCAGAAATGAAAATAATTCAAAAACGGTACACTCTACTATATAATATTCAGTTAACAAAATTCGTGCCTCAACTGTCAGATCTGTATTTTTATTATTAGTATTATTATTTATGTGAGGCCTTTCCAAGAAATAAAAATTATATATTTTTTATGGCAATATATTTAATTAGGAATTAATGAGTCAATTTTCTCAATGTCATTTTTGTTCAAGGATAATTACAAGCAATTTTCCATTTAACCTTCATCACGGTGACTAAATTCTCTATATAAATAAATACATACAAATTATTAGGTACTAAACTAATATCAAAGTTATAGCGATAAAATGAATTAATTAGTTAATCATCGAGCCGTACGTATGTGCATTAATATATATTTAAATCACGAATTCAAGTTTTTTATTCTTTATTCAGTCTATTTAAAAGAAAAGAGAGGTACACACTGGTTATGTATCAATCAAATAACTCCACAATTAAGTCATTAAATGCTTCACAAGTAAAGTTTATTTATGCATAAAAACAATGGTGCAGTTTGGCAATGATTCATTTGAATTACTTGTTTTTAATGATATCCCCAAGGAGAGGCGTATCTACAAGTGAATTGTCGCATCCTTTATACGTTGGAGAAGTTGAAAATGTATTTCTAAAAGTATATTCCCACATATGTCGACCGTGTACATGACTCGACGTGTTTGAGTAACGGAGAATTCAATTCCAAGAACTCGGCATATATTAATCTTTAAGTTTCAACAAAAGAAAGAGGTTCTTTAAACACAAACGCTTCTTACTTCTATGTACATAGGAGAGACAGTACCACTTAAAAATTATCTTCCAGAAATATGAAATAATCTGTAGTATCTTCTCTCTTACAAACAAAAAACTTTTGTGGCTATAGAACCTCTTCTTTTTGAAAGGAAGGATTTTTAGAGCTGCAAATCCTAAGATCTATCGGTTTGTAAAATAAAAAGAAAGCGAAAATTGACTTGGTAACCCTGACCATGCGTCAGCTATCATTACGTTCTACTATATCAGCTATTCGTTCATACTTTTACATGGAAATACATTGATGTTCTCGAGAGGGGGAGGAAGAAATAAACACAACTTCATGATTATCAGAAGGTGATTATAAGTCCTCTCGATTATCCATTTTATTGATTAGATGGTGAGTATTACTCCACTATACGTGATTAATGCTACATGTTCTCCCCTTGAGAATTCAGAAATATTGATAATATATTTAGAAAAAATAAAAAACCTGTACAGATAATATCGCACGGTAAAAAATGCTTAGGATTTAAGGCTCTAAGATTTGTTGAGGTTTGAAGATTATAATATGCAAAGTTCTTAGAAATAAGGTATCCAGAGCTCAAATACGGCCTTGCGTCGGATGGTATACAGAATACAGATGCACGAGTTCACTTTAAGAACTCTGCATATTATACTTCTGATCATCTAATCTCAACAATTATCCCTTTCAAAATGAACAGATTCTGTAGACATAAACATTTCATAAATTATCCAATGTTCTAGTACGTCTTGACGACACACGTTAACGAATGTGCGAAATCAGCTTAAGGTAGTCATAATATACATAATATCGATAATTACACAGGTCAACAAATTTGAAATGTCAAAAATCCTAAGGGATATAAGTATAATGAAAGTTATTCAGTTTTACAAGGTGATTTCAAATCTGTAAAAAAAAATTGAGAGTCCGACGGTTTTTGAGAAATCTGACCCTACATTTTGAGCTAATTTGGTCCATTTTCCAACTTCAACTTCAATTTAAACCTAGATAGTAATTGCAAACATGCTTTCTCACCTCAACAAAATGCCCATCCCTCAGCTCACAGTAAAGAATGCAAACCTTTCTTTATTGACGAAGATAAGTCGTCGAGAAATTGGAATACTCTGTCATCATTGAGAATATATTCACTTTTATAATATATTAGTGTTTGGATCGAAGATATGATCGGAGAAGTTTTGCAAAGTTGAAGCTATACATATTTATATCCTTCATCAAAGACCTTAAAAAAAGAGCAAAATTGAAAAATCTATTACAAATATGGCAGTTAAAACAGTTATAACTTCAGTGGAAAATGTTTTTGAGTGCATGGAAATCTTGATTTTTCTCATATCTCTGTTTGTTGGCATTTGTCAGTATATTCATTTGCGCGAACAAACATGTATTGTAAAAGATAAAAAGAGTATTTGTATTCGTATGTCAAAGTATAGAAATAAAGGAAAAAGTTGTAGAATTTAAGTCATTAATAATATAAAACATTGTATAACTTAAAACTAAGCGTGAATTAATTATGTAATAATTGTTTAATATACTTTCAAGCAAAAGTGATTCTATTTACCTTCTTCATATTTAATATAATCGATTGAGCCAAAACATTTTTAACGTAAGGTGATGCTTAAGTCTGTTGTTGCAGCTCTTCTTAACAGATTACCATTGTGCAATGTAATTTCAAAATCAATATTTTTACATGGCTTATGAAACTAACAGCAAATGATTTATGTAGCGTAAATATATACAAATACATACTATATATATATATTGATATAAATCAAAAGAGGTTTTGTAAAAATCACTCGATGGTAACACAAATATATTTTTATACTTACTTTTTTGCACCTATCATCGTTGAACATTTAAAGAATTGATATAGAATACATATACATACATTCCTATATAAATACATGAGGTTTAATATCAACATTGAAAACATGTTTGAAAACCAGGTCCTCTTATTTCTATCCCTCTTGATGTGTAGAAAAGCAACATTGAGAACAATGGAGATGCAAATCAATAAATGGTGTTAGATTATGCACATAACATAGCTAATATAACTTTATGATTTATAAAGGCGGGATAATTATCCATCCCTGGATTAAACATATATGTAATAATGATGTTATATTTATAGATCTTACAAAAGGTTTGTTGATTTTTAAAATTGTTCCGTAGTTGTATTTTGACTGCTCCAGCTAAGAGTTAAATTAAAATCATAATCACGACGAGCTTTTTTGTGCATTCGCAACCTCAATTCTCAAGAGCGAAAGAAAAAATTTGAAAAAACATATGGTAGCTACCCTTCTGTATTTTCCTTGTTGACAACTTTTTAATATTGGGCAGAGTTATTATTTAGATATACTATACATTGATAAATTCTACCAATATGCAAATCAATCGTTAATACTTAAATAATATTCAAAAATTCAAATAAAGGGCGCGCAATCCTTGATTTAATATATTTTTGATATATAAAAATCATAAATAACAATAATACCCTATTTGTGTTCATAAACACGTAGAGTCAACTGATGAAAAACATCTGAAAGGAGAACACATAGTATTTTTGTTTATCTTAAATAGCTCTTCGTGAATTGTTATTACCAGACACTATAAATATAAATACCACAAATTATATTTCTGACATTTATTTATAAATGTGTGGCAATGAAAGCAATATAATTAAAGGACTTTATTCTATGTAGACAATTCTGACCTTTGAAAAACAAAAAGTTACAGTATTATTTTTTTTATGTTCAAATGCTTCCATTGTATGTCTAGACTCCGCTCTTTTCCTCCCTCTTCTCATAGATCATTAAATCCAGTAGCTGCTCCTGCTGTTTAAGTTTTAAAAATATAGCTGAAGGAAGGTACCGCCTGAATTGTTTGTAAATTCATGCCTGGCTGTTATGAATTTCCAGGAAAGTAGACGATGATTGATAGTTTCTTTGTCATTGAAAAAGGATTTGCTCATTAATTTATAAAAATGCTTTTAGTTCTTATGGATTTTTGCTGACTTTTATCATGTTTTAAAATCTTAATAAAGTCAACCAAGTTCCATAAATGAGTTTAATAAGTAATTTTTATAAGTAAAATTACAACAATCATGCTCCAAACAACAAGGAAACATGATTCAAATGTCCATGTAAACGAATAACAAAATATGTATATCCTACTCGTAAAATCCAAAAAGTCATATAATGAAGTAATACTTGTACCAACATGAGTAATTTTTATTTCTATTTTTTAATGTGTTGAAATAACTTCATATGCAGTACATAAAAAGCAGCCGCTTATACATTGATTTGATTCTGGGCCACCCATACTGGAAGCCCATCCTTTTTAGATACGTGTATAAGGAAAGAATTAAAAATATATACGGATCTGATTTGCTCGTTAAAGCCAGGGTTTTATAAAATATGTGTAATATATGCAAATCTCGTCTGATTCTCTATTACAATAATATGTTGTTGAAATAATTCTAATCATGTTGTAATATAGTCACTGTCATAACAAATGATTCGATTATCCTTTTCTCTTTACATGGAGTAAAGTATGAGATAAAGAGAACATTACACTAACAAAAAAAAAAAAAAAACGACAGCATATTATATTACGACTATTATATGTAAGGTGTGCCAAACTCCTTTTAAGTAAATAAATTGCAAGGCATAATGGATCAAAATATATATATATATAAAAAAAACTTGCAATAAACCTATTAACTATATATGTAGTATACATATATTATTCTACTGTATATAATCCCCATTTACGATACCAACTAACGTGTTATTCCACTCTAACAAAGACGAACCAACTTTCTAAACTACTGTTACACACACAAATACATAATTTCAATAATAAAACGTTACTTATTGCCTTGTTTTTCACATAAAATAAAGATAAAAAAGTAGTTAAAGATTAAATAGGTATCTACAGGACGAGGCAGAGCTTCAATCAATGTATATAGTGGCTACGTTTCATTTATGTGCCTACGTATATGTACCTACATATACATAGTTCGATTTATTGGGACACTTCTAAGAATTAAAGGAATTATGTGACCATAACAACGTCTTTGTATTGTTACATCGATAAAAAAACAGAATACATATGTATGTAAGTAAAGCTGATTGTGTTATTGGAAATTATTTGATGGGTCATTCCATATCAATTCATCAGATGGGTGTAATTCCCTCCCCCATCATTTGTTTCTCGTAGTAATAATATCTAGACTAAATGGAAAGTTACAAGACAATATATCTCTTTAAAATGGGAGATATAAACATTTAAGGATTGAAAAATGAGAGGATGGGATCGGACCATTTTTAGCATAAGAATGGACAGTAAAAAAACAACAACAAAGTTTACATTTTAAAATGATTCAAAGTGTGTGTTCTTTCAAATAATGTACAAAATGTGGGTATAATTAAAGAGAGACCTTGAAATTTTTTGCATCCAAAAAGTTACGTCACACATTTTTCAAAAGAAGTCCCTTTATGATAACAATGGTCCAGATAAATAAAAAGGTTTATTAATGCAATATTTTTATCTTCTTTTTCAATTTTTTCAGATAAAAATAGTTTAAAGGCTTTGGAATTAAAGTTATGGATCTTTTTGGAATTTGAATCAATTGTACGTTTTCTCAAGTCATTTTTGTCTTTGATCAAGCTTTAGAACTAATTAATATTTAACTGCTCATATCTCTGTTATATATATTGACTTAAAATTCTATTTAAATTCTACATATTCTTACTAAGTCAAACAAATGATATAAAAAAATCTAAAATGGTCTAAAGACTGTTTGATTAATTGACTTGAAATGACCCGTATGTAAACTTCCAATATCAAAATAGGAAAGTTTATGGACCAAGCTACTGTTCCTTTATTTCAATATCTTGATTTTCTTATATTTGGGATCTGAGGAATAATTTTATATCAAGATAACATTGATAAACGAATTTTTATATGGGAAATAATTGATTCTCAAAGAGATTGAGTGATTATACGAACGATTTCAATTGTGTGTTATAATAACAGCAAATTGTACAATTTACCTCTGTTTTAATTACGTTTGTGCACTCTCTGGATTTAGATAATACTTTTGAAAAAATCAACTATGTCGAAAATATAGTTTTCAACATCCTGTAATTTTCTTGGATAGAAAATAGATGTTAGAATGATCACATCATCTCTGTACGTGGACTAAAATTTGCTGAAGTGATTCTTTTAAATTTCAAATATTAGCATATCAAGATATTTCAATCCAGGAACAGTAAACTACAAGCATATATTTTTTTTAAATTGTTGCGAATTTTTCTTACAAAACAAAATTTAGAACTACACATTTTTTATTTTTTAATAATTATTTTTTACGGATTTTATTTGGAGACTAAATAATTGGCAATAATACATTCATGAAAAAGATACTGCTGGTCCTATACTTACCTTGAAAAGCCTGGAACATTATTTCCAGGTAGCTAATAGACAATATCGCCATACCTGTGATCAAGGCTTTGCAAGTCAAAACCTAGACCAAGGCATTACCAAAACTTTGAAAATCGAGACCAAGACCAAAACTTTGAAGAATTGACAAAACTGAAACCAAGCTCCTTAGATACGAGGTCACTTACTTCTGATCCATGGTAAGTAAATAGGAAAGAGATACATTGAGGGGAATCATCGAAGCGGATCCTCCCAAATACAATCCTATTTGCTGTTGAATAATATTATGTCACTTTTAAATGTACTGAAAATTACTTTTTAGCGCCGATTAATAGTCAAAGCGAAGGTTGTAAGTGTCTAATCCAAGACTTTAAGGGTTAAACGGAGACAAAAACCACCAAAAAGGGATTTCGAGATCAAGACCAGTTTCGTGACCACATCAAAGCAATATCTTAATATGGTTAATTAATTATTTCAGATTTTTTAAAAAAACCTGGGATTTATCAAATAGCAATCAGGATTAATCAGAATAAATAACTAATCTTTATAGGTGAAGCATATACAGGGTTATTCAAAAGTGTAAAAGGTTTTATAATTTGTCCAAAAAAAAATAAGTGCTTATTTAATCAATCTACAATTAGCTAATCTACTAATTATCTTAAACTTAATCCCAGTTCAATTTTTGTCAAAATATATTAATATGAATGAACAAAAAAATACCGTGTTCAGCAAGATGCAGCTCCAATTCGAACCGGTCGAAAGTCTCAGAAATGGTTGAAAAAAAGTAATTTACTTATTGAACATATCGTAATGGCCTCGTTCAAGTCTAGATTTGAGCCCCCTCGATGATTTTGAATAGGTTAATCTAGAGTCAAAAGTTAAGGTTCGTACGTACCATAATTTGGAATTTCTATTTCAAGGCATCGAAGAAGCATGGAATGAACTTTTAAGCAAGCACATCTGTACAACTCATTCTAAACTCACATATCGAATGTAATTGCTAACAACATATATATTGAATAAGTCATTAATAAAAAACAAACTTAGAAATAGCGTCTAAGACTTCTATTATTACTATTTCCTAAATTTAATTTTTGCTTATTAATTATTGCGTAAATGAATACCTTTAAAACTTATGGATAGCCCTGTATATGAATGAAAATATTTTTTATTCACTTTGAAATGCTTGAAAATACTTAAGAATTATACTCCTTGAGCTTATATGTATAATGAACACTCTTAAACACCCATGGGACATAGTATGAAAAAGAATGAGTAAGACATAGATATAATAAAATCATTTATGATTATTTTTATTGTTAACGTGGGTCGTGCTATATCACTGCCTAGAATTACAAAATAAATATTTTGATGGGCAAATTAAGCCTATTATGTAGTTATTAATAACCACAAATGGAATGTGACTTGCAATTAGTCCTTGACATTTAGTTTATGGTTGTAATTGTAGAAGCGTTCAGACTCCTCATTTATGAATCTTTCACACTATAATTTGAGTTGATTAAAGTACTATATTCATGTTGATGTTGAACGTGGTTTTTGTTATTTTAGATCTTACTTCGTTATATTTGGACTTCTTCTTTTTTTTTAAAAAGGCATAAAATCAGTTGGTAGTCATTCATACCAACTGTTGTAGTAATTTCTATTTCAAAGTATATAATTACATTCACAGCTTTGCAAAATTTAATTCAACAAATCCACATTTTAAACACTAATAGACTGAGGTAAGAGTAGAAAGATTAACAGCTGACAAAAACTACAATGGATCCAATGTACAAATTTAAAAAATATGGACTTTTATATGTAAGACGCATCGAGGGGCTGTGCATCGAGTGGGATGACCAGTAACGGAAAAGAAACTTTTAGAGTGACCCATGGAAATAAAGAAACATGTTCTTAATGATAAACTTATACTAACTAATTTCTAATTTCCCGTGAATTTTAAAAAAGTGGGGTTCATGCCTTTCCCTCCTGTTTTGCAGATCTGAATAATACAATTGACTTCAATAACTAAATTATATTCACTTTCGTTAGGAGTAAAATGTTATCATATCACCATATTCGGACGAAATGTTAGATTAAGAACCGATTACATGTTAATGTAATGCATTCTAATATTAACATAGATGCTCAATTGTAGTTGCCATCACATGAGATAAAGGTAGGTTTGAACCTAAAGGAGCTGTTCAAAGCGTCCATAAAAACGAGAAACATTAACAGATCTTGCAAAGAAGAAAGGAATAATATATATGTTTGAGTAAAGCACAATAAATTATGTGTGCAAGGGTGTTCCCAATATTTTTGTTTGGGAGGGGGTAACTCAGGAATTTCATTTTTAGCCCTAATCAATAGTTCAATTGATACTCTGTTGGTTTTTTTAGAAAGCCTACTCTAGGCAAAGTAAATGAGTATGAAGTTTCTCTCAAGCACACCACTAAAATGGAACTTTACACTACATTATTTTTGTCAGCTGTTGAATTAACATCAAAATTGCAAATATGTATCTTAATTTGAAATGGAGATATAAGCAGTTAAAGATTGAAAAATTCCAGGACAGGAGAAGACCATTTTTAAGTTATATAATTATAAAACGAAATTGAGGCCAGCATTGACTGGTTGAGCATGAATATGCTTTTGTTAAGCACTGAGCAATTCCATAGAATTGGCAAACTATTAACCAATTTTTTTCCTTCGTCGTTTTGGATAAAAAGTTGAGAGGTACAATCAAGATAACATCGTGCAATTTTAGGGTTGAGCCATAAGTAGAAATTGAGCCCCAAATCAATTCATATAGTATACATCGTGATTTCATAATGTTGAGCTCATCACATTGCAATCTTTTCATTCAAAATTAAATATTGGAGTGTCAGTAACAGTGAATATTTTAAAGGAATATATACTCCCACATTGGCTGTCATTTGCATAAATTTGATATGGTCATAATAAAGGGAAGAAAATGTGATTTATGCAGTGACCATTTACCACACAAACCACTCTTACGAAAAAATTAATTATATTTAAATGATTTATTTTTTTAAAACATATTTCCAATGACTAAAGGAGTTAAAACTAAGCAAGTTGTAAGTTAAGGGACAAAACCTTTCACTGAGTGTTGTAAGGTAAGAATGGACCAGATGTGAACATACTTAAGAAACTAACTGTCACGAGTGAATAAACTTACGTATGTATGTATGTCCTGGATGCACTTTGGGAGTGACTTTGTCTAAATAATAATAATAATTAATTATTAATTTATTGTTTTAACTATTTCATAAGAATTTAAACATACTTTTATTTGAATTGTACCTTTTAAAATGTACTATCATCTGTCTAGGAACCATATATTGTGCCAAAACGATGCATTTTATCCCAATTCGTAACGCATTTATTTAAACAATAACTTTTTCGAGGGTAAAAAGTTGTTTAATGAGGTACCATAAGAAAGTACAGATTATTTGATAGTATATTATAAAATTTCGTGATGACAATATTTGCTTAAATAAATTGTTATTAGTGCTTTAAATTAACAACAGTTTTTATATTTCAATTGAATATTAGTTGAAAATATTTTTACGTTGTAAAAGTAACATAATTATATTACTCATTAATAGGTAAATTAATGCAATTAAAAAAATATATAACAGTATAATGCGTTACTAGTTACTACTAGAAATAAAGTAATGCATTACTTTATCCCTGGTTACTACACGCAACACTGTTTATTAATTAATTATATTACTAGTAATGATTTTTCATCTTTTCGGAAGTTTTTTTTAATAATAAATATTCTTCAACCTCTCACAATCATAATAACACTGAGAAATCTGATTCTATATAGATCTGATCAGTGAGATCTATGACTTTAATTAATTATACATAAAGATATTCCTGGTTTATTTAGTACCCATTAATCATATTACTTATTATGGAGCAAATTGAGATCGTAAAGATTTCAAATAGATAGCAATTACTAATCAGGTTAATGTAATTTCGATTTTCAAAAAAGAGAACAATTGGTCCAATCATTAGGAATGTAAATCATATGCAATTCGGGCGTGTTATAAAAAAAGACAGAGAAAATCAACCTGGCAACCCTGACAATTTAATGAATGTCGAGGGGGGAAGCAGCTTGAGCTGTCATGACGTTTTATTGAGCTACAAGCTGCTATTCTCCATTATATATACAACAATAAATAATAACATAGATGAGAGGCATAAAATTAACTGAAATTAATGTTCGGAAATTATATATTTTTAACTAATAATAATTATACGAGGACTTGAGCCCTTTTTTGTTTACATTTTATTTGCTTTATTAAACTTAATGCATGTATTCTTCCTTCATGCGAGATCTTTACTATCAGTTAGATCTTCTCCCCTCAGTAATATTGGAAAAATGATAACAGCTTCGGAAAACAAAAAGACCTGTTTGAAGAGCCAACTCCACTTTTTTATCACACGCCCGAATTGCATATGATTTACATTGCTACCAATCATTTTGGGTTTTAGGGGGGGGGGGTTGTAGTTTGCAAATAAAGTTAAAAATAAAATAAGATAAACAATGACTCTAATACAAGCCATTCTCAAATAGTATCTCCTCAACAACTCAAAATTTGATAAAATTTGGTATTCATTTGATTTTTAACAGCAAAATCCAGATTTTATTTTTTTTCAATCAGATGATTGATTACCGAAGATATGAAGTTCTTTATTTTTGCAATTTACACACCAAATTTAAAATAGTAATACTTTCTGAACCTGTGGCTCAAATAAAACAAACAAAGTATTAAAGAAAAGTAGAAAATATGTGCAAAAAAAGTCTTATAAATTGTTTTTATACTAACTCGTTTTGGGGCCTTAATTTTATACTATGACTTTTGACCTTAACTTTGAATCAATTTTTATCTTTCTACTTACAAAATATGTATTAAAAAAAAAAAAATAATATACCTGATATTTTTATTTGAATTAGAAAAGAAATGGAGTGTATCATTACTTTTGTCATAATAAACGTATTAATTTCATATACGTATTATTAAAAAATGATGAATTTAAAATTGATATGATGATGTCATCGTTAATATATTTCTAATGGAATCAGAATTAATAAAAACAATTTGATCAATCTTCGCTATCATAAACATAACTTTGGGTATGATTCTGAGTTCGTCTTTTTTATAATGGTAGACGGTTAAATATCTGATATGGAATTGGTTTATTTAAACAAATCACTAGAGAAGCTCATTGTTTTTTAAAAATACTAATCATGATGAATTAATTATTAATCTAGTCCACAGAAAATTTTCATCGAATAATCGATTTTATATTAATCTTTTTATTAAAAATAAGATGAAATAAATATCAAAATAAAGATAATAGAAATCAAAGCGTATTTTAATTTATAATAGAGTTTTCCAAAAAAAACTTCTTTATGAAGGAGGCTCTTGGGCAATATAATTTTCATTTTTAACTCTAATCAACAGCACATATGATTAATTAATTACTATATAATATATATTGAGGATTTATTAAATAGTTTACTTTAACAAAATATTGTTAAGCTGCAAAGTGATATATATTTTATAAAAAATTTAAAAATGATTCTGGCCCATGGGGGGATCGAACCCGCGATATAGTAACCTGGAGAGGCAGTTTAGATTCAAACAAACACCTTACCCCCGCCTTCCAGGGTAGGTGCATGGAATAGATAAAGGGACATGGTTCGGCGGAGCAGCATGAACTGAGTTCATTTTAATACTATATTTTAAATAGATAAACATCTATTTCTTTGTATGCTCCGCAGGAATGAACCATGAACCCAAGGGCTCCGGATGACACATCGCGGTATATATATTTCAACATTAATATAAGTTTTGTATAAATACAATAGACATGCATGTGTAAATATTATCCTATCTGATAAAACCAACAGTTTTTATAACAATAACAAATAGACAATAAGATCACCAATATTGATATGGATTCGTTGAATGAGTTAAATTTTTTTCGTAAAAATTATCGCACTGGAACACACACAGGTGTCTAGTGTGAAGTCAAAGGTTAACAAGAAAAGGAGTAAAAATAAGAAGACCAGTTAAACAATAAAACAGAGATTGGTGGGTACGTCAAAAAATAAATATGTTAAATATAAAATTAATTGTGTTTAAATTAACAGCACTGGGTATTGAATGACTAGAATCAAAAGAGACCAAAAAACAAAAAACAAAAAAACAATAACAAAGACAGAAACGACTCTAGGTGATAAAGAAAACAAAACAAAATACCCAAACGTAAGTTAGAGGTTATAGGATTTTAATGTAAGGCAGCAGTTTAACGAAAAGATCAATGATCAGTGCGATCAGGCCGAAGCCTCTCACCCCTGAATATGGAGTAGGAACCTGACAAAACATTTAGTTGCAATATTGAAATAAGCGTGTGGCTAAGCCCCAACTTTTTCTTAAGATTGTCATAAGTTCCTTTAGAAAGAAATCCACGCCAATTAAAGACGAGAGGAAGAACTTCAATTTGATTCAGAGGGAGAGATGTCATATTTAAGCACATATGATTAATTAATTACTATATAATATATATTGAGGATTTATTAAATAGTTTACTTTAACAAAATATTGTTAAGCTGCAAAGTGATATATATTTTATAAAAAATTTAAAAATGATTCTGGCCCATGGGGGGATCGAACCCGCGACTTTCGCGTTATTAGCACGACGCTCTAACCAACTGAGCTAATGGGCCACCGATATGCATGATGGTTATAAATTTATAATTTTTACTACATTTTTGTTAGGTTTTTTTTAGCATTGAGATGCATTTTGAATGACTTTAGACATTGATTATCGAATAAGACTTAGGTGGATGAAAACTGATGATTTAAAAAAATTATATTATATATAAAATGATGAATTTGTTTTCTCAGAATATACTTAATAATTATTATCATTTTCAATCCAAAAAGAATGACAAAAAGGGTAAATTCCTAAATACTTCTCTAAATTTAAATTTCAAACCGATATGATAGTTTGGGCGTAATTTCATGCAGCTAGAAAATGAAGCATTATGTATGATTAAAGTGATATTTCTTAATACAATTGCTCCCACATAAATATACAAACCGAAATGTAACCTGGTTATATCACTAAAAGTAATACATGGCAAAACGTTATCAAGTTTGTACAACAGAAGAGAGGTAAGAAAATATAGTAAGCTTTAATATTGAATTTAAACACGTGACACCATTTCTCTACCTACAAAAGGAAATACTTCCTCCATCTGGTGGCGTGTGTAATAATAATAAACACCGACGCTCTTCCTTTTCCTTTTGAACGTTCATCTCGTGAGGTAAGACCAACTTTTCTCTTTGTGAAATTTAATACATATCCGTAAATATCCGATCCATCCTGGATATAACTATACATTATGATTACTTATCTCAGTTCCTATTCTCTCTTTGTTTCCTTAGAGTTAATCTTCACTGAGCAACGGTAATCATACACCTTCGCAATGGTCTCTGTCGTTAAGAGTGCTCCCAAGAAGTCCACTGGCAAGAAGCCTGGAAAGCAGACACTTCGTGGCAAGTCCAAGTCTGGAAAAGGAAAGAAGTCTGTTTTGAAGTTTGTTGTGGACTGCTCCCACCCTGTCGAGGATGGAATCTTCAACTGCTTCGACTTTGAAAGCTACCTCCGTGATAGAATCAAGGTCAATGGAAAGCTCAAGAACTTTGGCAAGGAAGTTTCCCTTGAGAGAGAGAGAAACAAGATCGTAGTATCCTCCTCCGTTCCCTTTTCCAAGAGATACCTTAAATACCTCGCCAAGAAGTACATGAAGAAGAACAATCTCCGTGATTGGCTCCGTATCGTTGCCTCTGGAAAGGACTCTTATGAGCTCCGCTACTTCAACATCAACAATGATGATGATGGTGACGATGATGAAGACATCGAGGTTTAATATGTGTATTCTGATTTATGCTTGCTTAGCTGTTGAGTTTTTATGAAATACATCCATGTACCTACGTGATTCGTGTTCTTATTATTTTACTCCCAGGCTGCGATCGGATATTTATCTCAATTCTATCCGAACTGTGCATTCTGAGTTTAATGATTTTAAATGACTTTTCTATTACAGGACAGTCTTCTTAAAGGTCGCGATGGCAAAGTCCAAGAATCATACCAATCACAACCAGAACCGCAAGGCTCACAGAAACCCAACTCGTAAGCCAAATCCCCGCGCAAGAACTAGCATGAAGGGATGTGATCCCAAGTTCTTGAGAAATCTTAAGTTTGCCAAGAAACATAACGTGTCTAAGAAGCAAGCCGCTGAGAAGAAGTAAATATCTGATCAAATGGCGTGCACAATCCTTACTCCCCCTCTAATGTATTTTTCCTAGTAGGAATACAATCATTCCTACTTATTAAGAAAATAAAGACTTTGAGTTAACCAGTGGTCACTTTATTTTTCGTGCTATTCTTAATCGTGGACTTAAGTGATAATTCGCGCCATTAGCCGCTTGTCTATAAGTAATCGACTCATGGTTTGGCATGAATTTAATTTGAAGAATATACTCTGAATGATTGTTACGGCTGTCATGTTTTTTTTCAAGAATGCGGGCATCTTTGATTAGGAATCATGCTTGCATCCATTATTTTCTAGCATTTTTATGTCTTCCCATTTGTCTCTCGTGGAGTGAAGACATGACTTGGAACGTCATATTTCTTCATAGTGTTTGTATTGTTATGAGTTCAAGGTTCATCTGAATAGATAAAATCACTCTTCAGGACACCACATACATTCGTATGGTTCTTATGTATTTGAATTAAAGCAATTGCATTAAGTCGACGCTAGCAGTAATAACATTCTTGAGTTTAGTTATATGAAGTGTTGAGTAAATAAGGTTTAGGATAGTATTTATGCTACGTATGGATGGATTTAATACATGCTAAGATACGGTGGCCCTATTATGGTAAACAATATCGATAGCTAAGTAGTAAACTGAACTATCTTAATGGAAAATGTGGGTTCAGAAAACCAGTGAAGTCTCGGCCAGGGCATAAAAAATAAGGTATCCGGGCAAAAGATTATTAGAGATCACACAAGAAATTAAACATTCCAAGGGAAAATACATTTTAGTTTTTCGATAAGTTCTTCGATGCAATATCAGATTCTGTTACCTAGTATTTGATACCTTGTTTTCAAATTTTTCATTAATATCTTTTACTACAATTCCTCCATTTGAACATTTTTTTTACACTTCCAGGGTTTGTGATAATTTTTCAGAGAGAGACAAATGCATAACATAATTTTTTGATTTTAAATGTAGTTTTATATTATATGAAGATTCATTAGTCATAACAAATCACTGATGGTGGATATTCTAAACTATTGTGTTGGGACACAATGGTGAACCATGATATTTTTTGGGGTGGGGTGCGATATATTTTTCTTGTAATGCCATAGAACATTTTAAGTGGATTTTTAATTAAATTACCTCTTATAAATAAAGAAATAATATGGAAGCACTTAATGGATATTTCCTTTTAAATTTGCCGAATGTGCCTTTACATTCTAATAAAATCATTATTCGTTAATGTGCCATTAGTAAATAAAAGGTTGAGAGACACTACTCTAGAACTATATATGTACTCTTTTGGAAACACAGGTTCATTTGCTGATGAGTTGAGTAAATTTCTTGTCCTTCTAAACAAATTAATAAAACCCTTATAAATGGAGGAAGAAAAAAGTAATTACCGTAGCCAGGGAGAACTAAGTTCTTCGGCAAGTCACTCACTCTCTTAACATAGAGAAGTAATCATTTTATTTGTCTTTTCCCGGCTCCTTGGCGGTAACTAATTTGCCTCTTATTTTGAAATGTTTAATTGATGTCTATTAATTAGTACAATATTTTGGTAAAATTAATTAATTATCAATAAAGTATTTGCTATTCTGATCTAGATATGATACGAAACAAACCAATTCTTTAATAGAGTCATCGTATTTTGATTTCCAAAAGGAGTACACACTTAGCCCGGCCAGTTTAAAAAAGCTATTCTGGTACAAAATATTTTTTAGGACTGTCTATCACTCTATTTTTGGATAACTTTAATAATTTTACCTGCACAGGTAATAATTAATTATTCTCACCTATTTAAGGTATAATCGCCGATCGACCCAGAATATCTCTATACAGAATGGAATACGTTCTTTTAATGTCACATGATTAACAAAGGCAAATCCATAGCCAGGCCGTTAGAATATATTGTATTCTTATAAATAATAAGTACCTGATAAGTGACATCCAATTCACGTACATTAATATATATTATATATGTCATTGGTTTTGTATTGTATGAATATAGTCTATCAATTGTTTCTTTGAATGCTATTATTCAATTAAACAATACTCTAATTGTAGTTTAACATATACTGTACACATGACAAGGAAATATTATGAAAGTTGTAAATTTTTATTGTATAAAAACCATTCTTACATAATGATAACGAATGTACCCAATGCAAATCAAAAGCTATTGGTTGGGTTGGAAGATTAATGGGAGTGAAAATCAAGTAATAAATAGCTATCATATATTTAGGATTAGAAATCACAATATCAATAAGTTCGATCCGTGTTCTAACCATTGTAGCACTAAATTTGCTTGCAAAATAATCATAAGGGATCATACGCCAGGTTCCTCTCAAAATAATCATACGTCGAGACTCACGGTCTTCTGATTAACTAAGGGAATTAAGGATGCAGGCTTCTTTGAAACAAGGAATTACATCAACTGTGAGTCTTTCTTTCCTTTCACTTTAAAATCAATGAATCACGTACATTTTCATGTTTCAGAGCTTCCTTAATCGGGCTAAATTGGTCCTTTCTAGGAGCTACGCTGCTAACGCTCATGATGCGGACCTTGTTGTCATTGGATCTGGGCCTGGGGGCTATGTCGGTGCCATCAAGTCAGCACAGCTTGGAATGAAGGTGATAAATGAGTTGCTTCATTTTCATTGATGGTTGTCTTATTTTAACTACATACTGCTCAAGAGTTTCAGAGTCAGACTTCATTTTAAGTTGTATCAATATGGCTACAAAACGATGCACTTTTGCCAAATCTCTTGATTACGTCAGATTTGTATTTGTTCTAATGCATGAATTGATATCTTGTCACAGATATGTTAGATACAGGGCACAATATGTTCGTTAAATTTTATCTAAATGACAATGTAAATACTTTCCCATCAAAAAGAAAAATGATATTTACATTAAACAGTCTGTACATGGCTTAATTTTCCTTGAATATGCAATCATCTACAAAAAATGAATGAATAAATAAGACAATTCAATTTTGAAACCTGAAGTGCATTACAGATCAAATCTTTATTTTATCAGTAGCTAATTAATATTAATATATTATTGTAGACATATTGTATCGAGAAAAATCCTACATTGGGAGGTACCTGCTTGAATGTGGGATGTATTCCATCTAAGGCTCTTCTCAACAATTCCCATTTTTATGCTATGGCGAAATCTGGAGATTTAGCTTCTCGTGGTGTTAAAACAGGAGAAGTTGAACTTGACTTAGATGCCCTCATGGGACAAAAGGATAACGCTGTCAAAACATTGACTGGTGGTATTAAAATGCTCTTCAAAGGAAATAAAGTTAATTTGCTCTCTGGCCATGGAAAAATTACTGGTGCTAATGAAGTGTCAGTTATTGGACCTGATGGAAATGTGACTGATACTGTTAATGCTAAAAATATCATGATTGCTACTGGATCAGAAGTGACTCCTTTTCCAGGAATTGAAGTAATAAGCTATTAACATTTTTGGTTGATTTCAGTGATTTATAGATGAAACGTTTTTTTATTTAAAAATGACTAGATTGACGAAGAAAGAATTGTTTCATCAACTGGAGCTTTAAAGTTAAAGGAAGTCCCTAAAAAAATGCTCATCATCGGAGCTGGTGTCATCGGTGTTGAACTTGGATCCGTTTGGAGTCGACTTGGATCAGAGGTTACAGCTGTTGAATTTTTAGGACATGTTGGTGGTATGGGTATTGATGCCGAAGTCTCTAAAAATTTCCAAAGAATTTGTCAGAAACAAGGCTTCAAATTTAAGTTGAATACTAAAGTCACTGGAGCAAAAAGAGCTGGTGATAAGGTGGTTGTTAGTGTTGAAGGTGTTAAGGATGGTAAAAGTGAAGATTTGGAGGTCGATGTTCTTCTTGTTTGTGTTGGAAGAAGGCCTTTCACCAATAATCTTGGACTCGAAGAATTAGGCATTGAAAAAGATGACAAAGGACGTGTCCCTGTCAACTCTAGGTAATTATATTTCGATGAATATAATATTATTTTTCTTTCAAAAGTATCACATTTATATATATTACCATAATATCTTTGTATTTACTTGACAATCTTATCCACTCCCTTTTTAAACTTTATTTCTGTTGTTTCAATAGGTTCCAAACTGTGATACCCAATATTTACGCTATTGGTGATTGTATTCATGGCCCTATGTTGGCTCACAAAGCAGAAGATGAGGCTGTCATTGCTGCTGAAGGTATGCTCGGAGGGCCTGTTCACATTGATTATAACTGTGTTCCATCTGTTATTTACACTCATCCTGAAGTTGCATGGGTCGGAAAGAGTGAGGAAGATCTCAAAGCAGAGGGTATTGAGTACAATGTTGGGAAATTCCCTTTCATGGCCAACAGTCGTGCAAAAACAAATAACGAGACTGATGGCTTTGTCAAAGTTCTTGGCGAAAAGAAAACGGATCGGTTATTAGGTGCACACATTATTGGCCCTGGAGCCGGTGAACTTATTAATGAAGCTACTCTAGCCATGGAATATGGAGCATCCTGTGAAGATATTGCTCGTGTGTGCCATGCTCATCCTGTAAGTCAATCATAATATTCATTTGGAAATTTGGGATTTCCTTCTCTTTAATTTTATTTTGAAATGACTCTCTTAAACGAATTTTTTAAATTTCAGACTGTGTCCGAAGCATTCCGAGAGGCAAATATTGCTGCATGGAGTGGAAAGGCTATTAATTGCTAATCCTATCCAGTTATCTCTGCCTTTGAGCATCATACCAATTTTCAATAGTTAATCCTCATTAATTTCTCCGTTGAACAAATGGATGAAATATTATTTTAATAAATAAAAGTTATTCAATCTGAAATATATTTATGTTGTTCTAATGTTCCGAATTGTATGATCCTGTATTTTTAAAAAAATATATAAAACTCTACTTTTATATCTATTTTATAATCCACTTCATTAATTAATTCCAATCTGTTCTTATCACCCGCTTGTTTCCCATTTAATTCCTATTATCACTGCTTAGAATACTCCATGCTTCAGACTGTATGTGAAAATTTGTTTGTATCTGGTCTTGCAAATCAAAAGGGATAAAAACCCTGTAAAGGTTTTATAAAACTACATTAATAGGAAAGAAAATGTTAACTACCACGGCTACAATACCTGAGCGGTTGTGGTCATTGTACTTCCTTCACTTATGTGCTTATTTTTAATATTCATGCAATAGGTAAACGCGCATCTCTTCCTTGTTAGTTTTGAACTTCCTCCACTTCTCATGAAATATTACGTCGGTAGAACATGACTAAACCCATTTATTTATATTTTCCATGTTGTTGTCTTATGGAACGGCAAATTTTTCTCCTAAACATATGTTCACATACATATATAATATATGAACGACTCCCACAATAAAGTTAAATTGCATCGGTCAACCATATGCTTATCTGCTTCTAGGTGGGTAGGTCGATATCAAAACAAAGACAAAAATTTTGAGCGGTCGAGAACATTAAAAGAAAAAAAAATCTAGTCGATTTGGGAAACCAAATTTTATAAAAGATGTTCACCCCTTCAACTATTCCGTCCTGACGTTTGGTATTGGTTTTGAATAAAGAGAGCAGTATACTCCCTCCCCCTTTAGCTACTCCCTCTGCCCCCCCCCCCCTATATATATATATTGAATTTCAAACTTTAGGATTTTATTTTACAGATGAAGCTATTTAGTATTCATTTTTTTGTACTATTTTAGTCGTGGTTTATTGTATGCTTTCATCCTTGATAATAAATAGATTACCGTATTATTCATTAACTAAGTCTACTAGAACGTGGAAGGTTTAAGGCCAAGACACTTTCGATATCACAGAACTACTCAAAAAGTCTCAAAATTTGGATGAAGGGCTACAATTTTTTTAAAGTCATACATGTTACTTTTGAAAATTCTATTTGGACTTGTACATATTTTTTTGATTTCAGTAGTAATTTAAATTTAATTTTCACATAAAGTAAAGATTATGCACTCATAAATAGACGGTGTAGAAATATATTTATGCATGATTTAATTTCATTTATATTAAGATTTTATTCATATTACACCCCATTCCGACAAATGACGTCATTGTTATGTTCATAATCACTCACTATCAATTATGTAAGTAACAGAGCTTTCAAGTGTGGAGAAAGTGACTTGGCTTGAGATTTACATGCATGTAGGAGGCGTTCAAATGAATGGATATGCTCCTAATTTGTATTTCACCCCATCCTATTATTAAAATCTCATTATTTTTGAGAATAAACGATCATGAAAACATCACGCTGTCAAAACATGGAATTTTATTAAGGAAGACTCAGCAATATATAATACACATTATATAAACTTTTTTACGTCTGAACATGTCTTCAATACAAATAACAATTGCTTAAATAAGACATTTACATACATACATTGTAAAAATATGGTACTAACTTGCATGAATTAGCATTCATAAAGCCTTTAATTCTATTCAGTTTGACTTCTAATCATACGTCATATTATGTATACAAACCCTCATTTCCGCTTAATTAAAAAGTAATTATCCTTTCAAAGCTGATGGATTTAATCAGTGGGTTAGACAACATTTCCATTCATGATGGACATAACTACGTAATGGGGCTACTTGATGGATTAGAATTGAGTCATTTTTGTTGATATAGTGCTCTACTTCCTTACGAATTTTTAATATCGAATGAACAATCGAAATACGGAAGAATCATTAATTTAATTGACTAGAGGTTAATAACTGATAATTTAAGTACTAGGGATCTGAAATTTGGCACATAGAAGCACCAATTAGATAATAAACCTTTGTATCAATACTTCTATTGGTGAATCTTGTGATGATTGTAATAAAATGAGACTCATGTCCTCCAAAAAAATAAAGCTTTTTTGATTAAATATCCATGAGCATGGTTCTGGTCGTACTTGACACACTATCTACGAATCTGCAGTAAATTATTTCGTCTCAGGGTAGGTTTTGAAGGATTTTCAAAAATCATCCTTTTTAAGGATTATATTTGGAGATTAATAAATTTCTTTGAAGCATGAGTAACCAATTTTGTATATCATGCTTCAAAAACATTGAGATCAATTCAATATTGGCTCTAAACTACATAAACCATTTTATATAAAAACTTTTTTGAAAATAAAAGATCAGATGGTCATTACTTACGCTTCAAATGAATTTCTTTTGTCACTAAATAGATGAAAAACAGAGGTGTTATTCATCTCCGAACGAAGCATATAAAAGTATTATTTTTGACAAAATCATCACTCTTTCAAAGGATAACTGCATAAAAAAAATAAAAATAACAAATATTTATTTATAATTGAAATTAATATTAAATAATTGAATTTCTCAACCTTTCCTTCATCCAAGGGTGAATTCGCACATTTCACGACCGTGTATACAACACGATCGGTTTTGGGAATGAACAATTCATTTCCAACAATCCTTGCGTCATTTTTTAAAACAAGAAAAGTTTGTGTTTATAGAATTTCTTCAATTCGAATAAGAAAATCGGTGAGATTTAGGTTAAATATAATGTGCAAAAAAGTTCCTAGCAATAAATTGTTCATACACGGCAGTGAGATGTAAGCCAATTATGTCATTATTTTCAACCCTTTGGACGATTTTTTAGTAGGAATATTTACAATTTAACAAATTGTAATTTAAATTCAAATAATGAATGATTAGGACATTAATAAAGGACAAGTGTAGAGAGGTCAATAACTAACAAAAATGCATAGTAAATTTTATGTAAGTGTCACTGAGTCAAGTAAACTTTTAAACTTTTTTCTTGCTCAAAAATTGTCTCATAATTATAAATAACGTAAAAATAAGAAATAAATTGATTTTAAATTTTCTCGAAAATCTGACCTGATATGAAAAATACAAAACAAAAAGTAATTGCAAATTCGTATTTATCAATTTTTCTAAAAGAATCAAAATCAAAAATCAAAATATTTTTCAAAAAAATAAAATTTTGTTATCTTATGATATGAGATTTTTGGTATGTAATTTATATAAAGGCTTTAATTTAATTGTATTTATTACAGTTAATTTGTATTATCGTCATCATTTTATTGAAATCAAAACCTTGTGCCCTAATAGTCATTAGAACATGAACGATCTCACAAAAGATTCATAAGATGGTCTAGAAATTAGAAGTTTCAGTAAACAAACAACAAATTAAACGACTTAGATTGTAGATATCTGTTTGCACATCATGGCTGTTGGAAAGCTATCCATGTATATATTATGTATCTCAGACGGACGGAAGGTCTTCTAATAACTTTTTATAGGTAAATAGGCATATCAATTGAAATTACAAACATTTCAGAATCATCAATCACTACCTAGACCTAACATTAAAGAATATACAAAGTATTCATTATTCTATATACTTCCATTTGAGTCCATCTAAAATGATATTTATAAATAAATATATAAATTAACAATTTATGGAAATGAGAAACAGTTTCTAATACTATGAAGTTATGTATGTACAACGTCATTCCTTCATTTTTTTGTTTCATGTTTTCCCTTCATGAAAGATGGAACCTTTCTCAGTGTATGTATGTACTTAGATACTAGGAATTGAATTTTTAAATAGACACTTGAAGGTCAAAAAGTACATACATACTTTGCTTCCATCTTTAATGAGAGAAGGGCAATCGTCTTTAGAAATGTGTGAGATTGAGCATATCACATTGCTACGTGAGTTTAATCATGTTTTGATGTACATATAATTGGAGTGAGAAGAGATTCAGGATGTTGAAGAAAGGGCATTTATTTATCTATATGATGAGATAATATGTTGACCATTACCTATATTTTATCCATATATGTATGTCAGCATATACTAGGAAATGTAGCCCTCATTTCGGTGAAAAAATCCTAGTCCAATACTTCAAATACATTTAAAATCATCCAACCTTACATAAAATCTAAATGGTTTCTCTGACAAATGTGACGACTCCATCTTTGTTGCTTCTACTTGCTACGCACCTTTGTACATTTATGTTGACTATTCACAAATTGTTCTTCTTTCAAAACTCGTTTAAGAGGATAACATTAGATTCCCTCACTCCATATAATATATATATATATATATACACATTTTTAGCCCATATTTGAAACTATCATTATATTTTAAATAAAATAAATGCATTGTTTATTTTATCTTTCCTTATATTTCCTTACTCTAAAATAATATTGAGTCCACTTGTGGAATTGCTGCAAAATGATCAACAAATTAAAAACCATTCATTTAAAAAACAAGCGTGGCATGAATAGTCAAATTCCAATTTATCTGACATGGACACAACGAGCTTTTTGGGAATAACAAAAACACACTGTATTCTCCCTTCAGCTGATTTTCATCAGTTGACTCTTTTGATTCAAAGCAGATGACTCTACGTGTTATGAACTCAAAAAGAGTATTATTATCATTTATGATATTGATATATAAAAAATATATTAAATTACGCGCCCTTTTTTTGAATTATTGAATATACAATTTATCAATGCATAGTATGTATAAATAATAAATTCTGCCCAATATTGAAAAGTTGGCAACAAGGAAAATATAGAAGGGTAGCTACCAGTTGTTTTTCCAAATTTTTCCTTTCCCTTTTGTGTGTCGAGGTTGCGAGTGAACAAAGAAGCTCGTCGTGGGGAGACGCGGTAGAACAGCACTTTGATATCCGTTCGATTTTGGATTTTCCTTTTAGATTATAATTCATTTTTAAATTTTGTTTTTTGTTTTGTTCTTGGGTTTTGATTAGAATGTGAAACATTCATCTCTCAATTTACACAAGTTGCAACATACCTATGAACAAGGCACTCCTAGAACATAGAGCATTTAATACTACCAAATACTGATTGATCTACATATAGTGTACCTGAGGATTCAGACTCAAGTTGCACTTAAGTTTAATTAAACTCCAACTTCTAACTCGGCTTGAACTCGAAATATAAAGATTCAGATTTAAAAAGGACACCTAACTCACATTTATCTCAAATAAGAGTCAAACCCGACAAAGAGCAAAAATTGTTTAATAGTATAACTTTCACAGACTAAAGAAATTCTTTACTCCATAAACTACTTTGCATTAAAGCAACATGACGATAACAAATCCGGATAAGTACAAAATTTAGACATAATTTCTACGTAGAAAGTTCTTGAACATTTACTGATAGAAAAATAGAAATGTTTTAATTTTATTCTTATGTTCGAATACTTTAGAAGATTCATGCAATGTGATGATGATGAAATTTAAATATATATATATATATATATATAACTATATATATTAATAAATAATCTTCCTAAGTAAAAAAAAAACAGAGAAAAATGACAGACTATACGATATAAATATCTCGATTAAGTTGTCAACAAATGAAATTTCCGGAGAGAAGAAGGAATATTATTTTTGCTAAAATTCGGATTTGAATGTATTGTTACTATTATTTAGGAGTAATTTGTCATTTTATATGATATAATTGTAATATTATTGATGATGACAGAATCAAAGCATTCATACTCACGACTCAGACTCGTAAAAAAAAAAAAAACGTGAACACCTTTTTTTCTTGTCTATTTTTAGACTTATAATTTCATTTCCGTCATTGGGCTAATAGTTTTTATACATAACCAACAAAAATTTTGACTACTTACACATTGTCATTTAAGTTGTAAGTAATGGATTCAGTATGCACCAAGCTACATCAGTAGAGGCTAATTGTGTTTGCAACCTTAGATTTGGAATGGGATTTAACATTCATTCGATGTAGTAGGCACCTATAATTATAACAAATTTTTTTGAATTGTACGATAAATTATAACAATTGCATGAGGGGTATACCTATGATTAATGAACTTTTTTCGCAATGAGCCAATATAATTCGCACATATATAAATAATGATTTTATATTTTACCCATTATTTTGAATTAAATACATACATGAATCATTTAAATGAGCTTTGCATTTTTGAATAACCTGTTATAAAGTCTACATTTTATCACAATGCTATTTCTACAACGCAAATATTGCCCTCTAATTTATTTTGTTCATCTGTTTTTCCCTGACTCCTCGACAACTTGCTCATCAAGAGTCACTCTATATTCTTTTATCACCTCTTGCCTCTTAATGGAGCCACGAATGTTGAACTTGAATTACATTTACGACGAGCTTTTTCCTGTACTTGCAACCTCGACTCTAAAAAGGGAAAAGAAGAATTTGGAAAAACAACTGGTAGCTACCCATCGGTATTTTCCTATTTGCCAACTTTTTAATATTAGGCAGAGTTATTATTTAGATATACTACACATTGATAAATTGTATCAATATACAAATCAATAGTTAATACTTGTATAGTATTCAAATATTCAAAAAAAGGGCGCGCAATTTAATATATTTTTTATATATCAATATCATAAGTGATAATAATACTCTTTTTAATTTCATAACACGTATAGTCAACTGCTTTAAATCAGGAGAGTTAACTGAGCAGTATTTTTGTTTATCCCAAAAAGCTTGTCGTGATTTTCTTCTGCTGTTTTTTCTTTTCCAAGGAAAGGTTGAGAGATGCATTAAGTATTCTATAACCATCCCATTTTCTTAACGCTCCAAAAAACATTGAATATGTATGTATAATACATCCCAAAGATTCAAATATTTTTTTAAGAATATTCCCACTACAATTTATTAGTCATAAGATGTTTCAACCATTCGAGGATGTAACTCGTTCGACGGGCTAAATTACTACTTGTTGTAATTTAATGTTATTTATTGGTTTGAGAGTAGTATTGGTTCTTTTTTTTACTATATGGTGGAAACAAGTTTTTTTTATCTTCTTTAATGTATACACATCAATTAGCAACATATATTTACTTAACTATATTTCTGAACCTTTCATACAAAAAAGAGCTCGAAATACTTCGATTAGAAAATACTTAAAAGTTGCTGATATTTGGGGAATATCATTATGACTATCTCATAATTTAAGTAGATTGCTGTTTCGTCTATTTAAACATTAAATTTATTTTTTAAAAAAGTAATGTACTGGTCTCACGACGTTGTCCTAACTAAAATAGAAATGAACACTCAATTTCTATTTGATAGTTGCTGATTTTTCTACAGCTCATCCCCCTGATGAGTAGTGTTCTGAATGTTGAGTTGTTGAAATCAAATTATCTGTTGTTAAGAAGTGAACAATTCCTTTATACTATATAATTGAAATAAAGAATGGTTCATATAAATTGACAAAGTGCCAACTGATTTTACCCTTTTTTCCTTTCTCTTTTGGAGGAAAGATTGTGAGATAAAATTCACATATTTTTGTAATGGCCTAAATAAATAATTTATAAAAACATAGTATATTTGTCATACAAACAACAATCATAGTCCTTCCAAGCATGCTCATCCATCCATATAGTGCCTCATTATGTGCCTTTGCCGTGGTTTAGAATGATAATTTATTCAGGGCAACATGAAATCCTTATTTTGATCCAAAGTAGCTTTCTGTGGTTTATGATAAATAAGCAATTAAGTTGTGTGTGTGTTTTTTTTTGGCAAAACAATTGTAATTAGAATGTTTTTGTGTACATATGTACAAAATATATTTTATGCACTCTCTCATTTTCGGTTGGATATTCATTATGGAATTGACTTTTGTGGTTCTCCTAGATTAAAAGATAATTTAAAAGAGCATGCACCATATATATATATGTATGTAGAATTCATATTAGCAATTAAATGAATCACTCGCCCTTGAATAAAATTATTCAAATTAACTCGAAAATGGACGATCCATTAATGAACAAATGAATATACTTTTTTCTGCATATTATATATAAATATGCATTTTTAACTCAATATATTATATATTTTAATATAGCTTTGTTAGCCTGCATATGAATATAAAAGTCCAACAACATTCAAGACATAGAAATAACTATTCATAACTCATTTCCTATTTTACAAATTCTTTATTGTATCTAAGGTAAAAAACTAATTTATTACAGCGTTATATTTATTAACATATTATAATGTTGTACAACCTCCTGAAGAAAAAAAGACTCAACATCATTTGACAGTAGGCAAATTCTTCTTCCCAACCTGTTGGTCTGCCTATTTTAAATTTAATAGTAGGGAATGGTTCATCTTCTAATAAGACTTCATAGAGCATGATTGGACTTACAAAATATATTCATGGTCGCAAGATGGCGCTGAAATCTTGAGTCTTGCTAAACAAACTACAGTATAAAAAATACTCACACCCAAGTAAAGATCACTCTATCAACTTTTAGAACACTGGTAAGGGGCATGCATAGTGAAAAAATTGATAGCTGACAAAAAAAAATGAAGTGCGCCAATATTTTTAATGAAGTGGTTAAACACCGTGTTAATATAGATTTTTTATACAACTTGTAAGATCATTATTTTAATTCAAATGACCCACCCTAAAATCCATACATGCCCTTCTATGTAAAATCTCTAATTAACACTATTATCCCTCTTTTTTAAAACTAAAGCAAATATTATAAACCACTAATATGTTATATACAGGCAAAAACCAAGCAAACGATTGTGTACAAGTCAGGAGGTGTTAGGGCAATGGTAAACTTACTTCTAAAAACTGTGTACATTATGGTTTTCAAACTTAAATAATTCTCCCTTTTCAAAATGAAGAAGTTTTGTGACTTGAAATATATTATTTGATGCTAATAGTATCGGTAGATTATTTCATCCTGAGTGGCAATGAAGCCAGTCTCTCTAAAGAAAGGACATGACCTACTAATATATATATATATATATATATATTTGGCTAAAAAAATTATCGTTTATTCATGTTACGTATCATCGACCTTAGGATGAATACGAAAACATAGGCTTACACACATATCCCATGCCTAAATTAGGTACATTTTTGAATAATAATAATAGTAATTGCTCTTCAAAAGTAATTAATATAAGGAATAGATTCCTTGAAGGCTCCTTTCCATTATAATTCATATAAATAGAAAATACAAAAAAAGAAGGAAAAAAATATGGACACGGTCTGTGGATGTAATGTGCCGTTGAAGTTATTTGTAAGAACTTGATCGCATTTAAATATTTACTATTATATTTTTGCAAACAATGGAATTCATATATTGTAGGTAGTTAAATATATTTTAATTCTTGTATGCCTATTATTTTATTTTAAAATGTCCCTTTAAGTGATGATTATGCAAAGAATCTACATATGCATGACAAATTGTTCCTTTCAAACCGTATTTTTCGAGAGGCTTTGAATTCTATCAAATTAATTAATTATTTTCTTTTGTGTTTTCTATTACAATAAGGATATAAAATATTAAGTCTCTCAAAACTTGTGCAGTTTTGAACTGTGTTCTGAGACTAATATTAGAAATAGGATGAAATATGTCTTCTATCCAATAACCATATTTCCACTCTCACAAAAATAAGTTGTACCAGATTTCTCACCCCATACTTCACTATTCTCCTTCAGTATTAGTCTTCATAAAAATCCATTAGATGTTTACATAAGGCAGTAGTAAGGAATTTCATTCTATTATCAAACAGGGTCTTTAATGAATCTTGATCATTGAATAGGGCTATAAATTTCCAGGAATTGAATAATTTGTTCAATGCTCTCTCCAGACATATTCTCCTTTTAAACCCTGAAGATTTTAAGAAAATTCAAGGAAACATTTTTGCTACATGGAATATTCGCCGAATTTTTTTATTATTCACTGTTGTAATTCTCAAAAGAGTCTCTTTCTAAAGTACGAGGTCTTTAACTTCATTCATTCCCCCCCATTAGATCATAAAAAAATCATGCTTTATCGTCCAAAGTATCATGTAAATCATTTACCATATAAAATAAATCAGATTAAAATCAATTTTTAGAAGCTTATTAGAGTTTTTAAAAAATGAAGCCCGCTCTTTAAAAACTATTTTCGAATACAAATTTTCTTCAGATCATACCATCATTTGACTGGATTCATTTTATCGACAAGAGTAAAGATAAATACAAAAATTAAACTTAAATTTCCCTGAAAGTTCAACAAAAATATAAAGGGTACAGATAACGCAAATTTCTCAAACTTTTTCAGGAATCATCAACCCGATTATTTCTTCGAGTCAACTAAAGTTCTAACTTAAATACCAAAAATAAAATAAATAAATAAACGAACATTTTATAAAAAAATTTGTATTTCCGATTTTTATTTTTTTAATATGTATATTCAAAATGAGGAAAAAATGTGTTATTTTTTCTGAAATCAAAATATGGTCACCCTAAGCCTAACAACTATTGTCATTGGCTGGATATAATCAATTTTAAAGAGATAATTTATACTTAAATAAATAAATAAAAATAATTTTTATCTTTTTTGATCAACACATTAGAGTATATGATTAAAATCAATCTGTTTTTCACTTTCTAAAACTTTCCTCCTATACCATGTATGTATATATATATGTGAATATCATATTTACTTTTCGGGATTTGTACTTACATTCATAAATGAGTCCCTTACAATAAAACAATTTGTATTTAATATGTAGAATATCACGTATTTTTTCCATCAATATCCAAGGCAATGTTAATTAACTAATCAACATCCCTGCGTGACTATAGTCTCCCATTCTTAACTATAATAGTCATAATGATTAATAAAAATATACATTCATAAGTATGTATATTGAGAATAGAAAGTACATACGTATGATAATAATTACAAAACTAAATCAGGAAATAATGTGTTTTCCTCTCAATAAAAAGAATCAAATTAAAATCCAATTTGTTTGTTTGTTCCCTTATTTATTCCTTGTGGCTTGTTACTTCTCAAGTTATGTACATACGTCATTTAGAAATCCCATCAATTAAGTGTCAAATATTACATGATTCGTTTCGATACATTGATAACATATTTTCATAAACAATAACAGAGTACTATGTTTTTTTTCTTCCACTGGCTACCAACATAACATAGGTATAGTATGTATGTACATAGAATATGTATCCCCTAGCGGTGAAATTATGAATTCAATTTAATATAACAAATTATAAATGTATTTATTTCTATCATGCTATTTATTTGTTAGATTAAAGAACCAACTTTCTAAAAACGATACATATCTATGAGTGATTTTACATAGATCATAATATATCTACCTATAGGCCTTTACAATGTAGACTCAAAGTATTTATCCATGCATTATATTCTAATTCAAATTCCTTTCTATGAATAAGTTGATATTTTTCACGAACTTGTATCTTTACCTAGGTCATTCAGAATGAAAAATTATTATTACAATTTATTACGAGAATTGATATAATTTATAAACGTTAGGCTTTTGTTCTTTTCAAATGACTACATATGTATGTATGTATGACTTGACATCACGAAGTAACGAACAATGTACATAATTATAATTGGGTACATGTCTACATAAGTAGGAAAATGATCCTTCAAAGTATTAGTAGATGTAATAAATAATAGAAATATAAAATTGTCAAAATCTAATTTTTCTTCATTTATCCTGAATTGTTATCATTTACATAATTATAATAATGATATTTCATTTCCTACTTTGCTCTACTCACAATTACATACAAATGTATCCATGTTGAACTTACTTAAAATACAAAAACAATAACTATACAATGTGTTTGCACCATAAATCATTTGCAAAGTTGCAATCTATTTATAAGGGAAGGATGACTCCGCCCTGTGCCTCTTTGTACTGACTTCAACTCTAACATTTTGTTCATATAGGTATACATATATTCACTTACTTGTCTTGTGTTCAATAACAATGTTTCTTAACAGATGGGTTGCGACCCATAAGTGACTCCCAGACCTCTTATAGAAAAAGGTCGTAAAGACATTCCACAAGATACATCTTTTTTATCAAGTGATATCGATAGACGTAAAAAATAGAACCCAGCATAATGGCCGTTGAAATGTGGGCTTGAGTACCAGATCAGATGAAAGTCCCTGTTCAAGATCACCTTATCGAAAACTTAGACAAGACCAAGACTCGAGGAGGGGAGATAAAAACAAGAGCAAAATTTTGACTTAGGAAATAACTTAATTGTTATTCGAACTCGAACTCTTCTTCAAGAAGAGAGAGAGAAAGAGATAAAAAAAGACCCTAATTAATGTGGTATAATAAGAACAAATATTAACGACATCATGGTGATGGAGGAAGCATCAATAATGATTGATCCAAACGATCCTTTAGATTTTCATATAATGCGATGCAATGATATTTTGAAGCTATTCTAGTGACAGAATTTGCGTAGAGACTCGATAATTTATGATATAGAACCAGGGATGGGCATTTTGTTGAGATGATAAAGCAATTACTATCTGGTGCCTCTACATTTTATCTGCTGATTGTTACCTGACCATATTAAATAGTACACAGTAGTTACCTATATTTGTAGCAAGTTATCCCCTCAACGATACTGAATTCAAATTGAGCATCGATGTAGGAGTACCAACTGATTCCCTCCTTTAAACTCAACTTTATCTCAACACTCTCCCAATGTCTATCTATAACCTTACATAATTATCACTTTTAACAAAAGGAAGTTTTGTGGGAACAAAAGAAAATTTTCTCTCAACCTTCTTTGAAAAAAAAGTCTGTAAATTAACAAGAAATTAGCTAATTACGTCATTCTCTCCAACTGTTGTATAGATATTTATATAATTGTAAGGATAATTGGGATTCAAGACATCAATCTTCAGATCACTAATAGCTTAAGTCCTTATTGGACTAATTATCCAAACCGACAACTCACGAAAATATACAAGTTGCCAATCTTCATTGTGCGAGAACATTCAAAACACAGTTCTATGACTTTTATTGAACATTTCAAATCTTGTCATTTGAAATCATTGCTGCTTTGATCCTTGTTTTGAAAAGGAGAACAAGACCCACATGTATCACTAAATAGTTTACATAGTTTACAAGATCAATTTATTTGACACACAAATACAAGTATTTCCGCTTGTTCAAAGGTCAAGCCATATCCTTGCATTTGGAACTGAAACGCTGCTTCTTTTGTAAAAGACCATAATAATAATTAAAATAGTTACTATAGGAGGTCCATCTTTTTGTTTTGATTGCGTTAAAGTCTCCTGGAGAGAATTTATACGAGGATTGAACCCATAAACACATTTCCTTTTGAGCTTCCGTGAATGTGATTTTGTATTTATATTTACCACAGATCATATTCATGAAGAGTATCTGCCGCAAATCCTTTGATTATAATTTTCTTAATAATCCAATTTTGCATTCAAGTCCCTTTGAGAATTGTCGAACTTTGTTGGTACATCAATATTCATATATCAAATTCAATTCTTCTTGAGCCGAGTAAAGTATTCATTGTTCTCTTTTTTTTTTTTTTTTGCACAAATAGCAATCGACTTTCAAATCATGTTTTTCTATAATCAAAAAATTTAATTTTGATAAAAAAAACCGTTCTGTCATAATAATAATAATAATAATAACTAGTTAGACAAATGTATCAATAGTAAATTCATCATCATTTATGTAACATTATCTACATCAATTAGTCTACATGCTAAATAAATGCAACAAGATTTACACACATAAATAACTCAAAGCGTAACCCAAATGCACGCATTGACCAAAAAAAACCACTTCAATTAAACCTTAAATTGCATTTTTCTACATTCTACACACTATTTTATTAATTTCATAGATATGAAGGTATCATTCTATGTACATATAAAGGAAATCCTTATCCTCTATTCCTTTTACCTTGAATTAAAGACAATTAATAGATATTATTTTAAAGTTCTTTTATAATGAATTTGAAAAAAGAGGGTTTTTTATATTAATTACTCAATGGGGGAATAAGAAACGATAAATAATACAGAGTATAAAGAACCATTCTTGATTTAAAAAGAAAAAGAATCCTCACTGAGGATGGTATTCACATACATATGTATGTATATGTATGCAACTGAATAGATATCCTATTATTCTGCTCAGAAGATAAATAAAATTATGATACAAGTGATAAAAAATCCTTTTTATTATTAAAAAGGGGAAAACGGTTGGTGCCTCTGCTGTTCTTGTTTTTTGAATTAGTGCTCATTTTTTATTAAATTGTTGAAGTGTAGACACTTCCTTCCAAAAAACTAGGGTTTCCAACCATTAGGTAGCGACCCCCTTGGTTAGTGTGCCGTGCAGCAAATAATATCCTAACTATTTATAATATATTTATAATTATAATATTATCCATACAATAATGCTAATTCATTATAGAAAGTTCTCCTCCCTCGGGCAGTAACACCTTTTCCTCCCTCCTACGTCATAGATAGGGATATACAACTTTTATATAAAAAATACATTTGAATGATTATAACAGGAAAAATGGTTTGTACTCCTGTTCTTTTTGGAAATTATGTTCATTCTTTATAACTTATAAAATCTTTGTGGTGGAAGTATGTTTCTCTTAGTTAAAGAAGAATTAAAGAATTATCTTAAGAGTTTGTTGAAAATGTGGAATAAAGTTTTAATACATATATCTATATTTCTATTCCTATTTTTAAATATAAATGGCCCTTCCTGAAACAATATAATATTTTTTTTTACTCTCTCCCCTCCCCCAGCAAAAAAAGAAGAAAAAAAAAGTCATATAATAGATAGCTAATGTTAACAAGGGTACCATAAGTCTCTCCCTTTCGTTCTCACACCCTCATTATGATTAGGGTTGATCGTCTATTGGAAAAGTGGTAAAGCCCATTTTTTTAAATTGATAAGTGGCTACTAGTAATAAAAAGATGTAACATGTTGTTAAAAAATAGTGGGCATACAAAATTTGCAGCTCTAAAAAAATATTTTTTAAGCTGACAACAGACAATTGTAGATTAAACTGCCGTGTCCCTACACTATTCTTCCCTTAGAATAGTTTCAGGTTTTCAATGACGTTAAAAATGGCAGAGTTAATCAAAGCAAAGCCATGTTAGGGACATGGAGTTAAGATATTCATTAAATGAAATGGACCAATCGTAAGGTCTCTTCATCAAATGGCTTTAAAAATAATAATAATAATTAAACACCAGTTTATTGAGTACAACCTGATACCAAATAGAAGAAGGGATATTTGAATAAAATAAAGTTAATTAAATCCCTATGAAAAAGCTAGATTTTTAAAATTAATTTTGTTTGGGATGGATTAAGGATTTGGACATTCGGGGACAGATATTTGATCCTTGCAATAATAATTGTTAGTTTATTGGCTGTACACTGTAAAGTATAATGATGTAGAAACACATTTAATCAGATATGTATTATGTATAATGAGTGATATATTTTTGATATATGTAGAGTAAAAATGTAAATTGTTTATTTGTCGGTCCCATTGTGACATACAAATGCAGGGACTTCATTCACTATTTTCCTAAATTTTAAAGAACAAATATAAAATTTGCTTGTACTTGCCCCCAAGATGACTAACTTCTACAATGATGACGTCATTTTAAAAACGCTCTATTAACAATAACGTCAAATTATGTTAAAATCCACACTGAAGAATTATTTCCATTGATGCTCGCATATTTTACAATTTGATACTCTGTATTACATACAAATAATAACTCGTTTTTTTATCATACCTTTACGGGACTTTTTTTTCGACATTTTCTTTGTCACACACATTTATGCTTTGTCTAAGGATACACATATTTGTGTTTATAATATGTGTTGAAATGGAATGACATCTTGACATTTTTCCATTTACAAATAACATTCTAATGAAAGGCGTTGATTGTTTTATTTACCCATATGTATGCATGTGCTTTGAGTGCCTTTGTTGAACACCCCTTTTATTACTCCTTGATATAATCATTAATATTATTGTATGCTATTCATGTATCTATGTGATATGTAAAAAAAAAGTTTTTGTTTAGAAAAACACAAAGACTTAGAGAATGTTTGATGTTCGAATTATTAGTAAACTTCTAAATTTAGACATTTTGGCGTGACGTCATCACTCTGGAAATCGGTCATCTTAATAGAAGGCATAAAAATATCTACATGTTTAAGATTTAGGAACATTGAGAATAACTACCGTGATTTTGTATGTTACAATGGGCTGACAAATAAAAGGACTTGGACCTTTAAAGTCTATCAAGCATATCTCACTCTCTTCGGGTCCCAAATCTTTCTGGAACAAAATTAATTGTACAAACCTAAGCATTAGAGTGGATGTTTCACTACCTATACATTAGTATTCATTTAATTTCTTTTTAAAATATCACTATTATCATGCATTCTTTAGCATGCAGATGTTAAGTCTATTTTTATTTTTAAAGCCATTGGATGAAGTTTCCTTAAGATTTTTTGGAAATGTGTTCATTTTATTTAATAAATATGCCAACTATGTATATAGCCTCAACAAGATGTCACCTCGATTTAGTATACAAGCTGTGAAATGAGTGACAATGATTTATTATGTAAGTAGCAAACACTAACGAAATTATAGGCTAAAAAGAGAAAAATACGAAATGGTAAAGACTCAGATGGTATTGAGGTGTGTAGTAAATCATCTGATATTTATTGGCTTAAATGTGACCACAAATAATTTCACCAATGTCTTGAAAACCAAATGAAACAACTTTGGTCAAAAAAGAGTAAGGATCCCTCCCCGTAGACCACTCAATTCTGAGGACAAAAATATCTTTAACTTCTTTTATGTTTAATCCTCAAATTCTACGTATGATAATTGACTAATTTGTTTGTTTTTTATATTTGGCTCATATTGGTGTATATCTTTTGATAGAAAAGTAGTCAAATAGATAACAATAATTAACTTAATTGACGGCAGAAATGTCGTCAGCTCTACTCAGATTATACATAATAAATAATATGTATATTTTCTATCTTTATCGCATCAGGAAGAACCAGATTTGCTTGTGTATTTTTTCCCCTCCTTAAACACTTCCTTTATGTTTATTTATTAATTTATTGTATTAATTATACCATTATTTATTTAAAGGGTATTAGGAAGTGAGTCATGCGATACTTTGGTTATATGTGGACCAAAGCTGTTTACAAGTCATTTTTCCCGGATTCGAGTAATGTTTCGAGTCCCAGTTGGATCAGAAGTTGCACCTAAAAGAACTTTTTGACCCCAAATACACAGCTCTGGCTATACACATAAAGTCCAATTAGAAGGAGTTGTAAGCTACATCATACCTATCGTGAAGGGACTGAGAAATCAATAATGGTTCTTCTCAATCGACATTCCACAAAGGATCACTTTTTCTAAGGTCATTTGCTCTAAACTACTTAGAAATGGATTTCTCAAGGCTCATTTCCACCTCCTTGAATTTTGCGTTCTATTTTTTTTTTTGAGCTATCCTTGGAATTTGTAAAATCTTAAAGACTATTTCTATATTTTGATCCATGCATATAAACAGATACTCCTTTTTTATAAAAAATTTGTATTTTTTTGTGAAAAACAAACCATTGAATAAACAAGGATATGAATACTACCAAATGAAGAAGAAAATTTTAGAAACACGTCAGTCAAGTAGTATTATCTATGCATTTTTTGGTCAGCTATCGATTTGTTGACACTTGTTCCTTCTAACTTATAAAGAACAAAAAGAGTTATAATTTATTTTATAATTTAGACATGGGCAAAATGTTGAGATAAAGTAGAGTTTAAGGAAGGGAAAAAAATCAGTTGGTACCATTACCTTGAGGATCAATTTGAATTCAGTCTTCACCACGACGAGCTTTTTTCTGCACTAGCAACCACGACTCACAAAAGGGACAGGAAAAATTTGGAAAAACAGCAGGTAGCTACCCATCGGTATTTTCCTTGTTGCCTACTTTAATATTGGATAGAGTTATTATTTAGACATTATATACATTGATATATTCTACCAATATACAAATCAATCGTTAATACTTGTAATATATTCAATAATTCAAAAAAAGGGCGCGCAATCCTTGATTTAATATATTTTTTATAAATCAATATCACAAATAATAATGCTACCCTTTTAGAGTTCATAACACGAAGAGTCAGCTGCTTTAAATCAGAAGAGTCAACTGATGAAAAAGTAGAATGGAGAATACATAATATTTTTATTTATCCCAAAAAGCTCGTCGTGCACAGAATCGTTGATGTGAAAACTTGCTACAATTATAAGTAGCTATCGTGTATTATTTGATATTGCTAAATAACAGTCAGGAGGTAAAATGCAGGGGTAACACATAGTAATTGTGGGCACACTCATTCATTCCTTCAAAATGCCTATCCCTAGTTATAAACTAATGACTATGTAGGGATGGGACTTTAGTGGAGAATAAATGCAGTTTTATGATTACAAAAGGAAAAACGCTTGACTTTGTTCTTCTCTTGCACACATTTCAATTATATTACAGGGTGTTTGAATTTAGTATAAAATCAGCTAAGCATATGTAAACATAAATATTGCGTTTTTAAAGTGTTTTTGTTCGGAAATGAATAACATCTCACTTTTCGAATCCATTTAGAGGCAGAAATAATTTATTTGAAGTCTAAATAAATATTTTGGTGACTAATTTACATAAGAAGTGTTTTCAAAATTCTCTTTTTGTTCCTATATTTTTCCATCAGCATTAAAGTAAATGAAAAGACTAAGGAAAGTGCCTCTTTAAAATTCAATTCTTCATTGAAACAAAACATCGTTTCTATTCGGAATCAAAGTATTAAATTGACAGTTTTGGCTCCTTGATTTTTTCCATAGCTAATTTATTAACTGCACTCAAGTCAAACTATCAATAGTTCAAAATACAAATACTCTTCAAATGATAGCTCCAAATGTTTACAAGGTCAGACTCAAGGATAATTGAAGGACTATCTTTAAATAATTCCCAACCTTTTTTCCCTTCACGATTCATTTTAATGAGGAATGACTCTATTTATGTATGTAGGTATAGGTTATGAACAATTATACCAAGAATGGGCTTTTCTACCTCATTTATAATTAGAATACCCATCAAAATTAGGAGTGCACTATATGCCTATCTTTTTATGGATTGACCCTGAAATGAATCAACGGAGACTCTGGTTCTTATACGATTTTTTTTTCATTTTTTATATGGATCTATGTAATGTAAAAAAAAATAATAATAAAATAATAGAAAAAAAAAAAACATAATATAAATTCAATTAAAAACTTAATTACAAAAAGAAGTGAAAAAAAAAAATTTTCATTAATTTTTTTGTACAAGAATATAATTTTATTCATATAATAATATGTAGGTATTTATAATAGATTTATTTATGCAAATGTATGTTTTTATGTATTTTATCTTTTTATTATAATAAATGGGAACGAGGTGAAAAAGAGACAACAACTCATCTCTTTTTCTTTTTCTTTTAACTCAACAAAATATATTAAAATAATATTTTATGATATACATATAAAAATTAGAGAAAGTATTTTCTTTTCTTCTTCTTTTTTTTTTAAAAGAAAAACACACACATTGAAGAGACACGTACATTATTATAATCATTATTGAGACCAAAGCTAGATTCTAATTGCTACTACTGCAACTTCTACACAGATTACAACAACTGTAAAAACTATCCAAAAAAAATACTGAAGTTTTGAAAAAAAAAAAGAAGAAGTTAAATAAAGAGAGAAGAGAGAGGTTGGGTGGATGCGTGGGATAAAGGAATAATAATAACATTTTTATTCGACACTACTAGGGAATGATTTCTCTTCTGACAATTTTTTAATTTGAATAATAATAAATTTTGTCTCAATAAAACAAATGATTTGAAGGATCACAAGGAGAGTATACAACGACATGGGGACGACAGCATTTTAATTATACCAGATATATTCAAAAAAGTACAATTTAAGAACGAAATTGATGGTTCTTCTTAAGAGTATGAACGATCAAATAATAATAATAATAATAATAAATTATATAGGGGATAGCGGCATCAAGTAGAGTTTTTTGTTTTGTATTTGTATGGATGTAAATTGAGAGGGTTCATGGAAAAACCTTGAAGTTTCCTTTTTAATTATGTTGATTAAATCTCAAAAAATGTCTATTGGAAGGATTGGTGGCAAAACCCTGTGCTTGCACAATACATGAACTAAGACATGACTCTTGGGACAAGAATCTATTCCTACTATGACCGCAGTATCCATCGTAGAAAGGCACACAGGACGCTGTAGTAACATTATAATAAAACAAAGGATTTTCACCCCTACATCGAGGGAGATCAGTCTTAAAGGGTGGGAAGCGACAAAAGCTTCTCACTACTACCAATCCACTTGCATCCAATGAGGATGAAGAAATCTTGTCTGGGTCTTCGTCCTCAATACTAATGCGTCTTGAGGAGCGTGGCCTTGTTGACTCTGCTGATGATATTCTCTCACTCTTTTCCGATGAGCTGTGACGCATTTTATGTAGGAAAGATAAGAATCCAGATCTGGTCCGGGAGCGAGCAACATTCATTAAAGCTTTGGCAGTGGTTGTGGAAGTAGTAGTTGAAGTTGTGGAGCGAGTACTAAGGACCTGTGAGTGGATTTTACCCTTACGATGATGTAGAAAAGAAGAAGGAAACCGCTTCACTCCACTTGGCTCAGCATGAGTCACATTACTAGCTGGTACACTTGGCGAGTCCATGCGTCGGAGTGATCTTCGAGGTGAAGGGGTTACATCCTTGTTTGCTCTAGTTCTTAGAACTACAGAGACTGGACGAGCAGATAAGGGTTCTGGTGTTTCCACAGAATGAAAACGACTTGTTTTACGTGACCGTAAAGATATTGAGGGGTCTGGTAGAGGGCTAGATAGAGATGGAGTTGAGTTCCTCACTATTTTATCCCTTGTGTTGTTCTTGCTCTCTGGAATACGCTTGCGATGTCGCACTCGAACACGAACTCTTCGATTGTTATTGCTACTACTACCAGTCGATCTCTTCTCAGTAATTCCTTCAGAGTCCCTTGCTGCACTTTTCTCGGTGAACACAATCCTAGATGTGGAGGGAGCGGATGATGTTGATGCGACAGTGGTTGTTCTTTTAGTAGTCGTTGTGGTGGTTGTAGTTGTTGTCGTAACCGTCGTGGTTGTTGCTGTGGTAGTGGTGGTTGTAGTCCTAGTAGTCGTAGTGTGTGTTGTAGTCGGTATTTTTTTAGTCGTGGATATATGAACCACTCTAGATTCAGGAGTCCTTGAGGGATGAAAGGACTTGTGAGCAGTATTTGAGGTTGAGGAGGTAGTAGCCTTAATGATTGTGAAAGGACTAAGGGTCAGGGCAGAAATACGGTTATCCTTTTCAAGTAGCCCACCACAGGTCTCTATGCAACGCTCTCCGGACCTAAAATTATTTGTATTTCCTCCACAACCAGAATAGCGGAATTTTTTGCAGGTATTAGTATTTTGGTCATAGTAGTATCGACTAGTAACCGTCATACAATTTCCGAAATCCTTAGGCAAAGAGCATACATTAGCTGGATTGCCCTTTAAATCTGGAAGTGCCAAATTTGTTGAAGAAGAAGCTGATGATGAGGATTCTTCTCGCAATTGATTGATGAAATCCGAAACACCATGTTCGTTTGGCCCTCCGCAGTTTCGTATACAATCCTCCATTGTTTCGAAATTGTTTTTATTGCCTTGGCATCCACCAAAGATAAATAATTTACATCCTTGTTTCTCATCAAAGTAAAAGCGTCGAAGAGTGGCCTGACAATTCCCTGTTGATAATGAGAGTTTACAAATGGACTTCCTTGGTTTAAGTGCGCCTAAAAGAAAAGGAAAATATATTTAATAATGACATAACCAAAGACGGAAAATGTTACTGTTGGTAAGCGAGGATGGGCCAATGATAGTCCCTTTAGGACCACCACATCGTGCAATGCATTCATCCTGATTTTCAAAATTATTTGAATTCCCACCACATCCCCCATAGGAGAAAAGTAGACATCTTCCTGCCGCTTTATCAAAATAGAATCGAGGAACATTTCCGGGACAAATACCTTCGTCTCTTTTCTGGGAGCAAGTATCTACAAATATATCATGTAGAATAGATAGAAAACATCGAGTTAGTCATTGATAATGGGGATACTCACCGACTTCAGTAGTTATTTCTGTTTGAGAAAAAGAGCCTTCTTCTCCGCATCGAAGAAGACACTGCCTCTCCGTTAAGAAGTTATTACCGTTCCCCTTGCAACCACCATAGACGAATAACTTGCATCTTTGCTAAAGGATTCAATTAAAGGACATATATGTATGTATTTAAATTAGAAGGATAATAATAAAATATGGTTTTCGTAGTCTTACCTCTATGGCATTATAGTAGTATCTAAATATTTTGTTATCACAACCACCACTGTCCTTGGGTAATGTGCAAATAACTACTTCATCTTTCAAAAGTAATTAATAATAATTAATATTTATTGTACCTCTGTGGCAAAATATAATGAATAATTACCATGATCAGTATTTTTCCGAGTTGCAATGGACTTTCCAAGTCTAAAAACTTGAATAGATGAAGAACCAGATGCAAAAAAGCATCTATCACTCTTCTTTGCTGTGCATTCTGTTGTTGTGCAGTTCCAACATGAAGAGTCATATAATAAAAGATCAAGGGGAGCACTCTTAAATCCATTTCCAACATAACTTGCAGATATCTTGATGTAAAGACTAAAAGAACAAAACACATTTTGAAATCCTGCTCTGCCACATCAAAGGCACTCTTTACTCCTTACCGTGTGTGATCCGTGTTATCCTTTAAATCAAAATTAGAAAGACTTTGAGGGTTATGAATATCTAGCTCTGGGATTGGACAATTAAATTTTTGATATGATACAAATTCTGCAGGTTTACTAAAGAATCCATCATTGACCAATTGCTTGGATGCGACTCCTCGAATCTAAAAATAACAATAATAGTAATTAAAGCCCTACTATGGTCTTGAGCGTGCTCAATTTTACCTTATAGATTTCAAAACTGCAAACTAAGTTTCGTTCCATATCAAGCCCAGATGAAATGATGCCCACAGAGCGACAAGGCCTTGTTCGTACATCACAGAGTCCCTCGTTTTCTAAGAAATATAACTTGGGTTTACCCTTTTCGATGTTGATGAAACAGTCCCGTCCAGTGTAGTTATCATTGCAGATACAATTACCCAAATAGCATTCACCATTTCCATTACAGTCATTGATACATAGCTTATTTGTAATATGGGAGGGTGGATGTCCTCTTTCCCAGAGAGAAATGTTTCTAAAGATTGTATTTCTGCATTCACTTTTGAGTCTTTCTACATAGATTTGAGGAATCCAAGTCTCTCCAGAGTGAAGTATATCATTACTACACCTTTTAACCCCTTCATCTCGGATGTTTTGATTCAAACAACTTGAGAACAAATGATCCAAATGACGGCCTCCAATGTAGTCATTGCAAAGCGTGGTTGCAGAGGAGAGAGTAATGACTCCATCAGTAGAAACATCGGTAATTATGTTATTGGGAGGTGTGGCGAGGATATACTCAGTTTCTTCTTTGGAAGGCTCACTAGTAATCATAGTAGTTCCAGATTTGAGCACACTTTTGAGTACAGATCTACTTGAACTTGTATCCATACAAGGTCCAGTAAGACTACAAAACTCACCTTTGGTATGTTTGAACTCCAAAGGTGTTAATATCGAATTAGCTCTCCATTTATGGAAGAAGTCTTTACATTTGTCAGGACAGGATCGATGAGAACCGAATTCATTGGTTGGATTTCTATCAAAATTGCCACAAAGACCATAAACGAAGTTGAGATCAGTCTTAGATGCATAAATTTTAACGTCAAGCAAATAGGAATCTAAAGACATCCATGTTCCAGTTGGGAAATATACTTTGTACTCCCGTCCGTCATTGACACTGAGAAGATCAAATCCTTTAGGGACCTTGTCTGGATTATTGGACTTGCCTCCAACAATGAGGTGTCTTTTTGAACAGAGATCAAAAGTAAGAATACTATCAAAGGCTTTTACGACCAATGAACAAAGACAATTCTCTCTCAGAGAACAGGGTTGAAACACTCCAACGATTTCATAAGGGTGCTTCCGATGCTTATAGAGTATGAACGCACCGCTCTCTTCTGTTTTATACTGAACACCGTCGAATGTGTTAATGTCTCTTCCACTCAAAGAGCACGTTTCAGAGACATCACTATTCATGAGCTTAATTTTAACAGGGGAAAGATGATAATTTTGCCATTTGGCGTTACTTTGGGATTGAGTCGAAATTTTGAGAGTCACAAATTCCATGGGCTCAACTTTTATGAGTCCATTATCATTAAAGACAATTGGGATTTCATGGGTTTTATTCCAGTCATGTTGACAGATCTTATACTTTCCTTCAGAACAATCTGGAAAGGATATTTTATCTTCTCCATTTGGACATTTCCTAAGTGAGAGACCCACATCTACTTGAAACTCAACACAGCAGCTTTGAAAAATATGTCGATCACACATAATGGGGATGGTTGGAAAGAATTTGATGGCAGCGGGGTTTCCTCCTTCCTCCATGGTGAGAGAGGAATTAAATATCTGAACTCCAGGAACAAAGGTGTTGCTTGTTTTTTTCTCTGTTTTAAAATCCGCTTCCTCATGCTTGGCCACGGTTGTGCAGCGGATCTAAGGATAAAGTAAATTCAGTTTAAAGTCAAAAGATTTTTTTTTATTAAAACAATATTGTAGAACATTCAAGTCCCTTCGCAATTTCAATGTATCATTCATACAATTTAATTAGAGTTCAAGCGGAAATGCATTTATTATGTATACATATATGGTGATATGACGTCCCTAAATGGTTTTAGTTTAGTTAGTTAGTTCAAATATATAATATTAAGGGTAGAATGACCTCAAACATCTTTTTTTTCCTTGACTCTTTGATATACTTTTTGTTATTACATATTTCATAAAAAAGTAAATCAGACTAAGAATGAAATACCTACCTAGGGACATTAGTATACATATATGTATAATAATACATGATCATAAAGAAAAAAACTTGTCCAAATCAAGGACAATGGTCTATAATAATAGTATTATTACTTATTTATAGATATAATGAGGTCATTATAAGGCCCCGTAATGAAAATACTACATATATGTACAAACATATTTATATTAGATACTCTTTTGGTCTTTTCTGTTAGAAGGCATGAAGGAAATTTCAGTCATGGTACTTAAAAGATAAAAAAAATTGGCATTTTTAGGTCAAGATTGACAAAGGCCTTGACGTTTTGTACGGTTCCAATTTTATAACTATGGGCCAAGTATAATAATTTTATTATTGCGAAGAATTTAATAAAGGTACTACAAAAAACTATGATGCACATTGGCTTTAAAAATCTAAGAGCTATGAGATGTATGCAGAGCAAACATTTTTATTGATTATCATAATTATTAAAGACTGCTATTTGATACAAATAAAAATTTACCTCCAAAACGGGATATTCTATCATAGGAATGCTGTTATTCAAAAAAAAAAAAAAGTTAGAAAAGCTATTCAAGTGATCAAAAAATCCCTGTGACGACTTTCTTTTTAGAGTCTCATTAAAATAAGAATTCAATATTCAGTAATTACAATAATAATAATAATAATATCATTATTAAAATAAATAAATCCAAAATCTCCGTCATAAATCTTAATTAGAGCACACTGATTATAATGAATAGAAGTAATTTATCTTTCAAAAATAGACAAAGATATTTACTTACATATTTGTAAATACATACATCACTACCATACAAATTAAGACTTTGAAGGAATTATTAAAAAAAGTTCCATAATTAATTAATGAGACCCCCTCAGAGCACATCATAAGGAAAAATGATATATAACCCAAGTCGACAACAACAAAAAATAAACGACCTTAAGTTTTCATTTCATTGATGGGACAACAGCAAACTATGAATAAAATATTCATAGCTGCATGATGGCGCAGACTTACTAGGTCATAGTAAATAAACAAACAAGACAACAAAGCCTATGCCCCATTCTAGTAGTACTTCCGAATTAGTCTTTTTACAATCAAATACGAATATCGAGTGTTCTCTATTTAATTTCTCATTAAGACAAAAGAAATCCGGGACCCACAATAGAATACAGTGTTCCATTTACGACAAAATGTAAGGTCAATTCTAAATATAGGTGTAGTACTTATACTTCATGAGGGCTCATTTTATCAATAACTTCATTGATAAGTTTTAAATAAAGCAATACAATTGTCAAAAAGTTCTTTTATTTTTTCTTTTTTTAAAAAAGGGAGTTCATTTGTGAATGAATAATCGCCTCATTACTTCATATTCTATTGAAAAGTTCATTGAATTCATTTGAAGTGTGAACTATTATTAATCTTATAACTCACAAATATATATATATATATATATTAAAGGTTTTAATTTAGCAGATTATTAATTCAATTTCATTATTTTGAGACAAACATCACTCGATATTTTATGTAATTTCTCTATTTATCCCCGATTTTCCTACAAAAAGAGGAACATGGAACATGACTCAAAATTAATTAATTATTATTATTATTCTTTTCAACTATATAGATATTAGCCTCATATGTATATTGTATTAATTATACCTATACATATGTACTAATAAGATCAAAAAGATATCAATTTACGTGATAACTAATAAGACAAAATTAAATTGATGAAATAGTGAAAATAAAAGTTCTATGTAGACTATAATTCTAAGTTTATTTTTTGTGTAAAGAACTTGTTCGATTTAACCACCGTTGGTAGTCACGAGTTTGGAATGTGTTTGCTCAAAAGTTACTCCCAGGCTTCTTCCATGGCTAGTCGAAGAGCTTCCCAATTTTGGTAGGAATAACCCTTGCCCTTTGACTCTAGATAATCTTACATAAAATAATCGCGGGGATTCAAATCTAGATTTGAAGGAGGTCATAACGGTTTGTCTCATAATGGAATTCTTTTTTCAACCATTCCTGAGATTTTCGACGTGTAGTTATTGAAGCTCCATCTTGCCGAACGCGGTATTTTTTGTTTATTTTTATTAATATATTTTGACCGAATGGAATCAGGATTGAGTTTAAGCCAATTTTATTGCAAATTAAGTGCTCAAAATGTAGCCTCAATTATGAAACCTTTAAAAGTAATGAATAACTCTGTACATATATGTAATTAATTAACACATTTTTTCATTAACACATATAATTTTTTTATAACAATTATAAATTCAGAATCAAATTTTACATTTTTGGGTTTTTTTTTAAATTCTTGAAGAAAAAAAAAATCTTTACTCCAGTATGTACCTTCTATGTAAAAATATCAATTGTGTACAGACAAAATATCGTGATATGAGTTTAAACTGCCTTATTCAATCATAAAAGCTTTATTTATGACTACATATCCTTGTATTAGACAATTAGTGATTATACCAACAATTCTTATTGAATAAAATAAATATTTTTATATTAAGACAATTAATTTATTTACTATCAAGCATACACTTAGGTATGTTTATATAGGTTCAATAATAAAAAAAACATTTTGTATGTTACTGAAAAAAGGGCTTTTTGTTTGTTCTGAAGAGGTCTTTTACTCCCCAGTATTCATGCATTGACACATTTTGTTATTTCAGAGTAATCTAACTCTTTACGATAAATAAATACTAATAATACTAATTGGTATTTGGAGACTCAATACCTTATTTGAGGTTTTTTTTTTTTGTCATTCTTTTTTCCGAATAGACACAAACAACAAAAACGTGTTAGAGTATTACTAATATTCAAGCTATGTGTACAATATTTAAGGCATTTAAAACTTGAATATCAAGTAGTATACATATTTATGTGAGGGTATAAAAGTATAACCTTAAATACTCCTTTACCTTTTGAAATATGTACATAAAAATATACATATTTATATATCAAATTCAGTAGGAGTTAAACTGATTTTATTTTAATCTTCACTCAATTGCTTGTGAGAGGAAAAAATGTGGATTAGGCCTGTTATAATCAGCATTATTAGTATTATTATTATTATTATTAAATATAGCAGCAAGGCAAGGATTCAAAAATAAATGATTGTATGTTTCCATGTTTAACATTTGGACAATAACTTGATTTGATACTATCTTTCAGAGTAGTCAAATGAGGCACATCTTCTCAATTACTTCCTCAATATAGGAAATGAAAATAGGACTATTAATGTATATATATATATACATATAGTATGCCTCTAAAAATAATCATCTTCAAAAAATGCACATCCATTCGGCCAATGATCTCCTTATTAAGGATGTATGTAGCAATGAAATACTCATAGCATGTAGAGTAAAAAACAAGTTTCTACTGTGTGCGCATCCTGATTGGTACATGTTACTTATTAGAAATCAGAAGAGTACATAATTTCAAATTCAAAAAGTGCATAAATTTAAAACCATAGACTAGGGTCAGCATACCCTCATAACCAAGGGGACAAATAAGGGGTAGATTAACATATTTTAGAAATGGATCATTGTTAAGAGGGCAAAAAGAGGCATTATATATTTAGAATGATAGAGGTAGTCATCACATAGCAGTCCACATAGTATCTCTCAACCTCTCCTCCTTTAAAAAGAGGCTCCCAACATATTATAGTAAATAAAATAGTTCATAGCGTTATCTTTATTGTACCTTTTTTTTTTGAAAAAGAAATAGAGAAAAACAACAACAACTCAAAGTCTGATGATAACTATAGCCAATTCTTCTCCTTTGTGGGATTTTTTTTTTTTCATTATTTAATAGTAGGAATTGTATGGATCTTAAAAAGAGGCTAATGGAGTTTAAGCAGTGAATGTGTAGAACACTGAAAACAAAGTAGAAGAATCGACAGTTGACATCAAAATACAGTGAGTGCATTTTTGGTTCCGTTAGTGTATAATATCTCATTTAAATTTAGCCTTTCAACGTTCATAACACTAAACAGGGGCAAGGGAAGAGTTAATTAAAAAAAGAAAAGAAAAAAGAAGGTGGATAGGTCTATGTAGGCTGTTGATGTCTTGGGGATGCCCTTCTGATATGAAGAAGATTCTTTTAAGAACATCAACTACTGAGTACGTACATAATATTATCTATATTGAGCCCTCCTTTCTTTACCTCCATTCAACTCTTTCAATCAAGACAACCTTCAAATAAACTCGTCTCATAAATATAAAATGATATATGTATCTATGCACGCTGTTAAATAACGATATACAGATATCTATATCATGTTTACGACTCTATAACAGTAACCGTACAACCAATACACCAACACTCAAAACACCCCTGTGATCATCACAGCATAGCAAGTACGCACATTGGAGGACGAATACGAATATTTACCTACACGTATGACGTCATTTTAACATGATTGGCTACTATGATGATGGAGAAGAGCTCTATTCACAATATGGATCCTTCATTGAATGTACGTAAGTACGTTTACTGGTTTGTCTCTGACGTCATAAAATGTTTCCAATAGTAAATAAAATGTACAGCCTATTTTTTCTTTCATAGATGTACCTAGGTATGTACACATATTATATAAGATCCTTTTTTGTCAGTCAATTAAACAATTACTTAAAAGTCTCATTTGGAAGATATTTTAATGGAAAATTTGAGTACAAAACTACATATTTCCACAAAAATCCGAGGTATTCATTTAATGTACCTTTTTCCTGACTTAAAGAAAAGTAGAGAGAATAAATTAATCAATTATGGGCTCCCAAGATAGAAACTACAAGGTGTGAACAGAAAATTAAAATTAAAAACATATTTAGGTAGGTAGTTTATGTTGCTTCAAGAGCTTGACTCATTAGATCAGTAATTCTCAACCAGTGTGTTGGGCACACTGGTCCTCTAGATTATTTGAAGTGTGTCGCAATATTGGTATGATGACACAATAAACATCGAAATAAAGCATCTACGTCTTTTTTACTATTTGAAAGTTTGTGGTTCCATCTCATATTTATATATCTACAATGTATGTGCAAGCAGTTACTCTTTTAAATTTTTCAAGAAATGTCGTAAAAGTATCACAGGATCTTTGCTCTGCCATTGGTAAAAAATCTTGCGCTTAAGATCCAAATCCCTAGTTTCTTTATAGCGGAGTTTCAGTTCACTTGGAATTTATGACATTTGAGTATTTAGGTATGTACCTATATACACATAATTGACTCTTGATTTCATTCAAAATACAATTCATGTTCTACTAATTCAGTCAGCCGTCCCACCTCTGTGCTTTAGCATTTAAAGCTAAATACTTATATGCTTATACTATGCATGTATGTACATACCTGTAAATTAACTTCGTCAACATTGATATTTAAAATTATAATATACATACATGCAATCGTAAATATGTAAATATTTTCTTGTGTAGAGATATTTCTGGGCAATGCAATGCAATAATAACAACGTATGACAAAGATATCATAGCTCTTATTTTCTTCACTTTGATACTTAAAATATGGAGGGTATATATATATGCGCTTACATAGATAGATAGTATCGAATGAACAAATGCTTTCCGTCATCACTAACTCAAAGTAAGCGTAAGACTCTTTCAATAATAAGCAAACTACATACATATATACATGTATTTTGTATGAAAGGAGGTGGTGTATATAACATATTTATTAAGAGAGACAAAGAGTGCAATTACCTTTTGTCCTAATTTCCAAAACTTAGGCAATAGAGTAGATACTTTTTTGTCTTTTAGATTAAATGATTCCTCAAGAGCAAGTCGATCATTCACCCACCATTGAATTTCCGCCACAACAGTTGATGGACTGTTCACATTCTTGAAAACAGGATTACAGAAAAGTACAACGTCGGATATGAGAACTCCCTGAGTAATGTGCACCTTATCCAGTTGAACAGAGACTGGAAAGATGAACAAAATTAATTGTATGTACACATAAAGAATGTTCTTTTAATTCAAGGAAAAATTACTTACAGTTGCATGGCGTGTATCCATTGGCAGAGGTTAGCCCCTCTTTACAGGGAACTCCTTCACCTACACAGTAGCCCATATGACATCCTGGAGTGGGTTGTAAATGGTAAACAATGTGTGAGGAACAGTTTTTAACTCTCATGGGCAGTTCTTGAGTACAGCATTCTCTTCCTTGATTCACACATCCCGTGGCATCAACAATGCCCTCGGACACCTTTGGAATATGACCTACAGGAAATAATGGGATATATGGGTTAAACAAATTGTCAATGCATTAATCCCTAAATGTACATTTATAATTTTCCTTTCATGAATACACAAATACATACTATATATTTATAAATACATATTATATGTAAATATATCTACATATGTACTAAAGAAACAAGATAAATAAGATAAAAACAAACAATGGAATGAATGTTGCTGAATCAGACAGTAAAGTATATGTACATATTATGTAGTTAGTTAAACATATCGTTCATGCACATAGCTATGAAAATCGGTTTTTCAGAATAACTTTATAGATAGGAGCATATCTGATGAAGGCTTTATTCTCATCGTCTGTTTTAAAATCCGTGTTGTGGATCTCATGGTCATTTGCATTAGAGATTTTGAACTTGTGTAATAAATTAGAAAAAAACAAATATAATTCCTTGTCTGCAAAAGATTTTCCAAGGCAGTAGCGTTTACCCACAGAGTAAGGAATGAATTTGTGAGACTGGGGCTCAAATTCCCCAGCGTCATTTAGGAACCTCTCAGGCTCAAACTTTTCTGGATCTTCCCAAAGTGAATCGTCATGATGAATATGTACGATGTTCCCAAAAATTTGACTTCCTTTTTGTAGAGTGTATCCATCAACTGTTACATTCTTGTCCACGTAGTGTGGTACTCCGATGGGAACAATGCTCGACTTTCTCATTATTTCATGTATTGCTGCATTCATGTAAGGTAGTTTCTCACGATCATTGAGTGTTAAATTCCTCCAGGATCCAATGATTTGATCCAGTTCTTTATGAATTTTACCTTGTACTTCTGGATATTTCAAGAGAAAAAGGAATCCCCAAATAAGCGATATGGCGGTTGTTTCACTTCCTCCCAAAAATAAATCAATCAACACAGTGTCCAAGGATTTAATATTAAAGGAATGGGATCCTCCAGACCTCTTCATTTCCTTTAAATATACATCAGTAAAGTCTCTCAGATTATCTTCATCATAGGTAGCTTCATGCTCAAGGGCCATGGGTACCACAAATTTTCGAATCCCTTCAAAAGCATCCTGTGCTTTCTTGAATCGAGGGTTGAACCACTTAAATGTAGTGGGTGAGAGAATAGCCCAAAGTGAGGCTACCTCAGCATTCCTCATAACATTATCAACAGATTTTGCCAAATTAATGAGCCGCTCATCTTTCAAAGCCAAACTTTCACCACTTACAATTGCCCAAAATGCGTTTACAATGGGTATATTCATCCGGTAATTGAGCTGAATGGGCTGACCTTCATCTTTTAAGAGATCTGAAATAAGTTTATTGATTTCCACAATGAGAGCTCCTTCCATAGAGGACCGTCCAAATCCTAATTTATTCAACTCCCGAAGACAAAAAGTTCTCTGTTCCTTCCATTCTTGTCCAGAGCTAAGAATAACACCTCTCTGAGATCCATCGGGAGATCCATATCGAAACTCGTGAAATGGTTTGAGGTTTGGACGATACGAGACAGCTTCTAATTTAAATACTTTGAGCAAGAGCTCTGGATCCGATATAACCACAGTTTTGAGCGGTCCCAAATGAATTTGAAAAATCCTTCCATGACGAAGAGCTAAATGATGAAAAAGCTTTGGAATATGGATTTTGCCATTAATACGAAATTTTTTGGGTAGAAAAGGAATGCTTCCAAAGATGGGAACATGAGGTAGTTTTGGAAAGGAATCTTTGGGATCAGTATGATTCAAGGCTATTACTCTGGATGTTAGAAAGGCAATGACAAAGAGAAACGTCAATATGAGGACGAGCATTTTGAAACTACCTTGAGGACTATTATAATACACGTATGTGTCCTATGTGATCTACTGAGTTTTTGAAAACAAACTATGATTTAAATATCTTGTACCTTCTGTAAGAACTGATAAAACATAATAATAATAAAAAAAGTAGACAAAGAAATTTTTCTTTCTAGCTCGTTGTAAGTATAAGTATGTACTCCATGCATGCAGTGCAAGGGTTACCCTCAAAGCAAGTTCTCTCCTACATACAGGCCCATTTAATTAGACCGCATGTTTTCTAATCTTTTGTAATCAAGAACTAAACACAAGTAAATAAGTTGATAAATACTACACGACCCAAAGTTGAGATGTACACACAAAGTCATTAGCCATTCAAAAAGACATTTAAGCTTCTTCAGCACTGTTCTATATACATATATTGACACTTGCAACAACAAATACAAATAAATGTCCTGAACATAGTATTTATGTACAAAATATGTATATATTTACTATCTACAGGACATGAATACTAACTGTTTGTTTGAACAACTTTACTTAAAAATCCCATTATATCAAGTTATAAATGTACATAGCACTACACTGTATTTCCTCTATGTAAATACATTTGACAGTATTAGATATGAATGACATCTAGCTGCCAATGAGAGCAATGTATGTAGATCCTCGTTCCATTCCACATACATAAAATCTGTTTCTTTAACAAAACAAAGGAAATAATAACAATACTTTTGTTTGCTTTTATTTTATGATGTGCAATTATTCAAAATTTATTGTTCTTGGAGATCTGACAACATTGATAATTTGTAATCTTGTTGTCACTAACTGAGGAAAAAATTAAAAATATACTCACTATGTAGCTACATATTTATTTATACATACATATGAAAATGTCTGTCTTTTTGTAAAAAAAACTATTAGTAATTTCCTAGATTCCTCCCATTTTATGCTTAGATGTAGCAGTGTGCAATAATTTATGTACTTGATATAAGGGTGGCACGTGCTGTATTCAGAGTCATCCAATGAGAAACTACTAATTTACTTAAACAATTCCAACCTTTAAATTGACTTAGATTCACAAGCAAATAACCAAACCTATGTTTTATTTACATACAAACATTAAACTATGTACATATGTAGATTAAAAGAGACCTTGATCCTTTGACATGAGCATGCGGAAGAATTATTACATATATGTATGTATGTACTTAAATCCTCCTCCCTTTATCATCATCCCATTCACATATTTACCCCACTTTCATTAGCTCTGTACATTACCTTTCATCCATACAGGCATTTGTGTTCCACAATAGTTCCCTCCTGGACACTCTGTTGCGAGGATATTCCCGGCCGGAGACTCGAAGCGATACCAACCTTTGCTAAGGGATCTATCACAAATTGGCAATTGCTCTCCGATGGATAAATGGTGATTAAAACTTCGCTGAGGCTCATTGGCGATGACACGATGGTTTTCTGAACTGCAGGGATCCTCTTCATCCTCTATGGTTGGGGAGACTTCGTTCCTGAAAATCAAGGAGGAATTATGTTAAAATTTGGGTGAATTGTAACAATGTTTATAAATAAAACTACAATATGTATATGCTGTTAGGTATGTAGCATATGCCTACTTTACACCACCCACTTACACTCACAGCCCTATTTAAATGGAAACATACATACAAACTCCTTCCTGTCTGGGTCTCATTTGTCAAAAAAACAAAAACAAAACTGATTATGTGTTTAAGTGTAAATGGAGGGGGTGGGAAGGAGGATAGTGGCAAAGGAAATTTTTGAATCCAGATGATGAGGAAGAATGATTGAAGGGGTATACAAACATATGTATGTACATATGTTTATTAATTTAAAGTAACCTTGACTCTCTATTTTGACTTATTTTTCCCTCTATAAAAGAATTCATGGGAGAGAAAGCTTCACCCCCCCCCCCTTTCAGTTTGAGCATTGATGTAGATGGGTTTTTACATTATTTTACACACATGCCCTATAGGTACTACATACATTCATATTCATATATGTATCTGTACGACGCAGGGAAGGAGTAGGTCAACGATATGCGGAATTGAATCAGTCCGTCACTATGACCGTAGAAGACACTCCCCAACTCACTCGTGAGGGCTCAGTCAACGAAAAGTTTATCAATGATTTAATTCGACACTTTAAAAATGAAAAGAAACTCTCCACATCGACGGCTCGCAAAATTCTCAAAGAATCTAAAGAGCTCTTTGCATCTCAAGACTCACTCGTGGATCTACGGCTCAAAGAGGATGAGACGCTCATTATTGTTGGAGATATTCACGGTCAGCTTTTTGATTTAATTCATCTCCTTGAGAAGTTTGGTCTTCCCAACGAGAAAAGAAAGTATCTTTTCAATGGAGATATAGTGGACCGTGGAGCATGGGGAGTTGAGGCGGCTCTTCTCATTTTCAGCTTATTTCTATTAAAATCCCGTGTTGTTCATGTGGGGAGAGGAAATCACGAATGGGAGGAAATGAATAAGTTGTATGGATTTGAAAATGAAGTGCTAAGTAAATATGAATCAAAGACCTATGACTGTTTCAAAGAGGCATTCGATTGGATTCCTCTCGCTCATCTCGTCAATGAAGGAGTGTTAGTGGTACACGGTGGCATATCTGAGAACATTCGATTGGATGATATCCGATCCATAGAAAGAGGCCCAGGTCTCTCTATCGGTAAAGGACTCGCAGCTGACCTTTTATGGTCAGATCCTCAAGAAGAAAATGGGATGGAGAGCAATTCCAGGGGATTTGGTGTTACTTTTGGGCCAGATGTAACGGATAAATTCCTATTAGACAACTCCATTCGCTACATTGTAAGGAGTCACGAATGCATGGAGTACGGTTATGATACTACCCATGATGATAAAGTGCGTATAAATCACGATTCAAATTAGCCATTCCGTAACGGCGGCTCTAACTAACTGTTTTTTCTTCTTTACAAAGGTTATTACGGTATTCAGTGCACCCAATTACTGTGATAAGGAAGGGAACAAGGGCGCAGTTGTTCTCATTTCCGGAGATGATATCGAGTATCCAGACTTTAAGAAGTTTATAGCTTCTCCACATCCCCGTGTGGATCCAAATATTTATTCGAGTGTGTTCCTCAAACTTGGCCTCATTTGAATAAATCACAACTCCATACTTACATACATATATCATATATTTAACTTATTTTCCTAAGTAGACAAACCACGTGATGAGTTCCTTTGAAAGTCTGTAATGTTGTCAATCAATTGTGAGAATGAATTAGTTACATAGACAATGCACATAAGGGACTTTACATTGGTACATTTCAGACAGGATATCAGAAAGGATTGCGTAAATTATCATCTCTTTTGTTACGCTTTTAAAGGAGAAATTTTGTATATACATATACTTTTTCTTTCTTTTTCTTCTTTACGCACGAAAAAGTTTAGTGACAAAGGAGTCTGGAAGGTACATAATGGAACTGATGTTTATGCTCTACAAAAGTTCATTTGTATGTGCATAAAATGTAATCAATCATTTTGATAATATCATTCAAATAAATAAATATTATGTACATCCATCCATTCATTGTTAATATTTGTATTATTGTTATCACGGTAAAATCATTTGGCAACCCTGGTTATTGCATCATCATGCGCTCTATTTACTTTTTCAAGAGGGAGGAGAAGGATGAAATACATTCACATGTATGTATATAATTAATTAACAACAAAATATGCGTACGTATTTATGTACATATTTATTTTTTTCTCCAAAACAACTAACAAAAAAAACACACTCCACAAAATATGTAATATCTACAAATTATATTATGGAAGTAACACAGATTCCACTTCCTTGCAATACAATACATTTATTTATATGAAAGGAAAAACCTTGGAAAGAGAGCATTATAACTATGATGTAAGGCAATGTCAAGGCCTGTTGTTCTCATTGTTGATTTGTTTGTGAGCTTGTTCCTTTGCAGAACAATAGATCCTTTTCCATCAGTCACTGAAGATGTTTTCGGAATTTATAAAAAGGTTTTACATATATTATAGTAATCAGGTGCATATTTACAGAAGTATATTATGTATAATTTGAGGACTCTACTTAAATCCTCGCACACTTGACATTCATGATAATGTAAAGATGGTCCCAGGGGTTGTAGCATACATAGAGATCCCTGACATTGAACAAAAGGTGATAAAACTCCTAATTTGATCATTAAAAAAAAATCCATGAATTATATTATTTGATTATTATTATTTATGAAAGGATTCGGTTGAAGGCGATAATGTAAATGGTCCTGGAGTTGGATTTATAGCACATCCAGTAAAAAAATAAAATTAAAAAAAATAACTAGCCTAATGACCCCTTTTCAAGGCAGAAAGTATTTAATTGGCTCAATTTACATTCATAGGTACACACATGTATATATATATATAAATATCATTTAGAATTATGATTATGATCAAGTAAGGACGATAAACTTTTCTTTTGATCCCTTCACATGGAGCCTTGATTCATAAGAATAACTCTTGACCTAGGGGATGACCATTTTGATGAACCATTTGGTTGCTTCCTCAAAAAGGCAGCGCGGAAGAAGATCTTTTTTCACGTGGGAGCAGAGAAAAGGGTACATTTTTTATTATTATTCATATCCTAATAAAAGAAGTCATTAAACGGATCCTTGTGAATTAATGACTCTTCTTCTTTAGAGGGGATCTCTTATTATAATATAAGTAGGTATGTACTTAAAAATCCTAGGATTTATGATAATAAAAAACCAAAATACAAACACATAATTTGAGGCTATCTTAAACTTGGTTTTTTAATGTACTGCATGTTAATTTGAACTTTGGGGTTTTATTTACAGCTTATACATATTGTATGTAGTTAAATGTATACTTTTAATATCTTTAAGGACATTCTAATTGTAGAGTTGGATTTAACACGTAATTATAGGTACTAGTATGTATGCATTTTAAGTAATGAAAACTCCAGGTGGAAAAATTCTTCCAAAAGTCATATTCTTAAAAGGGATATCAGGGGGGGGGGGGGGTCCAGAGGGGAAGAAGGCTAAGGGTCTTTTAATACAAGAATTAATGTAAATTCTTCCTTATAAAAAATAAATATAAATACTGTTGAATTGGGCTTTTCTACGACTGCATGTAATTGTGTGCTATTGATTAGGTTTAGTAATGCATTTTTTGATCAAGAACATTTACCCCCCCCCCCCCCCTATATATATATATATATATACATATTTGTCTGCTGTCGATTTTCTTATGTTTGAACATGAATTGAAGCAACTGTTATGCTCTGAACAATTTTTTTACTATGTATAAATCAAAAATAGTCCCATAGTTGAGGAGAATTAGCAAACTATCATAGAATTTCGGGTCTTTTTTTTATAACCTGCATAACTATAAGTTATTTAATTGTTGTAACAATTGAAGCTATCTTTGAAAAATACAAAAGGACCTTATGTAGAACCTTATTAAGATGAAATAAAAAAGAATAAGGATGTCAATACATCACCCAACATAATATCGAGACAAAAACATTTAGGAGTTGCATTGTTCCCTCTTCTTCTTCTTCTTCTTGAGCCATGCCCCAACTGCACCTCTATTATTTTGCAAGTAAATAACTAGCCTATAATATAATTAACGAATAGGGAAATAAGTAAAACAATATTCCATACTAGGACTATTAATTATAATCTTCCAAAATCCTATAGAAATAGAGAGAGGCCCATCATTTGTAAATATAAAGGCTTACATTTTTTCAAATGTAAATTAATTATTCAAAGGAGCAGAGCAATTTAATTGATTTGTACATCAACATCATAACGTTTGCCCATTCATCCAATGCCCATATAATTGCGTGTTCATATACTAGTCTACCCTTATTTCTTGTTACTCAAACGACATTAGTAACAGAAATTTGAAGAGTCTCAAAGCATTATATGTTACATATATACCAATATATACATACGTATTTAACTTTAATGGAATGCAGAGGAGGAAAAAGATGACATAACAAATTAGTTTACTTTAATCATAATATGATGTAAAAGTGTTATTGAACACGTTTTTATCTTGACTGAATCTCGCAACCAAAAAAAGTAGTTAGCCAATTATTACCAACTATGTGTTTGAACATACCTTACCTTTAAAAGTAGGATTATACATAGCTTAATGTCAGGAGCTGATTCGAGTTCAATTAATCAACATTCAGAATACTAATAGCCTATGAGGTCGAAGAAGATAAGTAGATAAATCAAGAGCTAACAACACACACTCTACATTTGTATGTAAGTAGGATAAGTTCCATGCAGAGGAACCAGGTAGTAGTACTCCGCTAATAAATGGTATATGAATAATATTTTGAAGGATCATGTAATGAAAAAGTAATGTTTTTGGATGAAATTTCAAGGAGGTCTGTGAGAGAAAGAATGTGCCTCCATGAGTGGGAATAAAGTTACGATTGTCAAATATCAGATGACGTTATACATGTGTTATGTTATGTTGTACCCACTTACTTTTGTCATCCTCTTCAATCAAACCACTTGTTCGTACAATATGTAATATCAAATATGTTCCTTCATATTCCATTTAATTTGATGTGTCATCTTCATTTCTACATGTAATTTCCTTATATATATATATGTATTATGAGGATTTTTCTTAAAATCTACTTACATATTTATGTATGTATGTACATACTTAAATACATTATTATGTTTCTCAAAGTATATACATATGCTGTTGTTGTTGTTGTTGTTTCCATTGCCGCTAAATGTCTGCAATAATAAGGCTACATCAAAGACTTTCACGGTCATTTTTAATTGCAAAATCTTTTTCATGATTAAATATAATCATCTTTAAATATTGTTACTTTGTCGAGCAATGCTTCATGTGAGATGGAAACAACGCTAGGAATCTCTCTCTTTCTCCTGCAACGAAGACAACATACATGGTCTTTCATTGTTTGAATACATATACAAATGTATAATCTGTACATATATATGCACAAAAGGTCTTTGCTTCCCCCCTTCCTTTACTCTCTAAGGCCACTTTCCTTTAAACAGAGTTGCTACCAAGAAAGTTACATTCATATGTAATACCTTTGTATGTATGTTGGTTGTATAGTAGTGATTAAACGGGGATTAAAAGTGTTTCAAAACCCTAAGTGAGTGGACAAACAACTCAAAATACCTCATTTCACTGCCCTTCAAAGATATTTACCCAACAACTTTAGACTTATACTATATTTTAAGAAGTAAACGTTTAACTATAATAGAAAGACACTCATACTAGGCATTTCTTGGACCAAAGATATGTACATATTATTTGAAAAGAAATCCTAAAAACAATCATTCATAAATATTTCAACACAAGTACGCACAGACATAGATAAAGTATATATGTACATAAATCAAATCATTTCGGACTTATTTAAACGAACACAAATATCTTTGAATACCCACATAGTATATATATATATATATATATAAATATTATAGACAGTTTATGATACATACATCAAAAATAATGTAGCTTGTATGTATCTATGAATGACATCTTGGTTTCAATAATCCGGTTTAAAAATGACCACATGGATTGTTACACATACAATATAAAATATCTTCAATAAATTGAAATAAACCAGCTTATTTGTGCTAAGCCAGAGGTGTGTGGAAATATTTAGTAGGTATATGTTAATGGGTGAATAAAAGTATCCATGGATTTCATGTCAAAGTCATTAACTAATGTATCAACACCAGTTATTATATATGTATATATCACAAGTTTAAATATTTACGTATCTACATATTATCTATGTTTAGAGAGTCAATAAAATATGTCTATGATATGAATAATAATATTTTTCCTCCTTTCGTTCTATGATTACATATGCATACAAAAATCCCAGCTCTGCACTCGATATTAGGTATGTTAAAATCAAAGATCAATGAAACGTCATTTGTGATGCTGTTCTTCCAGTGACGACGTATGTTCCGTCTTCCCACAAATTTAACCCCACCTTATGTCGTCTCACCCACAAGCCGCCTTGGATGATTTATGAGGCAATTTAAAAAGGATAGGCTGAATGTTGCAGACACAAAATTCCTCATCCCTTGAGAGGGGTTCTTTATTTAATGCTACACGCATATACGCAAATAAGTACATACATATGGCTATCTGAATGCACTAATTAATTAATTAATTATAACTGCAAGAGATGGGAGGGATGATGAATGGGCAAGCCGATGAAATGATCCTTGAAATCCATTGTCTCTAATTAATTATAATCCATCTTTACAGACCCTTTGCACTGATTTCAATAGGAGTGAACTTTTTGACCATGGTAGGACTTTGATAGTGTGTGGGACTCTATAATCATGAACTGAGCGATGCGTCATAATTATCCTTGACACATAGCATTTACTGACTTGAGGATCAATGCCTCCTCAATGCTAGGGCTGTATAAGTGACGTAAATGTATGTATAATGGACCAATATGAGCCACATACCAATTTTAACTGCTTTACCTAAGTAGGTAATAGTAATTTTACTTATATACATTGACGATAAGGAAGTCAAAATTACTATAAACGGAGTAAATGAATAATTGAACACATTATTTTTTTATTTAAAAACAACAACAACATTATTTTACTTAGGATTAAGCTCAATTGCTTTTTGATTATATTGCCTCGTTGGCTCGACTTCCTCTTGTTGTTCATAAATAGAATGTATCGTTATATTATTATTATGTCATTTTTATACTCAACTCATGATTTCCAAAAGTTTCAGGAAATGTTTCTTTAGAGCATGAAAGGAGTAAATTGATCACTCCAATTTATGTATGTATAGTTTTCTAAATAATACTTAAATTTGTAACATACATGGTTGGATATTTCTCTTCCTATAGGAGTTGTCTTCTAAAAAGGAATCTGGGAGAGGGATAGAGAAAGAAAGAAAGAAAGAGGAATAGAGAGTTCAAAAATGAGAATCCGGAGGCAAATCCGTGGTTTTGCGTTGCAGTATGCCTATAATTATTACGACCTCATACATTGGGAGTGTGATTCATCATAATTTATAATATTTTTGGAATATACATACATATGAATTCACATTAAGATCCATAATGAATGGAGCATGTTCTAATGGATTGATTACCAACTAATTTATGTACATATGTACAAGCAAATATAATCATGATTAAACGTCACTTCATTCGTAAAGTTATTACAATCTCATTATTTAAATAAAAAGAACTACAAATACATACAGCTAGTAAGTATAAGCTAACATAGTCATTCGTAACATAAATATTATCATAGAGATTCAAATGAAGAGATTGGGAGGCATTAAATTTGGCGTGTTTAATTTAGGTATCAGCACGGTAATTCTTTGTATTATATATATATTTATATATATATATATATATATTTAAACAGTTAAGTCTTCAAGATAATGAAACAATAGCTTTGACTTGAATATTTAAATACTAAATAAAGATTTAAAGCTTCTGTAACTTTGAACAGTCTATTACTGTAGTAACAAGAGAATAATCATTTAAATGAATCAAAAGTACCTACAACAAATTCATCAATAATTTAATTAATGAAACAAACTCCAGAAAATCTGGATACCTACTTCCATTTTGTTTTTGACAAGGTACATTGTTGATTCAAGAAGGAACCCTTTATAGCACGACCTTATCCCACTAGCATTCAAATCTATTCTGTTTTTGTTTGTTGATCCGTTTATTTTTCTTCTATGTACTCTTCCCATTATGAGTGTTCAGATCAACGTAGATTGGTTGAATCTGAAGCTATGAACAATTCCTATTATTAATGTTATTGAAGAATGATCTTAATGTTGGCTAACAAACAGTTAGTTTGGAGACTTTTTCTTTCTCATTTTGGATGAGGAAAGGTGAGGAGATGGACTCACATCCTGATTGATATTAGAATACCTAATTATAAAACGGATTGAAATAAAACTATTTTTCATTTTGATGTGGATTCAGTATAAAGATAATTAAACGTCAAATCCATCCCTGCCATTCATGAAATCTCTTCCTCATTTCGTTTTGTTTTTGACCCTTAAGACACAACTGACTAAGGATTGAAGGCGTATGCTACAAAGCAAGGCACATAGGTATATTAAATTTAAGTCTACGTTTATTTTTCTTCCTTTTTCATTTTCTGTTAGCTATGAGCGTTGTTAGTTAATCATGATTATCCATGATTTTCGTGCCTATCAACTCAACCACGAAAACGTGTCTCTGTGAAAACGATATTTCACATAAAAATCCTCCTCAAAATAATGATTTCACCCCCCCTCTCCCTTCTCTCTCTCTCTCTTCCTTCTTCCTATTAACCCTAACTGATTTTATTACGAGTAGATATGAACATATATACCCTAACTATTTATATGTACATATTTTTTATCCACGTTGTGGAGTCATTGTCAATTCTTAGGGGTCGATAAATGAAACATAACAAGTTAGTAGGTAGTTTTTGACCTTGAAGAAGTAAAAAATACAAAAGGGAATGAAATAACTTTAAGCACATAGATATTTTTTCACTTTTTATCTGTTTCTTTTCTTAGCTGAGTGATGTTCCTCTTTTTGATATTGTCCTCTTCATATGAGTCAATGAGTCAATGAATGCTCAACCATGGTATGATGCTTTGATTCCTCACTTCTCTATCATGTTTTGATACACATTGAATTTTTTTTTTTTTTTACTTTGTTTAAAGACATCCCCGATGTGGACAACAATAAATAATGTCATCTTACTAGTTTTTTTTTTTTTTTTCCTTTTTTCCGTTCCCTCTTCTCCCCTTTGTCAAGGACACATTCTAAGGAATGATATTAAATCATAATTATTATCAGAGACAATAATGAGCAAATGCAAGGGAAAAGTCACTTTCCTTCTCGATGATAAAGGCACAATGGGCCGACACGGGTGTGGGTAAGTATTGGATATATGTATGTAAATGTGAAGTCATCACTGCCTACTCACAATTGCAAAAAAGACTTTATTGTAAACCTATGTATGTATGTATGTACATGTTTGAAGGGAATTATTAATTTGCTGAATTATTATTTGCTTATTCTGATATTGGGATGGAACAGAATGAATTATAGCACCTTGCTATGTGTTTCCACTGACTCCTTCTTCCACTTCATAGAGAGTATGTAGAAAAGACCTTGAAATAGGCATTAGGGGATCGTGGTGGTAGCATAACAGTGTGGTTGTGAGTGTGTCTTAGGTGTGGCTCCCCTCCCCCTAACTCACTCACTCGTTCACACACAAATATTAATATCTATACATACATAGAACCTACTTCTACAACTCTGTAGCAACATTTACCACTATCTATTTACATACCAATATAGGTATGGTAGGTAGGATCCATTTAGCCTTTGGAACGGCTTTTCTACCCATCAAATTACAAAATCTAATTGTTTACACACACACACACGTGATGCTTTTTTGTACATATTTTGAGCAAGTATGTTGGAAAATTGAGGATATTTTTCCCCTTTTGCAAGGTGCATGAAGAAAGTTTCTTTCTTTTTCCATTAAAAAAAAAAAAAAATTAAAAAAAAAACCCGTTTTGCTCAAATTCTTACTTTTTACATCTTTTTCATGGACCAAATGAAAGTTTGCAATATCCGTAATAGACACGGGTCATCAACCCTTTAATTGCACATAATGGTAGCGATGAAGGGCTCATTTATGCATGTATTCAGTACAATAGTCTGTTGAGTTCACCACTGATGAAAGTACATTTGTATGTATGAAAACAAGTTGAATATTTTATTGTTACGTAATGTATTGCAATGCTATTCATTGTACACGCCCCATACTTGAAATCAACATCTAGCAACGTAGATACATTCTTGATGTGGGTACCCAAACAAGATTTCAAACAAGATCAACCGTTAAAGAACTCTGCTTAGAAATCATTTCTTCAAAGCTTGTGAATAGGTAAGGAACAAAGTAATTACATATCTATGGGGATAGTTGAAGCCTCTCCTCAGAAACGCCTTCCTCAATGCACAATATGCTACCACAACAATAACAACAACAACTACAAATAATAATAATAATAATACTGAAAAAGACTAAATGATTTATTTTTTGCATCCATTTTGGGGGTATTCACAATAGGTCTTATACCTTTTTTTTCTTTTTTTTTTTGCTACTCTTTGAAAGGAAAATAATGTTTTCGGGGAACCAAAAATAATGTTGTTTCACTGAAAATCAACATCACTTTTTGCAAACCTGTTTCCACTACAAATGTTGACTCTACGTATGTAAGTATGAGTTTATTTAATATATTAAAATACTTAAAAACATGATAATCTGTTATGTAATGGCTTGAGTTTTGAATTACCCACTCTTCTTCCGGCCTCTTGCTCTTTGTACTTGTAATTTTATAAGAAATATAAAACATTATGTATTCAACCTGGATAAGTGGTGACTGTCGTATTGGGAGTACAAATAAGTTTAGTTTTTTTGTGGTTGTGAATTTTGTTTGGAACTCAATTGTACAAAAACAGCATGTTGCGTAACTCCCAAGTATTCTGAAAGCTCCTTTTACGTTTGACTTCGTCGAGTAGCGTCTACAATTATATGTCTTTAAATTTTTTTGCCTGTTCTGAACGAGGCTTGTCAAAACCATCCCTTATACAATTTATCAGTTGGATCATTGTCACTATAAGTTTTTACAAGCATTCCATGAGATTCAGCTGCAAATTTCTTCCAATTAAAGCAGAATTATAAAACCTACCGCAAATGCTGCAATGTTACCACAAAATTTGACATATTCAACAAAGTAAAAAGCAGGTTATGTGTTTGAAACTCAAAGACACATAAAATGAATGCTATTGACAATTGTCTAACCTCTCTGAAGTTACCGAAATCAGCTGTCATTATGAAACATTCATGTTTCAGTCAGATCTATCTTTTGACAACGGACCAAACTTTAAATATTGACTTGGCATGGTTATTCATGAATATCACAATAAAAAATACACACATTATTGATTGACTCAGATTCATTTGCAAATTTAATCCAAATTTATTTACGTTGAGTCCTTCAACATTTTATACATTCAGTTAATAAGTAAATATTCTACCTAGGTTATATTTATTAGTGACGTCCATTGATCTTAAGATGAATGGTACACTTGGAAAACAAGCAATACTATCAAAATATATAAAATACAATGTATGAAAGATTTGATGTCATATTAATTGACACTATTTTTACTATTATGGAAGTTATGTTTTACACCTAGGATAGGGTCAAAGTCTATTTGACTGCATCAGCTTCTAAAACATTCAGAGCATTATTATTTGGACAAAAAAATTGTCAACATGATAGAGTTCCTTTTGACAGCTTTCTACTCATTACTCAGACGAAATATGAAAATAAAATTGCACAAATGCAAAAAAAAAAAACAAATCTAGGACTTCAATAAACTCTTTTAATTTTATACATCCATAAAACTATTTATAAGCAATAAGCACCTTTAAAAAATAAATAAATTGTAACTTTTCCTACCTTGATGTTGTACTTGAAACAGAGACTCGTGAAAGGCGACTGGAGTGGCTCAAAACCCTCGTTTCTGCAGGAGCATATTCTCTTCGTCGAGATAATCTGGAAAGTAATCGAGGTGGAGCATGCACAACAGAGCGAACAGGCTCTGAAGGAATAGCTGCCACAGGGTCGAGTCGATGCTGGAAATTAGAGCTCCTTAGTGGGAGGGCTGAGGAGGGGATATGTCGAAAGAGGAGACGGGGTCCACCACGAATGTTTGAGGATGATGATATTGAAGTGGAGGAAGAAGAGGAATCATCATCCTCTTCATTATGATTATAAAAACCGGATGAGAGCCTCTTTGAGTCCCGGAGAAGTGATGCACCACGACTTTTAAAGGGGTTATTTCTTTTGACTGAGTAAATGCTCTCTGAGAGAGTTAGAGCTAGGAGTATGTAACTTAGAAAATACATGTTGATCGTTGATCCAAAGAAGGGGTATTGGGAGATGAGATGGGATTTTAAGAGAGATTCACTATTTTGTTTTTTTTTTCAAAAAAAAAAGTTAACTCTTAATAACACACGAAGCCATTGATTCAAAGTGTTTTTGAATGAATTCCCAAAATACTAATGTTTTTTTTGTACAAAATATCTTATGTTTTTTATATAAATCTTTGAATTCTTATTTTTTGATAACCCTCAAAAATGTTTTTTACTAACTAATTTAGTATAATTTTTTTTCCGACTCTGTCTCTAAAAAAAATAACAATAATAAAAATTAATACACACACGACCTGGTACGCGTTGAAGGAGGGTGAATGGTTGCTCTACCAACTCCTCGTACTTAATATGTACACATCCAAACTACCACATGGATCCATTTAATATTTTTATATAGTAGATATACGACTACATAGAAGACCGACCAAAAGGATATTTACGTACGACGGTCGAAAGAAACGTACGTCCCTAGTTCAATTCTCTCTCTCTCCCCCTCTTCCTTCGTACTAAAATGTATCATGCTAGATAAACATAACAATAAAAACAAAATCTAGTCTCCCTTTTAAAAAAACTTGAACCATAAAAAATTTCTTATTGCGAAATTAATTATTTAGAATCACTCCTACGAATCTTCTCCTCTTATATGCTATGTATGTAGGTATATACATAAGGCATAACAGCTCCTTGAACAAAGTTCTTGACCCAAATAGAGAGGGGTCCCATTTAGTACACACGACTATTACAGTCTATCTTCGTGTGTAAAATTCCTGTTATAATAACTAACTTTGTACACAGAATATAACAAGTTTTATTTTTCATTTCTTGAAAACTAAGTACACATTCTAAGTATGTTTGGAAAAATCATGTTATCCTTGCTTTGTTTTCATGCTCAATTTCTCTTATTTTTCACCATCAAGATCCTTAACAGACACTGCAATGAATCATCCCAATATTTTTTTAATATTATTTCTAACATATAGTTTGGTATGATTACAAAAATCTATAAAAATGCAGCTCTTAATGGCTGAAACTTTGATCTTTATTATCAAAGTTGAATAATTTTAGATGACTATAATAGCAATTTGAAAATCACCCCGATGAGTTATATTTGTTCAAACATTTTTATCAGACTCAGTCAGTAGTAATTTTTTGCATCTTCATTAATGCCACAAGGCCTCAATCTTGTTTTTACAAGACTATCCCAATTTATAAAAATATCATGAGTACAAAAAGGCACCATTCACAAAATTAATTATTTTACCTCCACTCTACACAAACAAAACCAAAATAGTAAAAAAAAAAATACGAAATGACAATAGTAATATTTGTTATATATTTAATTACTGAGTTGTAAAACAGTGTTTATCAACCGGCGGATCCGGGAAGCTTCATCAAAAATGAAAATCATCTTTTATTTTCATCAGTAATGAAGGAAGAACTCTCTCAACCTTAGTTAAAGAGGCAGAATTAATGTAATTGAAGGCATTCATTACTTAAAATCACACTAATTACATTTTGCTATTGTGTGATATCGATAAACGTAAAAATTCTAAATGTCAGGGACGACCAAAAGTGTGTCCATCTCTAAATGAAATAATTGGCTTTTACACAGACGGCTTGAAAAGCAATACAATGGGTTGCTCCAAATGCCCATGGAGGAATAGGGGTCTTAGTGCAAGACCAGTTAAGGACCCTTGTGTTAAATGACAAAATTTCCTTATTTTTAGATTTATTTTCAGTTCTTCATCTTAAATGAGAACAGTATAAACACCCTTAGTTTAGAGTATCCCAAAGACTGTACATAGGTAAAGATTCAACTTCATGTTGTAAATAATCTTTTCTTTTAAAGCACTTCAAGTATGTATAATTCTTATTTTAGTAGAAATCCGTTGATTCAATCACTTTTCAAAGAAATAAGTTGTATGAATTACTATGAAAAAATTCCTTCATTTATTTTTTTTGGAACTACTCATTCGAACATATTTATTTGGTTGTTTCATCATTTCCCATACCTGTACATAAATTCAATATCCTTCTGTCTATATTGTATGTAAATATATCAAATCCCAAGGATCAATAGGCCTAAACATAGTTAGTCGTTCAATTTCTGTGGAATCTTGTTTTTCTTTTCTGTTTTACAGTCGTTGTTACCATTTAATTGATAATAATTATTATTATTGGTTGGTTTGAAGAAGTCTTTCAAATCATAATAATAAAAAAGTACACCTTTTCTCAAAGTTGAAAGCTATTACGTCAACATTGAAACTGACATGGAAAACAAAATTTCAGAAAAATTTATGAGAGTGATTAAAGCATGTCTTCAAAGCTAATAAAAATAGTAGTTACATGCCATCATTTTGACTTTGAATTACAAGGAAAGTACCTCTTCAGTTAGGGTACTACTATCAAACACTCCTCGATGTATGTTACATAGCTATTAATTGACACACAATGAATTTTTATAGTGAACTAGAAATATACATATATGTTCCTTGGAACTATTTGCAGTCAATTCTATTTTATACATAAGCATTGGACAGTCTATGGATTTTTAATGCACACAACAAACTGTTTTTTACATTGAATGCTCCCTTACACTTATTTTCAGGGTCACATCAGTCTAATTTTTGGAAATATCCAAGAGATATATGTATGTGTTATTAAAATCTCTTTATATGATTTTGATCAACAAAATTAGATATTATTTACTTTAAAAAAAAAAATAAAATAGAAATATATAAAAGATCAACTTTTGTGTGGTCAAAAATTAATTAGGTATAAGGAATATTTGCAACAATTTCCTCTACTTTAACAATGAACTGTTGTTCACATAAAACCTGTTTTTTAAAAATAATATCTAATCTTGTAAATTAAATTAAGTACATACAATGTATTTTAAATAGAGTCCTTAAATATACTTTGCTACGCTGAAAATAGGTGGTAACAAAGCTGAATTTCCTTTGAAGGTAATAAATCAAAGGTGGGACGGGACAGGTTTCATAGGTTTTATAACATTTTGTGAACGGTCATTTGATGATTTGAATCACCAAGTCTATGACAACTCCCTCTATACTAATCAAAATATGTATAAGCAGTTGTAATATGTCAAAGTAATAATAATATGAGCTTTATTGTGTCACTCAATGTCCTTTCCTTCATATGAGAAAATATCCAAAATTAACACGTCTCTTCAGCTGCTGTTCATTTTATAGTTGTATTTTTGTTTTATGTCCTAGGAAGTTGTTATTTTCTGGACTGCATCAAACTTAATGAAGTCCCTAAAAAAACATTGTGCCTCATATCTTCAAAATTCAAACCTTCCAAGCACTTTGAAAATAGTCATCAAATACACTCATTCAATATCCACAAAAATGACCTTTGGTAGCTCAAACACTATCTTTTTATCAATATGAACGCTAGAGAAAAATTCCTTGGTGCACAGACCAAAAAAAGAGATCCGTCAAAATATGGAACATACACAGCTTGTAAGATTTAATTTGAGTGCAGGAAATAAGCGTTCAGGATACTAAATAAGGTCAAGAGTTGACAAATTAGCTTCAGAATCGAAAATACAAATAATTGCTTGTGACTAAATTAAGAGCAGGATGAATCGTGGATGCATTTAAAACCATAAGTTAAAACCATAACTTATGATTTATAAAGAACTTGATTTATTTCATTTGGCCCGAGTATGCATAGATAGTGTATCTAATTCACGTATCTTTGATTAATTATTGTTCATTCAAGTATCTTACTTGTAGGTAAGCATTTTAGTGGAACCTTTTTGTTCTATGCACATAGGATATCCAATAGATTCATCTATGTACATAAATATATTTAGTCCTTAGATGTATGTACATTGATTGTGTGGAATAAAATGATTAAGACAAATTCATCGTCCATAGATAGTTCATCATACCTGGAGCATCATGCCAATCCGTCTTATCAGCACTATCGTTATTAATTGTTGTTTATTTTTTAAATACATAGAAAGATGGGTCATGATGAATTTGATCCTATTCAGCCAATTATGGGTACAAGGAATTTGTCCTCTCATTCGTATACTCGTACGTAAAGCGTTTGATGAATGACTCTTACATCTTGGATCTGCATGGCATTGAATTGAAGAGCACTAACGTTTTTTCATGGAGAGAGAGAGAAAAAAAATCATGTCCTGCATCCTACATTTAAAAAATGGTAAATATTTCCTTTCCCCCTCTCTCCCTCCTAGTACGAGACCTATAATGTGTATTTCTATCCATTTCTTGACCCTAACCTTGAGACATATATTGATGGACGAATGAAGTCCATTTCATTGATTGATCCTTCATTCATGAGTCGTTGTAGGGGAGATAGTTAGAAGGCCAATAGTTGGGAGTATGAGATTATTTGTTTGTTTAAATTCTTTTACATATATAATGTGTACATATATATGTGAAGCCACTTTGTGACTGAATGATGTTTGATGCATCATGCTGTATATGTACTTTAATGACGGATTAGAAGTTGCAGTCAAACTATTTGCCTTACTTATGCCTAAAGTCATACATATATACTTGAAATGATTGGATAGTAAAGGAAAGGAAATGGTCAGGAGGATACTTACATCCTTACAGAACTATATGTAGACCCTATGCTCATAGAATGCACAGATTCTCTCTTTATTTCGAATTTAATTTGAATGATAAATAAAAAATAAAAATTCGTCATTACATAAAAACGACTTTTCAAAAAGAATAATTGTATGTGTGTCCATCAGTTAGTTCATTTTGCGGCATGTACGTATATCTCTTCTGTACATATCTATTATTCTAATCCCCCGCAAAAGTACATACATACATAAATATCTAGTTATTGCTTCATAATGAGGTTTTCTATCCCTTGTATGTATGTACGTATGTATGCTACAAGTCTCTCTCGACGCATACTTTCTCTTTAAGTAGTACTTAAATACATATATACGTAGTATAGGCATGGATTTTTTTATATAATTATGATGGGGGTTGACGACTGTATCTAAGCACACACCAGTGTTGTAGTCAAGACCACTTCATTTGAGGACAAAACAAGACCAAGACTTTGAGGGATAGAGACTGGAGAGAAAATCTCCTTTTTTTTTTTTTAAAGAAAATGAAATTATGAATCTAGTCATGACACCAAGACCAAGAGGGAACGATACTAAGAGGAGAAGAAGACCTTTAAAAATTAGACTCAAGACCAATACCGATTTCGAGAAAAAATCAGTAGTAGACACTAGTGGGAATGGAACTAAGGAAGCCGTGGAATACACCCTGTCCTTAGAAAAATAATTGTCTGTGCCCTTTGGAAACACAGCTATAAAATACTGTGTGTACAGAAAAATATTATATATATATATACCTCAAACGTTGATAGTTTTTATAATTCCAATAAAAAAAATACTATGTAAGAAAATTTAAACTTTTGTTTGTGCCACAGTTAGGGGCTCTAGAACCAATTCATTAGTATGAAGACCAAGTTTGTATAAAAATAACTTCACATACCCCTCGATTTTGACACCACTGTCCTGAGTTCTAATGATCTGTGTATAATTGACTTTGAGTCAAAAAATAAAACAAAAATGGATAGTCCAGCATGCTTGAGAGTAAACCACCGTGTCACGGACACTCTCTAAGTCCAGGTCTGCCAAGGACCTACCATGAAAAACAATTGAAAATTGGTGTGAGTTTGGTATCAACGATATATGTACATATATGTGACGTCATTCAGTTGTCATCTTCCCTCACTTATGAATGTGTTTCGGCGACACTGAAACATCTATTTTTTTATAGCAATGTGCACTTTACTATCCAAGGATTTACAGTATAAAGTTATTCCTAACTCATCTTGGATGATGACCTTCTATCCCTGTCTTTTGCGGATATGAACAATACATGTCTAATTCCTGGCTCCAGTTCAATGTTCCCTATAATTTGAAATATGCACATATTTACTATCGAATAAATCTATTATTGTATGTAGATATATTCATATATTTATATAACCCTTGATTTGTTAAATTTATCGACAACTTGAATTCACTCAATATACCAACGAGACTTTAGAATATATTCTGAAACAATAATGTATCGAAAAATATATATTTTCGATAATAATTCCCGAAGCCAACATCTGACTCCGTACTCTTTTGTTAAGTTTCAATGTATTCTACAAATTCAATTTCTTCATGATGAATGATTACAGGTTTATTTTTTGACAAATATAATTTTGACTTTTTCAAACAATATCTAATTAAATATTTATACTCTATTAATTATTTCATTTTTTGAACTTTAAAATAGTTATTATCCATAAAGAGATGATTCAAAATATGTAACAGTACTTTTTTACTCATGAAAAAGATATGTGTTCCTAAAAGAATTTTTTTCAAACATCCTCAAGTTTTTATGAAATAAATATGATAAATATGTACAATGTACATACTTCCATGTAAGTGTTTTTTTCATTAGAATGGAAAAATCGTTTTAGTCCTTGAAATTGGTTTGTTCGATAGTAATAACCTTTTTTTTTTTGTATAAGTGCATATCCAACATCACTGGGTGGGACCCTTATTTACAATTTTATTTTTTCAACCAACAAGTACCTTGGTTATATTCAACTTCTCAATGATACCCCATGGTATTTAACTTTCCATTTCATTGCTATACAACAGTCATAAAATAATAAAAACCAACAAATGCAACATAAGGTCATTCCAATATGATTTATTTGACCAAACGGGCACAGTAATAGTTCAGATTGCAAGGAGTCTGTTTTTTATTAATAGCTAGTTCCTCTTCCAAAAATAGAAATTAGTTTTAATAAGCTACAGATTTCCAACTTCTGGGTTCGAAAATAAAAACCAACATGATCATTTCTCTACAAGGGCAAAAAATGAGTTACTACTGATTATTCTAGTAGGAAGTAGTTTCCTCAGATCCTTAATATTTAATGTATTCAAATCAAGGAATAGGTACATGATCTAGAAATGCTCAATAATAAGGCTCTTAAAATGCATGTTAGTATTTTAAAATCCTTGCAGTAAATTTTCTGGACACGTTCAAGAACAGTTCTGCTCCTTGAAACAGGACACCTTGATATTTACAATCGAATAGTATGCACTTTCATACATATATATATACACATATATGTATATATATATAATATGTAAATGAATTGTTTGTTCTGTTTAGATTGTGGGATTGAAACTAATCAAATTGGAAATACATTTGGGATCCGAATTCAACCTTTTCTACCCTCTTGCAGAAATTGATCATTTGCTTATATTGTAAGCACGGGAGTCCTCTTTATCGAATACTTGATCGATAAATTGGCTTCTAGCCAAATAAAATGGATATATGAGTGTCTAAACACAATTTTTCACTTCCAGTTCGATACGGATATAGTAGTCGTGAGGTCTGGCCAATATCAATAAGGTATTACATCAGTACGAATAATCCATAATTGTATTCCTTATTTTGTTGAGTGCATAATTAAAAAAAAGGTAAAGGTACATTACTGTCACCTATTGTGTTGGATTTTAAACCAGAGTCATCACTTATACGTGTTAGAGTGAAAATTGACGGCTTATAGTGGAGATTTCATATGGAGTTCGCAAAACGGTGCTCATGTATTTTCTCTATTCAATAGATTAAATCCAAGGATTATGTTGTAAAATTTTATGGGTGTCCTTGAGGATGAGTATAAGCTATATAGAAAGCCTGGGAAATGATGGTCAAATGTAGAATTCAAATAAATGAAATAGTAGGAATTTTGTCCCATTTTAGAAAAATGTATTCTACATCTTTTTCAATGTAAAGTAAAAAGACAAATATTGACAAATTAAATTTTGAGCTGGATATTTGAAAGCTACAGTTGTATGTATGCATGAAGTAGAGTTATGTAAAGCTATAGTTAGTAATTGTTTTTTCAAGGTAAGTTTATTTAATCTGTGAGATCAATCTGTGCACCTACGTTTGAAGGTAATAAATATTGTAACTCGGTACAGTGATCATGTTCCGTTGTTGCTCTCGAGTACTTCTCAATTGACATTCAATTTGGAAGTGAATAAATTGTTTATACTATTTTTTGCAAAAAAATAGTATAAATATGTATTTGATTTCCATGATAACTTTCAGAACACGTGCAGCAGCAAATTGAAAATTTGCTCTTTTTACGTATAGGAAATATTTGTATTTTGTGCATGTCAGCATTGTAAAAAAAATATATATATTATGTATATGCAGTATTTGGTTTTTAAGCACACATATCCTGCTTTCAGTTAGCACCACCTTAACATGTTCCTAATTGTCGTCATTAACTTGTATGAGGGTTCATACGTCATATATCTAACATATGCATCATAATTGCTGGTGGACTTTTGTTAGAGAAATTTTCAACCTTTCCTTTAGTCTCTAACCAAAGCTTTATAAAAAAAGTGGCAAGACAGCGATCAAAAGATAAATTTTGGGCCAAATTAAAAGCGCTAGGGATCCAGGATTACTCTATAAATAACTACACAACCTCCGTAAATTTAAACTGTTCATTCAATTAAAATGAATTCTGTAAATAGGGTCTATATATATATAAATTTATAAGCATCAAAAGTGACATCTTATAGAGAACAAAATTATTTACCCATACTAAAAGTTGCGTTTCGTCACTTTGTTTTCTAGTTTTGAATCTAAATATCACTACAAAAAGGTTTGATATTTGTTTGACTTGTTATAAACTTTTTTCATTTTATTTTTTTATATCCTTTCTATGGCCGAAGTTGTCATAGAAGGTCCGAGCCACCTGAGAAAATTGTTGTGCAGATTTGCATATGTCACCCCATTGCCCATAATTTTCGGAGGGCTTAAGTCGTTTTTATTGACTAAAAGATATATCAGGAGTGTGGCCTTAGTTTAAAGCCAACATTTATATACACATATGTATCTTGTCATTGTTGACAAGTTTGACTGAATCAGATGAATCCATTCCTTTTTGACTCATTCTGTAAATGATTGCGTGATTGTGGAATACTATACTGACCAATGTACTAGTTGATGTCATCCTCAACAACTCTTTTGTATTTTTTTTGTCAGCTGTCGATTTCTACTTCTATTCGTGTTCTAAACGTAGATTGGCTGAACTCAAATGAGCTGCTATTAAGCAGGAAAGAGTAAAAGTTGAGAGACCACATAATAGCAAGTAAGGAATAGTCCCTTAATGACCAAATAGAACAGATCTTACATGCTATATAGGTATAAGTATATATTATTTTAATTCGCTAACTACGTGCAATCATCATAGAACCCATTTAGAATCTTGATGAATAAATTAATGGCTCATCAATATTATCACATTCTTCTGCATTGAGTAGGATTAAGGTTTCCTCTAGGAAGGAGGAAGTGAAGGAGGAGTGGACGATTTAATTCAGTTATTAACAGTTAATAAAGTAATTAATAAATTTCCATAATAATTATTGTTAAAACTACGAGTGTAGACCTTGTACACACATATATGTATATGTAATTTCAATTAATAACTAATTAGTATCATTTTCCTTAGTATTAAAATGACAATAATTTACAAACTACCTTATGTTTGTTCATTTCCACGCATGTAACGATCAAAGATGACGTCTCATTTTTCGGATAATGATCGGATAGTGAAGTGATATATGCTCTACCAACGTAACTCGGCCACATATTCACATATAAGTACATACATACTATGTAAATGAATTCTAAAGCTTAAATAATATGTCCTTCGACATAGGTATATACATACATATTATGTATATATATATCGTGATCGTCTCCAAAAGATTTGATTCATATCAGTGCTTTGTTCACGGTTTTTTATATAAAGTATTCAATCGCGATATAATTAATCTAAAGTCATTGAATATAGATTAATTTTGAAGAAACAGTTATAAACAGTATGCAATTATGTTTTTTTTTTTTTTTTTTTGTTGCTAATTATTGAATTTTGGAAGCCAGGGGACAGGAAATAATTTAGTTTGTACATAATTTATTGCAAAATATCAAGTCATTAAAACAAAAAGATCTACAAAATTCATCAAATAATATTATATAGGCAAAATACAAAATATTTATTAATTTTTTTCATAATCAAATTTTAAACGGATTGTTGCACTTCATGTCTTTGAGAGCTATGTAAGTATAGGACACCTAATGTGCTCTTTATTGTATATTTTAAAATGTGATAGTAGAGATTGGGTAGAGTTGAGTTGATATTAGGTATGTAACTTACATGAGGTTTGAAACATGTCGTTTTTCTCAAAACAAGGATTAGGGCCAGTGAATAAATATGGATTTATGAAAAGCAAGCTGCGCTTCTCAAGCATTATTTGTATGGATATAAGAAACATCTGTGCAAAATTGTCCATTTACGTTGCCACATATTAATCGACTGTTTATTAATTAATAATTATGGTAATAAAAGAAAATATAACTTCAATAAAGAATTAATAGGACATGAGTAAAGTCACAAAACATTCATAGTCACAAGAATGGTTAGAGGTATTGAGTCTTAGTAAACAAACTACACTCACACCCTATTTGATATCCATTTTTGTGTAAAAATATAAAAGGAAGCTCCTCCTGGGTCCCAGACACTGCGTTAAAATTTGAAATTTAGGGCTCCACACTCTTATGTTGCTTTTCTTTAAAAAAAATCTTGCCAGACTAAACTATAGCCCAATATTTATCTAAAATAAGATGCCCTATGAATCTTACTTTGCCTAGGACTACAACAATAATTTCAGTCAATAGTAATTTATTATCCCTCATATTTTATAAGTGTGGCCTCATTTTTTATTGATTTTTTTTATTCATGATGATTGAATTATCAAATCATATATATACATACATAGTTTAGTGTTATCCTAAAAACATCAATAACTTCCATGTGTTATTTACTTGTCAGATGTTGATTTATAGATTCATCTCCCCTCAATTGGTCTTCTATATGTGGAAGCTCTTGTTAAACTTTGTAGAATTTCCTAGTATTAAAGGAAGTAGGCACTAAGGGGGGGGGGGGAGAGAGATTTATCGTATAGAATCATCCCCCCAAGTTTCAATTTAAAAAACGCAAACATAAACATAATTTGAACGTAACTTTTATATTAATTTATTTATTCAACATAATATGTATTATGATTGCATCAAGGCTAAATTTTACGACTTATAATTAAATATTTATAATACATACAAATTCAAATTTAATATATTATGAATGAAATATTTTTTAAGCCAGATTATCGTGAGGGAAACCCAATATTCAATACAGTTTTGTTTTATTTTAAACAATATATATACAATATGTTTAGCTTTTTTTGGCAACTTCCTTAATAAACTGTTATTTCTTTTAGTATTTAGTTTAAATAGATTAAAGACTTGAACAAATTTGAGTAGGGAGTTGAAGGCCCTTAAAAGGATCTTCAAAACATAGAAAAACTGTATTTATGAATAAGCAATTATTCCTTTCCCCCTTTTTGGTCTAAAATCTACACTTTGCCACTGAAAGGGATAATAGACGTCAAACAATTTGTGATGATGAGGCAATTGTATAGCTACTAAACCAATGTGATACATAATTTATAAGCCAAATTACATTTTAAAGGATATTTATTATCTTCAAATTTGACTAATTCTAAAAATAAATACCAAAACAAAAAAATATTTATTGATAGGTTACAAGGGCAGTATTTTTTGTCTATATCAATGCATTCCTACAAGTCAAATTTTTTGATAATTATTTATTATCACTGATAGTCTATACGTATATTAATCGTTAAAAGCAGCAAAGGAAATGGCGTGTAACTAATAGAGAAGTTCGTTAGAATCTCCAGTATCCATTAAATAGGTGGAATAGTAACTTTTTATATATAATAAGTTTCAATTAGTTCAATATCATTTCTTTCTTTTCCATCATTCAAGGAATGAAACACTGATGATGGAGAGATGACATCAAGATATGGAACTAACGGTGTGCAGACACATTTTTATTTCCTTTAAGGAAACCGAAAAAATAATAATCTAAATACGTTATTAATTAATAATTATAATACATTATTTCAAGTCAAGATTGAGTCCTCTGATTACAATTAATAATAATTACCTACATAAAAGAAGAAGAATTTATGATACACCACCAATTGCCTTAAAATATCAACTCATGTACATATTTAGAGTGTGAGAAACTCGTGACACCGCCCCTTTGTTTGTGTGCTTTGTTAAAATTAAAGCATTCAAATGTATGTATATATAATATGTAGTTTAATTTATTTTAATTACAATTATTATTGATTTAATTATTATTATTATTATTATTAAGTCACTTGGGCGCGGTCGTAAAGAGAGATTTAATAATGAAGATACACAGTACATATAAAACGTTCAAAGGAGATGTAGCAATTCATGAATGAATAACCATTATGCTTTTTTTTTTAACATAGTAATAAACATACTTATAGAAATGGTCCTACACAATTACTGCCATGTTCATATATTGAGATGTTTCTTCTTGTTTTGTTTTTACTGCACCGTTTTTGATAATGATATCAAAAAATTAAATCTTTTTTTTTTCTTCTTGTGAATTCGTTTGTACATATGTGTAGTGGATATAATTTGAATGAATGCACTGGTGTTTATGCGGAATGTCATTCTAATTAGAAGGAATAGTAGAGCTTGTAGGAAGGGAGGTATGTCTGTTTATTTTTAGTACATGACTTTTAATTGAATGAGGTTGATAAATCCTATGTGAACATATTATCTGATATGTCCTAATTATATTAACACGTTTTAAAGCATTGTTTTTATAAAAACTAATATACAAAATGTATTTAGTAGAGCTTTTCGATCCCAAGGGATACTTTGCCAAATAGATAAATTAAAGTCACATATATAAAATACAAAAATATTATATCATTATATAACGTTTAATTACAAACAATTACTGTAGGTAACCCATAGGGTTACAACGTTGCTTAATCGAATTATCTAATCAAATTCATGTTGTTCTAAATTACGTCACAAGTAAATAATAATATAATTTAAATTCTTGATGAGTCATTTATGTATTCTACATATGCTGTATCAGTTAAAAAAATATATAGTAATGATTATAGCGTATATTTAGTATTATAATAACTTGGGATGACTTGATAAAGAAAATATCTAAATTTTTAAATTTGCTCGAATCCAATCAGTATCGAAAGCAAAGAGACAAATTGTATCATTTGCAAGAACGGCGTTATCCCACTACTTAATAAAAAAAAAGTTTTACTTATCTTCCCCTGATTCATATTATAAACGTTGATTAGTTGAATTTGAGTTGGCTCTTGTTCAGCTGTGAATAATTATAATTATCAAATTAAAGGTAATTCCAAAGTTGGGAAGAATGGGCCGACTACTACCATCAACTGATTTTAGGCCTTTTTTGTTTCATTTTAAAGGAAAGGCTCCTTTTGTATATTAAAATATTGAAGATAAGCAAAAAAAAAAAAAAATACGTTGACCTATTAACAATGACGAATTAATGTTTAGTAAAATATAAGAAATGCAATAGACCGAAAAATTATACAAGTTACTTTGTTCCATCTATTTGACAAAGTAACGCTAGTGATAATCCCATATAAGGACAACTCTATCTATATCTAGGAAGAAAGAACCTCTTTTTTTTTATATGCAAAATATTCACTTAAAACTAATCAGAAGGAAACAACTTGCAAATCTCTAAAATTCTCAGTGAAATCCGTCAATTACTTTGTTGTTCCCATGAGTATTCTACGAAAAAATCTCCTAGAAAAAAGCAAAAGAGACTATTTGAAGGAAATGACCTAACCATTTTGTAAGGGAAAAAAAATATATGTATATATTTCCACTGTCACATGCTATTTAACGAACGAGAAAATAATAGTTAAATGTTTTTATATTTCTATGGTTATGACTTGATTTTTGTACATGTTTGCATGTCTATCACACTAATTACATATTATGTATTTGTATTTCAAAGGACAAACCTATTATCTGGACAAACATATTAACTATACTATGTATGAAAAAAATACCATGATTGTCATACAAAAAGATAAAAAAATAAGGTCATGACAAAAAAGTACAAAAAAAAAACAATACATCCTTTTCATAAAAATAATTTACATACGAGTATGTACATATATGTATTAGATGGTAGTACATACATCCTTTGGTCAATACTTAAAATAAAATATGTATTTACCCCCAAGGAGGTAGTGTGAAAGAAAAGGAACCTATTTACATAATGAAATGACAATGAAATTATTTAAATTTATATTGAGAATGAAGAAACAAAATTCTATGTAAAACACAAATTAAAATAAACCTCCCATACGTATATATATATATATATATATATGTATATTGTACATATATGTATGTACATAGAAATAGCTGTGCTAGTTTCAATAGCAATAATTATAACAAACAAAAAAATGGAAAAAAAACCCATCTTTTTGTAATTTAGAATACTTCCTCATTTAATCAAGTGAAAAAACGATGCATGGAGTATGTAATGACTCAATAATAATGTTGTACATTCATAACCTATGACTGAGTATCAGAATTGTAAAAAAAAAAGTGGGTAGTTAATTAAATTAACACTATTAAAAAAAGAAAGAAAGTATTTACTTATGTCTTACTCTATTTTAAGTCGATTGACAAATTCTGGCTTGAGATTAAAAAACCCTTTATTAATAAATTCAAATTATAAATAATTTTTTTTTTGCCGAAAATATTTTAAAATATATTATTTTAATTTGTAACAATTAGGAATGTGACCTTTTACTTATTTTATAAAAAAAAAAATTCTTTTTTACATGGTTTTTTCAGATATGTATGTACCCATATGTAAACCCATATTTTATTGGTTTATTGTGAAAATATTTTAACTTTCAAATTTTTTGCAATAAATATCCGTATCCAAAATGCCTTATATTATAATAAAATATTACTATTTATATTATATAAATTCCCTTTTCAAAGTTCTCAAGTCCATAAATTGTAATCTTAAGCAATAGAAGGCATGAAAAAGCCGTCTAGAATGTATTTATTCACCCATTATTGTATATGTACATCCATATTTAACATGCTAGGAATTTTCTCGATCAATACCTAGAAGGTCCCTTATACTCTTTATACAACAGCGATTTTTTATTATAATGATATACCTATAAGGCAGGAATTCAAGTTCACTACGATAATATCTGAAGAATTCCAGGCATAGTTGAATAACGATTCAATATTTTATTTCTAAACAATCTGTTTTTTTCTTTTATTGTGTAGAATATTTGAATATTCAGTGGCTTGCTTGCATATTTGAGTAGACCCTAATGGATCCTACTCGAAGTCAAAGGGATGATGACAACATTCAAGAATGGAATTCTAAGCATTTATGCATGTATGTAGATTGTAAATTTATAGATATATTTGACTTACCTTTGTAAACTATCAAATGTTTTTATACATGCATTGCCTTGTAAATATATATATATATATATATATCCTTGTAGGAAAAATAATAATGCAAGAAAATAGGCCCAGCAACGCCCTATCTCCTTCTTTCTTCAAAAGGTGTGATGAAAAGGAAATTTCATCATTTTTTAAGAAATGAACTTTTAGTTTAATAGTTGTATTTTTTTTTCCTTTCAACTTTCTCTACATACATTGAACGGATATAATCCATTCATTTCACCTCATACTAAATAAGTTAATTCATCTATTAATAGAAATCTCCTTCATATGTTAAGAAACTTTTTCATTGAGTAAAATTTCCCAAATGATTGAGTTTGAATGTAAAACTGCTATAATTAAAAGTCATAAACTTTCATTATTTTTTATTTATTAATAAACATTTTATAAAGCAGGGGTCATCAAACTCCGACCTACAATGTCGATTTATTCGGTCCGTTTATGATGGGTTCATTAGAACAAACATGACGTAAAAGACGAGTATTTTTATATACAATTTATGTTTTCAAAATTTAAGCCAAATGATTAATTAATTATCCCATTCCGTATTTGTCATTCCTTGAATCATTCAACCCTATATGAAAAAAGTTTGATTCTCTTCGTTCTAGAGTCTCCTTCATCACTCCAAAATACAATTTCCCCCTATAAAAAGTGAGGGATTTTTAACTCGTCATACTATATACATATTTAACTTGCAAAATACATTTTTTTTTTGCAAATGCTAATTCATAATGCAATAAATGTATGATCTAAAAGGAACATGAGGATATCTCAATAATATGTTTGCTCCTTATAAATATGTGTATGTAATAATTTAATTTGCAATATTTATTTGCAAATAATAATTGACATTCATTTGAATTTATTGCATGTTCATATAATGATGAACATAAAAAAGTTGAATTATTCATTTTAAGTCTTTATTTTCTTTGTAGTTGATGAGCTACCATATAAAGGGTCCTTGATTCTCCTTGACCCCATTGCTCATTCTTCTATAATGACCCCTTAATTTTTTAATTTGCTTTTTTGCATAAAAAGAGTAGATCAAATGACCTCTATGAATCCATTCCAATAGCAACCCCATGTCTCAACCTACCTGCATAAATAGTTTTATTATTTTTATTATTTAGAGAAAATATTCGGAAAAAAATACTTTTTTTTTTTTTTTGGTACAGTCCGAGTGATGAAATTATTTCAAGGTTCAATTTTGCCCCAAGGAAGTAAATTGTGTACACTTGAGCTCCTTACTCTCTGATAATTTTCCCTTTTTAAATCTATTAACCAATGCATGGGTGGTCAAGGGATGGGCATTTTATTGATCTGAGAAAACATACCCACAATTACCATTTGGTGCCTCAATATTTTATCTGCTGATTTGACAAAATTAAATAATACACAATAGCTACTTATAATTGTAGCAAGTTCCCTCCTCAACGATACTGTGAAGACTGAATTCAAATTGATCATTAAGGTAGGAGTACCAACTGATATTTTTCTTACTCAATTATATCTCAAAATTTTGCCCATGTCGTGGTGTGTCCATTTTTATAATAATAAGGGACGAGGGGTATAATTAGTGTGCGTCTATTGGGAACATTTCTTCATTTTGGCATCAAATAAAAGTGCATTCCATTTTTATTTACATAAAAGTAAATATTTATTACATAAAGTGCACTAATATTTTTCTACATATTCTATTTACAATCAAAGTTCTACCTTTAAATATGCACATGTTCAATGATTTTTAATGCTAATTGCTAAGGATGACTTTTTATCCTCTCTTAGTCTTTTAAAATGATCTGTTTGATGGTATTGCATTGTATTTTTTCTTTAGTACTTGTAAAAATCGTACATGTGTATGTAGGTACAGAATGAAAATACAATTTAAATAGCCTAATAGTAGATAAAAAAATAAAAAGTAGTAGGTAGATGTGATTTCGTGAGGACGTACTAAATAGAATATAAACTAATAATGTGTCTTTTGAGATCAGTTTTAGTCTAAAGATCAATTTTCAAAGGTTCTTAGCCCTCAAAATCATGGCTTCATTTTGGTATCGACTCTTGGTCTCGGTCTATCAAGGCCCAAAGTGACAACATTAAAAAGAACAATATTGAGAAGGTCTTTGTCTTGAAATCAATCTTGGTATAAAGACTTAGTATCTTCTTGGTCTCCATCCCTCAAAGTCATGGTGTTGTTGCTGTTGTGAGGTTGACTCAACCACAACACTAATAAAAAACATTTTCACTTTCTTATAGGATTCGACACTTGACTTAAATAATAGCCATACTCTATTAAGTCCTTGATATTAAGACCCCTATACATGAAAGAAAAGAAAAATATCATTCTCCTGACCTTCAGTTGGATATAAAATGATTATCATTAAAGGGATCTATGGGGGGAATACTTATAAAATAATGTGGATGGACTGTCAGTTATACTTTATTGGAGAAATATAATTTAAAAAAAGTCTACTATTCTGCCTTCATTTGACAAAATGTTTAATGGATTTTAACTTTCATACCTAAGGCTCTTAAAAAAATGAATCCTTTGAAAGGTTATAATTAAATTTATTGAATTAATAGTTGTATGTACAGCATGATATCCCTTTGTTTTTATTGACTTAGCTACGTCAATGGTACGCACAAATTCTCTCTAAAGAATCTCAAATAAGGAAATGAAACTTACCTATGAATGTACTTTAATTAAAGTTATTAAATAACAAGCAACAAATAAAAGATTCTCACGGACTTACAAATAATAAATATATGTATAATGTATGTATGTATGTAATAATAATAATGAATAGAGAAAAAAATGTACCTACCAAGTTGTTCAACCCTTTAGAAAGAAGCTCAAAATGAGGCAGCAGCAATTATTTACCCATATACAACCATAGGTATCATATCTACTACTCCACCTCATATTTATTTCCATTCCCTTGACGTCGTAAAATGTCATATACTAAATGGTTAAGTTCATTCGTCGTTGCATTCAAGGGCCGGAAATGAAGCTTGAATGCCATGGGTGTGTCCTGTGATGTAGATACAATCATCTATATATAGTCTTGCAGTGCTTAACAACTTACCTATCTGCAAATTGTTTGTGATGTATGGACCTTCACAAGGTATCGTTGACTCACCATGGAATAAAAGCTGTGTATGTAGGGAGATACAAAATAAATCAAACTAAGCTCTGCATGAATAGTATTATCTGTATATATGAAAAGCATCCTTGTATTTATAGGAAAACTCATTCCGTGTGGATGAGTCTTAACAAATCCCCTGAGAGGAGTTTTTTTTTAATATTATTTTTAATCCAATGTTGACAGGGAAAGTAAATTGAGCAGATTTCATAATTATTTAATCCATATTAGAATTATGTTTTGTTAAGTTTTTCATAGTTTACTAACCTAATAGGTGAATGAATATATGTAAGTGTATATTACTTAAGAAAGACTCCTGATAAAGTTGAGGTACATAACATATACATATAATTTCATTCATGGAACTGAAAATATTATCGATCATAAATTAATCTTTATTAATTGTATTTGCTCTAAGGATAAATCAATTAGAAAAAAAATCACATTGAGACATTGTAGAAGTGAAACAAAAGGATTATTTTTTCTTTTAAAAAAAGTCAAAAAAATAGAGAGCTCATTTTGATAAATAAAAATAGAATGACCTCGACCTTATTTTTTTTTTTTTTTTTTTTTGCTATTATTGTATTTAGTATCTTCACATTCTTAGTTTTTGTGTGTTTTTTTTTATAAAAAGACCCCAAGGAGTTCAAGAGGAAATTGCAAATATAAAGTGCATTTAAAAACAAAACAATTTTAAGATAATTCAATCCAATGTAGTTTAAAAATACCTAACATATTATATGTATGTATGTATATAGTAATATTAATCCCAGACACTTTTTAAAATCACGGTCTTCGTATCAAGATTTTCATTCTCTAAGATTAGTTTTTGTTTATCCCTGTAATGTCCGACAATCACAATCAAGTTTTTTCACTTTACTTACAAATTGCCTAAAGGAAATTGGAAATGGTATTCTTTGTTTGTGTCTGTGTGTATGTTTATGGACACTTGGGCCCACGTTTGTACATACCTATAATAACCAAAAGGCAGGAAAATAAATATATAGATAAGTTTAAATGTATACTTGGGTTAATTATTATGGAAAGAGGCCTTTACTGCATACTTGCATAAACAAAAGAAGTCAAAGCTATCATTGTCAAGAAGGCAATGATTAAGCTCTTGTTCACTAAAACTTCCGTCTTTTTTGGTAAGTCCTGCATTGCTCTATCCCCGACATTCGTTCTTTTACAATCACATTTCAAGAGAGTCCTGGATTTTTACAATGTTATATTATTATACAAATAATATAACAATGATAAACCTCAGATTTTATGATCTAAACACATCATGTCCTCCTCAATCAAGCCTCACCAAAAAGTAATCAATTAAATTATGACCAAAGAGCATTGAAGGATACGTAGTACCTACGTATTGATAGAGTTTTTATAACCTAACACAATCTGTGAAGGAATAATATCTGCTCCAATGCCAGTATACTATGTACTACATATAATGGCTACTTTTTCAATTTAAAAAATATTATTTACATATTTCAAAATGTTTTGTGGATACTTCAAAACATAGTCTTGTTACAGTTCTTTCCATACCCACACACTTTCAATGCAAGTTACATTGACAACGAAAAGAAAAAAGTTCAATAAACTTGTCTATATGTAATTATTGCAATTTTGAGCACTGCAAGAGCCTTACATAGCTCGAACAAAACCATTGGATGCATACCAAGAACAAATGTATTATGTATCATGTTCATATCTGATTGAAGTAGTAATAGTTCTCAAACACTTTGTAGATTTTTATTCTTTTCGTTTCATGATGGAATCAAGAAGAGTGCACAAAGGCTATCACCAAGGACAATGATAGCCCTGAGGCCATTGCGTTATTATTTTATTTTTCACATGATCCATGTGTGATCTATAGATTCATTTTTGAACAAAAATTTTCTTTCATTATTAATGACTTTAACGCGGAAGTGCAATAGATAATAATATAATTAATGAGCTTTGCAATACTTGTATCCCTGTGTTCATACCTAGTCATCATATGCTTGATTCAGGAGTGTAAACGTTTCCAAAATACGTACCAAGGTACTACTACCACTATACTATTATTGATTGCGATATTTAATGAGAAAAAAAATCAAATTGTCTCTTGTCAAATTTCGTTTGTCATTTCCGAGATGTCTAAAGGAGTCATGTATTTGTGTTCATACGTAGTATATAATTGAAGATATGTACAGAGTGAAGCACACAGGATACTTTCGTTTAAATGATTAAAACACCATCCGAACCACCTTGAATCCCTACCTTGACTCTCACGGAGAATTTCTCTTTATATGTATACATATAATTTTTGGTAGAGCTAAATTGATATGGTATTTTATGGGAGAGACACTGGTTATTTGGGGGGTTCCAAAATCGACAACTGACAAATATGCCGATTCGATGGTTCAAATGACTGACCTTATAGAAAAGCCTTGAAATGGATTCTCTGACCACTCCATAATTTTCTCCTCATCACTGTTGATCGATCATCTGCAAAGATTTTGAGAAATAACGACATCCTTCCATTTTGTTCATATTTCAATTTTTAAATTGTGTGTACTCAATTTTATCTTATTAATGACTGCTCTGACCAAGCTTATGATTTTATGCAACTATAAGTTTTTTTTGACAGTAAATGAACTTTAAAAATGATTTTACATATCTTGGTAGGGTCAAAGTTATTAATTAATGATGACAAAACTTTCAGAAATGGCCGACTCAGCCACATTTGTGCTCTTAATAGTTAAATAATTAATTAATCCCTATTATTCTCATTTTTTTGTGAATAAATAAAAAAAAATATTGATTTCGTATTTTATTTTAAGACATTATTTTAAGATCTGATGTTTAGGTAAATGAAATATATCCGTCGTAATCGGCAAATTTTGTACCTTACCGATGAATCTAAAGCTACCTGGAATCAGTCAATTTACTCAGCTCATCAGTTCATATATTGGTCGAGCCCTAGTACATAGAAGGTATTTTCTAGCGGTACCTATGAGAGGTGTATCTGCATACTCATCCCAAATTATTATGATTATCTTAGAGAGTATTAAGGGCCCTAATGGGAATATATTATGTAAATAGCGTTTATGTTGATTGGAAAGAAGTATTTTTGTAGCATATACATACATACGTATGTAGATAAGAAAAGTCATGACATGACCAGACAAGTATTTTTCAATAAAATATAAATATGATGTTTATATAAATTTACACATTTTACGAGTTTTGTGTTTGTAGAGAAATACATGTTGGTTGACCACTTTGCAAAGTATCTGTATACTTAATTAAGCTATGTCAATTTATGAACTCTTCTCTCATTTTAAACTAAAAACAATGTAGAAAAAGAATAAAACTAATATGTTGGCAAATTAAAGAGATACCAAAATGAGATAGACCACTACATGCATATAATTCCCCTTTGAGCTAATGTACGTATTGTTCTATGTGTGAAGACACGTACCATATGTGCAAATGAGTTCTAAGCAGCTTACGTAAGAACAGCGCATTCATTCACCATTGATTGCCCCACTCTATTGGCTGGCTGTGTAAAATTAGAGTTAATTATGATAAATTAACTCCCTCAAAAGAATTTAAACTTTGGCTCAAGTTGCCAAAAGGTGCAACTTAAATTAATATCGAATCATAGTAGTTTAACATAGTGAATTACTTAGAATAATATACCTTTGTACATATTGTTTTTTTTTTTTTTTTGTACCTACTCATTCCTAGAAAGCGTCAGTGTTTTAAAAGATTTAATTCATTTAAGTCAATTTCCTCATTCCCACATGACAGTTATATTATGAAACATTATAGTCGTACTAACTTTGTAGATCAAAAACAGTCATATATGTTTGTATGTATCTACAAAGCTTATATAATTTGCTTTATAAAAAAATAGATAACAATAATATAATTAATTAATTGGAAAAAGAAATAAATAATTATGACTTATTTACAAGTAACCGCAATAGGCCCATATGTTGTCTATGATTGTCTAGGTTACATTAAAGTATGAGAAATAAAATTATAATGTATTTACATTTTATATACATTAATCAACAGTTTCCATTGAATTTGCTACTCTTTTGATCTAGGGAAAACCAGGGACGGACAGTTGGTCCTTTGTTTTCAAGTTATAGGAAGTATTATTGATCCTCCCAAAAATAGACATCTTTGTCCACTTCTCTTTAAGATATTTAAAAAAAAAAGATTTTTTTTAAGGAACAGTATTTTGTAATAATATTGAGTCAATTTGTCATTGTCTTCGCTGAAACTTATTTGAATTCTATTAATTATTTTGCTATCACTTGAGGGAATTTATAAAATTTCAAAACTCACTTAAATAGGAAAAGTTAGAGAAAGTGTAACATTCGCAACGAAAGAGGTCATTTGTAACAAGTGTTGCAGTTGTTCAAATATCTTTTGTTCTCCTGAATTTTTTTATATCTAATTACTGAGCCCTGAATGGAGTAAGTGTAAGAGTTTTTGAAGTCAATCAAGTTAATTTATCTGATCTATAATAATCACTGATGAGTGATCAAAAGTAAAAAACTTATAATACCTTAATTTGCAAATATAAATTAAAAATTAATAGTTAATCAATTCAATCGATAACAAAGAGGTTTAAGCATGTTGTATTAAGTTTTACTACGTCTGACTCAAACCTGCCTCATCTAATTGAGCCAAAAACATAGCATGGACTCACATTGCTCAATTTTTAATTAATGAACTATGTGGTCTGTGTCATACATATTGACTTGTAGGTATCTCACGTCATTCTTCTTTGCAGCAAGTAATGCACACGAAAAGGAGATTGATTTAATTACCACTATGTGAACGATTTAACATATCATTTTATTATATGTATAGTGAGAATCTCAAATCCCTACAACTCTGAATCAGCTAACATGTTAGGTATGTATGTTTTTGCACTTCTCATTTCCTAGACATCAAATATTAATTGCATTCCTTCGTTCGTTCTGACATTTTGAATTACAATTGATTGTGTTCTCAGGGATTCTTAGGACCTTGCACATACATAACTGTAGACAAGGATCTCTTCACGAGAATACAAACTTGCTTAACTGCATTGCTCTGCATACCTCGGCAATAAACATAGTTAAATAAGGAATTTGGAATATAACACCTCATATTATTGTATGAGTTATGTCAACCCCCATGTGAGCTGTCCTTGACAAGAGTATTTACTAGTAGTGTTGTGCTCAAGATCACACTATACGTGACCAAGACTTTGAGGCATCCAGACCAAGAGATACATAAATGATAAAAAAATGCAATTTTTAATTTAATTGTCTTTAAATCCTTTCAAGGGTCAAAACTTTGAGGAATAAAGACTGAAATGAGGCCCAAAAACCTTTCAATGAGGGTTTTGAGGCCACACAAAGGCTATAATCAGTAACGTGTATGTATCAAAAGAAATGACTTCCTTAAAAACAAAATATTTACTCCTCTGACAAATAAAATAATATGCATGGTACGTAAAACAGGATCGTAAATCAATGTTTGATAAATAACAATAATTAAATGTAGGTCAGGAAGTATGTGAGTGTGTTCTTTGCCGACTGACTAAATCAAACCACAAATTAAAATAATAATAATAATAAAAGAAAGACAAATACTACACGTGGAATGGATTCACACGAACAGTCCTAATTACAAAGATCCATACACACACATGTTACACTAAGTCATTTCCTTAATGTAAAAATAATTATTTCTGATTTAATAATTCAATTTGGCGCTCAATTCACCTTCCAAATTCCATTCAAGAACGACGAACTAAGACAAAAAATAATGATTTTCATTATGGGCCCTTAATTACTATCTTTGTTTTTTTCTTTCTTCAAATAATTATTATTATAAGATAGACTCACGCAGTGCGTCTAAACAAGATACATACATATGCCTAGCCTACAGGTATGTAGCTACAAGTAAAATATAGATTAGTATGAAAGATGTGCTCTTATGAAGGAACCTGCAACATTTTATTCACTTTTTTTTGTAAACTCCTTCTACATACATTCCCAAGACGGCAACAGAGAGCTTCAGGCCTTTAAGGTTCATTATCTTCAACATTGTTTTTGTGGCTGAGACAGAGACTCCTTTCAATTAAATGCCTATTGGACATAAGGCTCACTTATGGTGTATACTCAACTAAAGGTATATGAATATCAAATACTTGACCGTTCAGATTATGTCTCACCTTTGCTGCTGTTTTTTTTTTTTTTTTGCTTTTTGTGCCTAAATATATGTATCTATAAAGTTGTTTTCTTCCTGAAGTGCTCCTTTTTTCTGTTTCTAACCGAATCCCTTCCGTTTCTTGATTAATAATTAAGTGGGCGTCTTTCTTTCTCTATTGGCTCAAGTAAGCAAATTTTTTTGTACATTCCACACTCAATCAGTAAAGAAGAAATATGGTAAAATATATTTACATAACTACGTCGTACATAAATATAGCTCAATTCATCCGTATAGTTATGTCTTTATTGAGTGTATTCTTCGGTCAAATCACAATTACGAGTAATCATTTTATTATTATTATTATTTGTTATGAAGAAAATACATCATATTTTGAAAAAGACTTCCTGTCACTATTTTACTTGTGAAATGGGTTATATTCGGCTAAGTAACGTACATATTTTGGCCAGAATCAGTATATGTATATCGGGACTATGTTCGAAGTATATAATTTGTACACAACCATTGTTCATAGGAATAATAAATATGTACTTCAATTAAGACTACATTCCATTAATGAAAAACTATTCTCGTTCATTAATTTTTTTTAAGATTTTAGTACAGGGATTTAAAGGGTAAACTGAGTTACTTTAACATCATCCTAGTAAAAATAATGCCTAGTACATAGAGGGCATTATGAGAAATTTGGAACATTTTGAGAGAGCAATAATAATTTGAACGGAACGGAGGCGATTTGAATACTCATGTTAAGGATCTATACAACCCTACTGCTTAGAGTAAGGAATGGAGCTGGTGTCGAGTCTATTTCATTTGTGACGCCTAGTAAACAAGTTTAAGACAAAAATTTAAAAATAGCCATTGAAAGCAATAATAATTATCCGTCTATCATAGAGAGGCCCGTAGATGTTTACAAAGCTTGTACGTACATACAGAGAGTATAGGCTCCAGTCGGTATTTGACATTTACTCAATTCTACCCAATATGTAACTTATACCTTTTGGCTAATGAGTTTTGCATTCGAATATTAGATATAGCTCCTAAGTGAGATGATTAAAGTATGTAGATAGGTACTTACTTCCTACAAGGAGTCCATGTAGGGTCCCATGTCTCCATAATCGGAGACATATCCTGCTTCATTACTTTATAAAATATTCCATATTTAAGTGACTGTAATGACTTGTAAAATACTACAAATTCTTTAAGCAACATACTCGTAGCATAAGGTGCATATTTTGTGTCTAGGGAGAAGATACGAAGGTGTTGTTGTCTACATACATATGTAAGTATGAGCCATTTGAGGGATTCGATTCTCTAGAAAAGAAAGAGAAAGTTAAGAAGAAAAAAACACTCAAGCCTACATGGAGATCATATTACTCATAAAATATGCCATTTCAAAGGTGTGGCTAATTGTTTTTGCTAATAAAAATACTCGCAAATCAAAGTCACAGAGGAGGGGGGGGGGCGAAACGAATCGATTCCGATCCTAAATAATTAACAATATAGGACTTACATAGTTATAGAATGTAAATAAATAAGCAAACTTCTGACAACGGATTTATTCATCCTGTACACGGCAATATATCAACAGCTATCGTTTTTTCTAATTAGTGTTCTAAATGTTAATAGATTAGTTATTTAGTTCTTGTAACACTCAGAACAAATATCTATTAGTTATTTAAGAATATTCCCACAGTTGATATGAATTGGCTTACTACCTATGTATGATCCAAACCATTTGTTATTTCTCTTAAAGAAGGAGAGGTTTAGAGATGCAAAGTGTAGTTATTTGTGTGTAAGATAAGCTAGTCATGACCCATTCATGATTGATACGTAAAAGAAAAAATCTTCGTAACCGTTAAATTGGGACTCAAGGATTCTTCATTAAAAATAATTATATTTACTTACAAGTAATAATAGTTAAATACTAATTTATGGGTCCAATGCCATTTATAAGAAGAAGGGACACACACACGCAATGTCAGTTAAGAATGACCTACTAGTATATAACCCTAGAAAATACATACATAGAATTAAATACTTGTTTTGATATTATTATAGATTTAACCTTAGATTGCGTTGGAGGCCATTTCTGGTCATTTTTTTTTTCAAAAAAATTGAAAATCCTTGACACTTTTTATCCAAAAAATTTAATCAATTGATTGGTGAGGTTAAAAGTGGACGAAGGAATAAGAAATGAATAAATGTTGAGTATGTAGTTATGACTTTTCCATCATTCCATGTGGTCGTCAATTCTAAAAGTTCACTCATGGCTGTGTATGTACATAGGCAAGGATAACAAAAGTAAATTCAAATGAACTAAGTACAAAAATGCGTGAATGTTTGAATCTATTAATTATTATTTTTTTTTTTGTTACTTCAAGGTTCTCCCAATGTTGTTTTTTTTTTTTTTTTTTTCATTGCATGGTGCATATTCCTTTTGACCAACCAGGGAGCGAAACAACAAAATGCAAACGTTTTGTGAACATTATCATTGTGCTATACATATGTTGTGTGATGTAGGTAGGCAAACCAAAAGATGCAATAACGGAAGGTCACATTGATTTTTAGTGCCTTTAGTAGCTATATCATAGTTCTAAATTTTAGACAGAAGTCATAAATACATAGCTATTGTATGGCTTTTGAAATAGAGATGCAAAGGAGCTACTGCTAGGAAGTAACATAGGTACATACTTAGAGCATTGTCAAAAGAATTGTTAGTCTAATTTTTGCATATACGCAATTGCTCTCAGTGCTGAAATAACGGGAAATTTAATTGTCAAGATCTGCATTGAGAACGCCATTGGTGTCTGGATATATGTACAGGATTTAGACTACAATTGACATCCTTGCATACATATATGTATGTATATACATATATTCACAATGTCGCCTCTAATTGTCAAGTTCCTCAATAAAGTCATAATTAAACTTACTTATCTACAAGGATATTATAAATCACTTATTATGGTTTGCAACTATGGTTTAATTTTAATAATGAGTTTCCTGGGGTAACAATAGACTACTTTAAAAAAAAAAAAAAAATCCTACTTTAACAATTTTTTCTTGGAGTAATAATTATTTTTTTTCTCAAAAAAAACAAAAAACAAAAACAAATTCCTAGGAATCATAATAATTTTTCTTCAAAAATTGCAATGTGCATAAATTATTTATATGGTTGCTTTAATTACATTGTGCAATCCTCAAATATTTTCACCTCCCCCCCCCCCTAAATGAGTGACCCTATACTAAAAAAAAGAAGTGAAATGTTGAAACACTAATAAAAATGCCTAGACAAACGGTGGAATTTGTATATGTAGCTATATCAACCCTGAGTTGGATTTAATATTACCTCAGAAAGTGAAATCAAATCCATATTGCTCATAAACAGATCAAAAAGGGCTATGATGTACAATTTGTCCCAGATGTCAACCTTTCTTTTCCTACCTCCTTTTTGTGGACTTATTTGTGTTTCCAAACTACATAGAGCATTGAAATTTAATCACCACAATCTCTTGAATAAGAAAGTAAGAAGCGGGATATATAAGCTAAATAGGCCGTGATCACAAATATATATATATATATATATATACTTAGTTTTGAAGTAGGAATGAGATATTGACTCCTTACCCTTTCCTTCTCATTTTTAAAAAATTGTATTTCAATTTTCAATTGAGTATTTTTTTTTTTAAATTTAAAATGGCTTTCTACGATTCTGAAGGAATGTGAAATTAAATCAAAATCAAAGGACTCACTATCGATTTATATACTTTGAATGAATATAACCTTATTGATGTAATGTACTATAGCTGTTTTTTGTATTTAAGGTTACATACAGGGATGTCTGAGTTTTTCCCCTAGGGAAGCACATCATACAAATCCATCTCTCCAGTAATTTTTGTTCTGAGTCATTCATGAAGTCTTTGAATGAACAGAATCATTTAAAGATATTTGTATATGCATTTAACTAAACTATATTCCCGTATTGCACAAAAGTTGTCCCTAGTCTGCAGACAACGCAAAATAATCAAACAATTGAAACCAAAATTATCAAAAAATATTCCAACTAATTCTAAATTTATAATCCATAATCGACACTTGACTCACTTATATGTAAATAACCCTAAATTTTTTTGCAAAAATTAAAAATTAATTCTCATTTCACATCCTCAATATCAATGTGCTATGATATGATAGAGATTATTTTTATAATTTTTCAATTTCATATATGCATATGGATGTATGTTGACTATTTGACTCCAGTTTTTATGGTAAGATTATACATATATGTAGATTTTTCCGGAGAAATCAGCATATGGACCCTGTGGTTTGATATGCTCTAGCAAATTCTTAATTTTGAAATTGATAATGAATAACTGTGAAGTAACAATAGCTATTATAGCTTTTTATTTATGTATTCTGACGGAAATATCATTTCATGTGTCATCATAGAGATTTATGCTATGCATATGAATTCAGTCATCCTTGTCAATAGAACAATAAAACAATCCTAAATGAACCATGTCAAAAATTCATCACTATAATAATTTCTATAACAATTACATCATTCCCTCTCTTCATCTCCATAAATTTAATATACATATCAAGGAACAAAACCGAACTAGCTTAAGTTTTACTTATCAATAATAAATGATAAAGTTTTCTGCTGATAAATACAAATTTCATTTTCTTGTATAAAGGCTTTGTACATATATTTCTTACTTTTAAAATAAATAAATATAAAAATAGCCTATAAAATTATTCTTAAGTATGAATAATTTTCATAGTTTAGTATAATTCATTATGCAAATTTTGTCATAGTTTCCTGTATACAAATTAAAGTGATGAATAATTATACATGGTATTTGGATGTCCTTGCATGGACAAATTTGTCCTTAAATCAAATTCTTAAGATTAGTAAAAGAAGATAAATGAGCATAAGAGGCTTATAAATAAGGTGAAGTCTTTTGCAAAATTTGGTTTGAGAAGACAGGGGCTTAAAGAAGTCCCTAGAGATAGGATTTGAGGCAAGGATTGTGTAGACAAAGGAAACAATGCATGGATTCACTTTTTACCATGCAGTATAATTAATGGAACATGAATAAAAATGAGGGATACCACGGGGTACAAACTTTGTACATGCAACCATTTTGGTCTTCTTTTCGATGCAGGCTACAGTTTGGATTTTGACAAAGTCTGTCGGGTCTACCTACATACTTACAGGCTAAGAAAGTAGATAATGAAAAAATAAAATAGAAACAAATTTATTTACATATATATTTTTAAGAAACACATTTAGGGCTAATTGATACTTGATGAAATTAGTTCACAAAATTTCATATGAAAATTGGACCGTTACTCAAAATGCAGTTTCTTTTATTAAAAACAGATGTGAGTCGTATGTAGTTTGATTTTGGTTGGCTATCAAAAGAGTTCAGGCCTACAAGTTTCTTCGTTAAAATCTACGTCACAATAGTATACCCTAAACATCAACATTTTTTTTTTCGTCAGCCATCGATTTAGACAATCTCTTTCCCCTTATTCCCCTTGTATTGAAAATTTATTTGCGTAACTCAAATGATTCCTCGTTCAAATTTGAATATCCCTACTCTTAAATAGAAAATAGCTAAATACCTATCTTATTAATTAATTAAAAGACAGGTTTGAAGATATAATGAAGATTGCTAAGTGACGTATGGAAAGGTTTGACTACGTCATACGTTCTGGATGTAGGAATCTGCGAGGGAATGCATTTGATTTGTATGGATACAAAATTTCCTTGAAAAGTAGTTGAATAGTTCAATTCCTATTCATTAAAATGATTTAATATGAACGATGTTAATGTTGATTTTGTTATCAGATATTCACTCCTACGTCCCTTTTAATTACGTTCTAGCTTCTGCATATTATACACATACATATTTTACTACATATTAGGAGTAGTTTGAAGGAATTTAAGGGATCGACTTCCTCATGTGTTTAAATACCTTTGATCCTCAATCAATTGAGATACATTCAAATTAAAAGATACTAAAAAACGTAGATTGCATGTCCTATTCATGTTTGAATAGAATTGACACTCTGTTCCTATATTGATAGATTGACATAGTAAGTAAATCTACGATTCATATAATACCTACTTATGTCTGAACAGTTATTTTAAGTAGTATATACAACATATATACAGATTATTTTATATCAACAGTATAACAAACTTCTCAATGTTTTTATGTATTTATCTAGAATCTACAATCTACATAATATGTACATGGTCCAACCTTTTTGCTTGAGTATGTATACATAATATATTTCTTTTCAAATATCTAAAAATGCAAAAAGATATTAGTTAAGTTCTAAATTACTTTTTAAAAGTTGGTTCAAAATGACGTGCAACCATGTGAAACAAATCATTCATGTCTACTATATAACCATATATACATACGTAGTAGCTAAAATAGTTTTGCTCAGATAGTTTGGAATATTAATTTTATGGTACAAACTATTAGCAAATTAATTATCCTTTGTTACATAATCCTTTCATTCAAAGTCTCCATATTGGCGAATAGTTAATCATTATTATTGTAGTAAACAAGTACAACGTACTAATTCTATTAATGGCCAACTGCCAAAATTGAATTGAATGATATTAATAGTAAATGAAGGAATATTGCTCATTATCAAGTAGAAAGGATTTGTCCTGGATTACTACGATAAATTATACGAAAATATTAAACTTACATATTTTTACAAAAAAATATTACAATTGTACATATCTTAAGAATAATTACACTGGTCAACAGTCAAAAATCTTAAGGGGCATAAGTATAATCAAAGTTATTCAGTTTTGCTCACTGATTTCAAATCTGTAATTTTTTTTCTCGAGAGTCCGACGGTTTTTGAGAAATCGGTCCCTACTTTTTTAGCTTTTTTGGCCCATTGTCCAACTTCAACCTCAATTTAAGCCTAGAAGGATACTCATTTTATGCGTCAAAAATATTGATCTGCGAGTGTATTTAATGCAGATTCCATTTCCAATCTTTGTTTTTTGACCCAAAAGGAACTCCTGGGTGGCGTAAAGGGCGGTAGTAGGCCCAAAGGTTGATAAAATCGTTTGTACTCAAATAGCTACTTGAATATTACATGAAATGGATGAATAAGGAAAGCATTAAAGAGATGAGACCCACAGCTTTCAAACAAGATGTCAAGCGCCCCATAAAAATCCTTAACTAAGAAGAAATCGTCCATCTAAATAAGTAAATTTTCATCCAATTTCGAGCAGAAATTCGCTAGAAATCAAAGACTCACCATAGAGCTACTATAAAACAACTGCAATAGATTGAATTAGTAGCGTGCAGAATAACTTCAGCTGATTTCGTAATCCTTCTACTGTGAGTCTTTGATTTCTAGCGAACTTTTACAAAATTAATAACTATTCTTTATCAAAAACTATTGACATAAGTTTAGATATATTGTATTAGATAGATACTTATCAATTGAAAGGATTATTTTGAATCTTAAGCTAATACATACATTCATAAATAATCGTAATTGATCAATAAATTCCTATTTGTAATCATATAAAATAAGCAGAAAACTTTCCTTTTATGAACTATATAATAATTCATAGATTTTAATGTGACATTAATTTTACATTTGAAAAATATAAAAAAGAGCTAAAAATTAACACTCTACATATTATGGAGATGTGTAAAAATGACAACTGATTCTTATTTTGAAAATTTGCTCCATTTCAAATTCTTATAAAGATTTACAAATAATGTCAATTAATAGTGGTACACAATGAGCAAAAAATAAGATGTATTAACTCATGATAAACCTCTCAACTGCATCATAGAATAAGAAATTATTTTATGTCAAGAAAAATGATTTTTCCTTAATTGCAGATTTTGTATGAATAGAGAAATGAAATTTATTATAGAGAATACGGGATTTAATTAGCTATATCCTGTGTTTGTAACAACTACCAACCCCTACATATGTATATCCTGAATCTAAATAGACACTTTCTATTTTCTTTCAATGCTCAAGTCCTTATATTGAGGATCGAAACATCATCACTATTTTGATTATTATACATATATATATATAAATCAAAAATATTTATTTCTATCCCTTGCGGTCGCAGTAGCTGTCTTCGTCACAGACCCATCACCACTAGCAACAACAACAACAACAACTTCTTAAAGCCAAGGTTCTTTTAGAAAACGCATTTTTGTTGTTTGAAGGTTAAAAAGTAAAACACACACACACACACATGACGTTATGAAATGGTCATATTTTATATTTTTATTTATTCTTCCTTTCTTCACTTCTGAGTGACTGTTTATCTACCAACCTATATACGTATGTATACATATAGGTATCCCCATAAAATTAAGGGGTTTGTTTCGTCTAAGAAAATGGTGGAACAATTTATTTTTATTTGTATTATTCAAGGTTTTCTTTGTCTGACGAAGGAAAAACATTTTCTGTGTACATTTGATTGTTTAGAAAGACTTGGATGGAATTTTTTCCTTTCGGCTATGCTATCCATGCATGCATGCATGGATACCTATTCAAATCCCTATCATCATCGTAATTATAAGTCATCATAGAACATTGTGTCTATGCGCTCACAAAAGAGAGCCTTTTGATAGCCTCATCGTCTAACATATGTACATACATATGTACCTATCAATTACAACTAGTATATAATATAAAAGCTTCAACAGATTACAAAGAGCTCAAAAATCGATTCATGACATTTATGTCATATGAGAAATAATTATGTTTTTAAATTTGTTTGTTACTTCTGTCAGAGACACAAATTAGAGGAACAAATATACATAGACGCATATTTTGAGGACACTTTTTTAGTTTTAAAGGAGGCTTAAAAATAATAAATTTAAGAGTAAGTTTTGACTCTTGTTTCGTGTATTTTGTTAGAAAAGCCATCTTGAATCAATAGATGATTTAATTCTTGTTACTTTTAAATTATTATATTCTGGATATTTCTTTTTTATAACATTTATTTTATTAACACTGTTTTTTTCTAGGGCATTCAATACAGATGTAAAGTCTTTGCTTATTTTTAAAACGATAAATCAAGATTCCTTAGGATTTTTTTTTGTAAATTTGTAAATTAATTTTAATAAATATATCAACTATATTCTCCCAACATGGCGTCACTTTCAATTTATTATGCAATCTGTGACGTCATTGATAAAACTCTATTCACCAATGAAGTCAAAAGTATGTATATTGTGATTAGATCATGATAATTTGTATAAATGACCCTTTTGTGATTTTTTTTTACAGTAAATTAATGATTTCACGCATGGGAATGACCAATGGGGTTAAGGTCAGTACTGTCTTTCGTAGGGAGTATAGTGGTAATCTGGTATGATTAATATTATTGTAGAAAAATAATTTCCTCATTTACATGAGGGTATTGGTATTTTATTGATCCGAGTTATTATTTTATTATATGTATATTGTCTAATACAACGGATATAAAATATCCTGAAAGATTTATCAAGAAATTGTATTCAATCATTTATTTTTGATATAAAATTAGAACATGAATTTGATTTAATACTCCATAATCTTGGACTTGTGTATTAATTAAATGAATCAATTTATTCAAGGGTCACTTGATGTGACTTAAATGTTGAGTTAACAATCTTAAAGTTCATTTCACGTATTGACAGAGTACTGCTAAAGATCCAAAACCAAAATATAGTATTTGTGATTATAATGCTCAAACATTTTGTAGGCTTCAGAGCAACAAATATTGGTTAATATCCATAATCTTTAACACAATACTCATTCATTTAACTCAGCTCATTAAGCCTCTATTGTTTGCAATTTAATCATTCGATATGAAAAAAAAAAGCAAGTACCTATATGCTATAAATATTCAATTTATGATGCAGGATCTGAAAGCGGATTCTCTATCATTTCGTTTTGATGGGATGGGAAGATATACATTAACTAATGAGGGCAAAAAATATCAGGAATCAAAACATCTTTAATTCATCATCAAAGTTCATTAATTCCATCTCAAAAGTAGTAGTCCCTCCTGATACAATGCACACGATCTAATGTTCTTTACAATTTTTAAAACAGTTGCAAAAAATTTATTCTGCAATAATAATTACAGAACAATAACTGCTGAGTTTTGATATGCTATTAAATTTAAAACTTGGTTATGTATCTCGAGAAATAGACCAGGGATTCTCAAGGTTTCAAACGAATAACAGTCTGAAATATTCATTATTACTTTTTTGGTTTTAAAAACATTTCTCACAATTGCATTTGAGTCATCATCATCTTTCAGACATTTCAAAAAACGAAAAATTCTATTTGAGTTGCTCACCAAAGAACACGATTCTCAAACACTAAAGAATATTTTGACTTGTCATTTGGCACATTTGATCTCGAAAAATTCAAATTTCCTGGTATTTTTTGCTCATAATAGAATACGTAATAAATTGGCGTGTTCTGAACTTTTGAGGATCTGTTCATTCAATTAAGTGTACGTATTTTTGATAATAGATAATGCTATAGACTATATATTTAGTAGTGATGTAATCATTTAAAAATAATGATAGATATACATATGTGTAAGGGAATATTAATGCATGAAATTTGCAGATGCAGATTCAAATATCAAAAATTACCTACACAGAATTTTCAACTGTGTATAACACAGTGTTGTGGTTAAGAACACCTTACTTCAGATCAAGACAAGACCAGCACTTTGAGGGATCGAGACCAAGAGAAGAAAACAAAATATTGTATTCATTTTTAATCTAATTGCTTTTGTTTTCGTCTTGACTCTGAGTCCAAGACATAGAAGAGGTCAAGACTAGAACAAGGACAAGACTGATCCTCCTTACTTTTTCTTCAATAATATTATTTATCCTTAGAGAATATTAAATTTCCTTCGAGGGACTGTGCCGATATCAATTTCAATCTCATTGGGTGCATGATGGTCTGGATAAAGAGAAGGTATCAGACTATTATTTATACAAAACCTAAATAAAAGTTGGCCTCGAGACTCAGGTCTGATCTCAAAAATCCCATCATTCCTATCTATAAGAATTATTTGAAAAAACGCGGATCAACTGCACATATTTGATACATTACTTTGTATGTAGTTAGTATCTAGCATCAATTACATTGAGCCTCTCCTCCTCCTCCTCTTTTCATTAATGATAAGTAATTTGCATCCCACAAATGTCTTAGAATACGCCTTGATGCTCCGAATAACTACCGACACATATGGAATAATCGTGTTTGAATCATAAAGGATATCACCATTTTAATCATCTATAGGCAACCTTATATCTACATACATATAATACATTCTAATTTCCAATCACCTTTCATTTGGGATTCGATATCCGTCACTTTATTTAAATGACTTTTTACTGAATCTACATACATACATACAACATATACGATATGTATGCATGTATATTTGAACAAGGAAGTATATGTATGTATGTATTTATGTATGGAACTAAATACAAAATTCTCTTGATGTATTAAGGATAGTATTCACTGTTATTCAATATCTATCCATGTACCTACTAGGTAGGAACGAACATAGAGTTAACTTCTTAGTGAACCAAAACATAGGACTCTGTATCTAAATAAATGTGAAATAACGTCTTTGGTATGTATGTATGTATGTATTTTAACTTAGTTCCGAGAGTATCTCTCTATCTACAGGAAACATTTTATTTATTATTATTATTAATAATAATAATAATCGATTAAAGTATACAATTCCTGAGCATCTGCATCCTTACCTTCATCCCTATAAGATCAATTAATCAAAAACCTCTGACATAAAGTGAATCGAATGTAAAAAGATGCCAATCAACGGGATCATGAAATAGAAATATTTACATATACATATATTATCATTCAAAAAACAACGAATCTTCTAAAACAGTGGTCCCCGGGCCACGGATGTGTACCGATCCGGGGATTAATATGTACCGGGCCACACAATAATTGATTAGTTATCTCTGTTTTTTACTTCCCAAACTCAAAGGACCAACAAACAGCCAAGGAATGGATACGTGACCCATTGTCAACAAACCAGCTGAATCCAGGATGTACATGCAAGAAGAAGACCAACTGCTGGAGATTGTGTTTTGGATTAAAGTCATGACAGAATACCCAGAGATCGCTAACATACTGCTGAAAAACCTGTTGCCATTTCTAACATCCTATCTGGACATAGACAACACACTTCGGGTGTCTTTGTCTGCCATTACCCCCAGATGGGATCATCTCGTTGCAAAGAAACAACTCCCATTGATTTAGTGTATCCAAGTTTTTGATGTTATAAAATGTTATATAGTTGGAGCAATGTGTGAATAAAGTTATACCTTCCTAATGTTATACTAGCATTGTAATGTTGGAGCAATGTGCTAATAAAGTTCCATATGAGGTCACAGTGGATTCACGTTTATTATTGTTACTAATAATATTTCAACCCCCCAGTCCGCAGTAAAATTGTCAAGCGTTGACCAATTTGCAGTTAGAAAAAGGTTGGGCAGAACTGTTCTAAAAGGAAGCGAGAGAATTTAATAGATATACATATATGTATACATGGAGAAAATAAATTTTCCAATGGATTGGCTTCAGAATAACACATGACTAAAACCATGATTCATGAATAAAATGATTCAATCCATAATAATCAAAAAATAGGATATCATGCTGTGATTGTAAAATTATACATATATTGTTATAATTATTTAAGTTTTGCATTACATACATATATGTATACCTATCTAAGTACATACAAAACCAAAATTTCATAGGCATACCCTTAAAACAAGCTCATCCATCTTATTAAGTAGCTAAGCATCTACCAACTATTTATGAATAGCTATTTTAAACTTTATGCATAATGTGAGTTTAAATCATTATTCACACGGAAAAGGTGTGGTGAGCCAATGTGTAAGTACATTTCAACCATTAAAGTTTTTTAAATGGTTGTTGTTGTTGTTGATATAGCCATGTGATGTGATCGAATAGGCTACATACATATTGAGCACTTGATAAGAGTCTCAATTTCCTCTTTCTACGTGATGATGAAGTGTTCTTGTTGTTGTTAATTGAACGCTTTAACGTGTTTTATCTCAAAAAAAAAACAGTTCGGCATGATTGCTTTTGCTTCCATACCATGAGCACGATAACGACCCATTATTTTATGTAATAGAGTTTGTATGTACATACGTACATATGTAATGATATTTATAAGCAACTTACTACACGGAAATTCCTTGTGCTCAATGTGTTTTTAATGCTCTAGACATGAAAGAAAATGAAACACAAGTCTCCTATACACAAGTCTACCAATAATAAATGAACATCTTAAAATTTTTTGTGTTAGGTATTTCCGTTAAAGAGTCAGTAATTAAATAGGACTAATTAGGATTTGTGCATCCATCTTTGAGGTCAGCAACTTCTTTCTTCTTGTTCATTGCTACATGCATGCTATGTAGGCAATAGAGTTGCAGTCAAAATAGCTTTACCTGAGATCCAATGGATCGAGACTGAGAGAAAATCAAGATTGATCTGAAAAAACATATCTCTAATATATGTACATACATATGTATATACAGTCCATTTTTATAAGGTCATGCATTAAGGAGTTTTTTTTACAAGGGCACTCAAGTGTTGATATTTACATACATGGCTTCCACTGTTCTTGAATGCCTAAAAAATGACTCTTTCTTACACCAACTGTCTACTCCATATGCATATATTAATAACTAAAACACTCTGTGACCTGGATCTACGCACCGTTTTTAAAAGTGGGGAGGCAACTAACTGGAGATGAACTTTGAGGGGGGGGGGGGCTGGGAATAAACAAACATATTTTGAATGATTAACTAATAATAGCTAATTTGGACTTTCTAGGAAATTCTGGAGTAGCCATGGACTCCCCTGGCCTTCTCTCTTGCACGATACATCATGTAATTGGATCCACAGATATATCAGACTCTTTGATAGGCCGGCCTTTTTCTAAATTTCAGACATAATTTCAAGGATTTGAAAAGATACCCAATTTTTTGAAAAATTCTTCAGACATAGTTTTAGCAAAAGAAAAATAAATTTTGGCAAAAAAATATAAGGATGAGATCTCTCAAGCCTGTTTCGTGCTTAAAAAGTGCTTGAGAGGTCTGAAAAATAAACCTAGAGATTTTTATTATTCTTGTACCTCCAATGGTATTTTGTTTTTTTGTTTTTGTCTTTTCAAGTATGCATAATTATATTTTTATTTATGAATATTTTTGTGACCTGAGATAATTGGACATTTCTAAATTTGAAGAGTAATAAATTCCAATATCGTTCAATATAATCGCCTCCTCCTTTTCTTAATAATAATATGTTCATATACATCGATTTATACTCTCATTTTCCTTGTTGTCTAACCGAATATATTGGTTTAAACCACTTATGTACTTATACTTAAATAAGTACATTTATAGGTATATTAAATGGCCTGATGAAAAAATAAAAAAAATATTCTATCAAAAGTGGAGCATATTGAATCAAATATTAAAAAAGAATGCCAATATATATATATACATACACCTATGTACCTACGAATAAAATTCTGTTTTTAAGTACTTAAGCCAATGCAAATCTAAAAATGCATTTTTATACCCTCGCCAAGTCGCACTTTATTGGTCATATGTAATATAAAAAATATAATTTATTTCATTTTCAAAGGACTCCTTGAGAGAGTGTCCAATAAATCAAGGTTGATGCACCTTTAGCATAGCCTGCGCCAATGACACACAGGCTCAAATGTATCAAATATGTAAATTCTTTATATCTTTGGCTCAGAGCCAGCCACAAGTCACTTTTATTTTTCTTAAAATTGGGATTTTTATAGTCTCAAATGAATCTATCACAATTAATTTATAGGTATCCATATTTGACAAATAATCTAAGAAAGTGAATACTAGTCAGTACCTTTTGTCAAAATTTAGACTTGTTACATGTTTAATTGATAATATATTATGTATTTAATATATCCGTTTTTTAAATATGTATGAAGATAATATTTTGTTTGAAAAGAGTTATTCACGAGTCATTTTTGGCAAATCAATTCAAGTCTTTTGAATTAAATCTATCTATGACCCAAGTCCGAGTTCCCAGCTCTCATTCAAATAATTTAAAGAATGACAAACACGAGTCAAATAGTTATTGCCAGTAAGTTTATAAATACATATATTAAGTATGTTGTGTACCAGTTATAACATTTACAACCAGATTGCAAGTAAAAATTTGACAGATCATTTTATTAAAAATTTATCATTTATGATTCGAAGATTAACATTTAATCAAACGTTTGACATAATTTTCTACTCTTCTTAAGAAAAAAATTATTTTTTAACAAGTAAACATTCTATAGCCCATTAGATCATCTTTTATTAATAATATAAGTCTAATATTGAAATTAAAAATCTTATAGTGACATTCTGATCAAATGTGTATTGAGTATATAAAGAAGTAGTGCCAACTTAAAAACAAACCATTTATCCCTATCGGAATTCCTATTCCAAATTTCTTAGTATTTTTTGCTCATAGTAATATTGTGATTCGATATCATCAACGGTATAAAAAAAATAGTTAGCCAATAGAAAGATAGAAACATATTTATTTTAAGACTTTTCTTCCTTGTTCTCTAACCAGGGGGCGTTGGATCCAAAGATGTGAAAGAAAGAGGTGAAAAATCAATCACATGTTCAACTTTTGTACAAATTCACTTCTCCGAAAATTGAATTCTTTGTTCTCCTGGGAAGCTGAATTTCTCAATAACTAACTAGCTGTACATAATATATGTATAGTATATATGTATAATTCAAAAGCAACATTTTGCAGATGAAAAAGTTGTGCCTCAAACTAAAAATCCCCCAAGCTAACAGGTGCGTTTTCCTACTTTATTTTATAGCTTTGATCGTAACCAATTCATAAGTGGAGTGCCCAGTTTTTAAAGTTGAGTTTTTTTCTTCATTGATCCGTTATTCAAGGGCATTTTTGTACTAATTTATTTACAGAGTCTTTTGGCAGTTTCTCATTTGTTATTTTATCATCCCATCCTTTCTGATTAAAATATCTATCTACGTACCTTTGTATGGACTACTGGACAAAAAAAAAAATTATAAGTTATAATTTGTTTTATGGGTGTAGATTGTATGTATATAAAATATATACCTTTGTATCAACTTTACATGAATGTCTTTTTGAACACTCTAGCATTAAAATCCTTTCATAATAAATCAAAAATAGAACAAACATCATATAAACAATACAGTTACAAACTTATCTTTGTGATCATGATGGAGACTCTCCATTTTCCCTTCCGTGATATTTATCAAATCTTTAAGGACGAATTCCTTAAATCTATTTCTGCACCCAAATGGTGCATAATCAAAGCTCTTTCTTCTTTAAATATCACTTGTATATGAATATATACTTAATTTGTACCTACTCAATGTAGATAATACAAAAACATGTATGTACATATATATACGTATACAAATAATCTCTGTGTGTTCGTATGTATCTTGATAATTATCACAACAATCCTATGTTTGTTATATGTACGCTCAAATAACAAACAACCAAATATTCATACTATTAATTAAACAGCGTGTTGTTCGCCCCTTCTTTTTGGTATGTACATACATTCTACATCTTTACAACCGTGAAGGAACATCTACCAATCACTATTTTTTTAATAAAACATCAGTAGAGTTGATTTACATATATTGAAGCATGTATGATTTAATCATAGCCTGTAGATAAATAGCTACTTGGAACCGTAGATGACTGATCAATTAAATACTTTTTGAGTAAAATATATGAGTCAACTCAACAAGAAACCAAGTTTATCTGAAATATTTCAAAAATGAGTTAGAGCTGCCATCATACTCTTGAAGATATTCTCTTTCGTATGTATTAATAGTATATTTCAATTAATTCAATATTGACTCCAACAATTGAAACATAGTTACAGGAAAAAAATACCGGCCAACATCAAGAATAAAAGACATCTGGTGTTTCTGACTACGTAGTTACCATTACGATGATTCATCATGGTAGCATGATAGCAGATTAAGTTGATTCTTAATGGTTCCTAAACAGATGAACTGGTTTTAGCCAACTACAACTAAACAAATCTCTGGGGCTATGAAAAAGATGGACGTTCTTTCAGGGACCATATCGGCTCCTTGCGCAGTTGTAACATTTATCTGATTGCTCTATTGGATAAATAACAATCCTTGCTTTCTTGATTAAAAGTGATATTTTAGCAAAAACCGTGCGCAATAGGTCTTAAAATGACTCCTAATTATTTGACCGTAAAAAAACTTAAAAGTGTATTTTCTCCTTTTCAATATTTGAAGACAAACTTCTTTTCTTGTTGGCTTGACACATGTGTAAATCAGTCGCTCATTAACAAATTCCTTGTGAGTCTCATATTTTCAAGTTCGAACCAATCAGTTTCTAGTGCAAAAAGTGAGTATGCACGCCCTTTATGTGGTGCAAAGAGACACTATTCTAAATGTTTAAATTAAAATTCTCTGTATTTAACAGCTGTTTATACATGTGCAAATAATATGAATTGAGAAAAAGGAAAATATGGGGAGGGGTATGTAATAAGTACCCCATATCCATTCACCCCTTAGAATGTGAGTAGCTGCAGCCCTGTTTGAGTCCATACAGACGTGCCTAAAGTCAGTGTCGATATGAATGGATTGTTAAAGTTACAGTCCATACTCTTTAACATTTTCTTTTGCATGAGGCAATGACAGTCAGTTGCGAGTCCAATGTGAGTCTCAAGTCAATCCAGAAGTTTTTGTTTGAGTCGGAGCTCATGATACTAAAGTCTCAGTAGAAGTTCATCAACATTTTATTCATGGAGTCCATCAAATAATGTATAATTGAGTCCATCTTTGTTTGAAACTGTGTAGTCCATGATATTTATTATGTGTGCAACACTTGTTTTAAATAGTCTAAATCAACTTTATCTTGCTGAAGAAGGTACAAAAGGGCATGCTTGTATTTTCAAAGGGCTTCTATCCCACTCAAAACAAATCCAAAGTCAAATGAATTGAATAATTAAAAACCAATTAGAACAATTTATTACATTTAATTACTTGATGAATTTGGCGGACATATAAATATATTAAGCCCCATTATTTATTTCAAACAGCTGTTTTAGATATGAGTAAGTGAATGAACGTTCATGTAGAACTATAGAATATCCATAATTGGTTTTAACTTGGATCATTATTCTTATTTTTTTCGCTATTTAAAAAAAGATAAATATTTTTAAATATTCATTGATCGTTTTTTGATGATTGGGAGGTCTAACGGTTAAAACAAACTAAGATGCCTTCGCTATTATAGATAATAATAATTTTTCAAAAGTCATTTTTTTACCGTCTATTTGCTTTAAATCATGATTTAAAATAACATAGCAAGCACATCATTTGATTTTTATACTTGCACCTACGAGTATATTCTTCAATATTTAGGACGAACAGCATGACTCGTGCTTTATTTTATCTGATCAATGATATTTTTTTTTTCAGGAGATTCATTGCTGTAATTATAATTAGTGCAACAACATGAAAAAAGAGCTTCGCCATTATCATTTAATAGCTTTATAAAGAGCAATCTCAGAGAAATAATTAATTTTATTGCAAAATTACTCCCTCTAACGATTATTAATTGCAATACATTTAGAAAATAATTATGAGCACATAATATATAACATATTATATTATATATTCGTATCCAAAGCCAGTTTTAAGGAAGGGCACTGAATGAAAGTGCTTTCACTCATACCAACGAGAATCAGTTTTTGTAAATCAATAATCAAATGTACCCTATATAAAAAAGGATATGTATATTTATACTTGCTTCAAGCCCTACTACATGCCGTAAAAAGGGTTCTGTTTGTATTCCATCAACATTATGAACTCCAATTTTTTGTATGCTGCTGATTTATCTACTTACGTCTTTTAAATATAATTAGATTTATGGAGACTGCGTTGGACATTCTCTTTACAAAGTATTAATAATAATAAAAATCTTAGAATTATCTGCATTTTTGAAACATTCAGTTTGCATCCTCAAATGTCAAATTTTGTTATTCACAGTTAATTTTGGGTCTTTTTTCTTTCTCGTTTTGGAAATTAGGTTGAACCATACCAATATCTACATATTTGGTGTATTTTCCTTTTTTTTTTTGCAGGGGTCGGTCATGCTCTCCCTCTTCATAATTGCCTATCAATATGAAATTAGTATATATTAGTTGTTTATTTTAAAAAAAACCCACTTATACTAGCTTCATAGCCACCCAAGAAGAAGAAGTTATTTCCCAATCACAGTTTCCCCCTTTCAAAAACAGTGCACGGTGCCTATTTGGTGAAAAATAATCTTAAAGAACTATCTTTTAATACCGTAATTCATCCTTGAGTTGTTATATAATTAAAGTTAATGGAAAACCTGATTTAAAAAAGAAACCCCCGTAAAATCTAGACTATGGGGAATACTATACGTAGTAGGTTACAAAAGTTTAAGGACCTTTAATAATAATAATAATTAATGAACTCTTCTTTCTTCTACCTTATTCTTATGATATATATTTTCTTAACAGTTATAAATATTGAGTCAAAATATGTCTATTCCATTTATTGATTTTGAGTCTTTTTATTTACTTTTTAAAAAAAAAACTACAAAAATCTTTCTAAATAATACCATTGAAACAGTCTAACTTGTATTTTTATTTTAATGAAATTTATAGTTTACATTATTATACCTACATTTTATTTAAAAAAAAAAAAATTCGTTTTCTTTAAGTGATATAACTGTTGAAATGACCCTTGTCAGCATGATGTATTTTATGCCCATAACTACAAATTATTTAAAATGAATACAACATATTATCTTAGTGGAAGTCAAGGATGATTCCATATGATTATATGTGCTTTTTGGCTTTAATACATCCATTATAAACTTATAATTATGAGGACTGAGATATAGATTTGAATCCCTTCAGTTCGACCATGATGATTTTTCAGATGCCAAGAGCAAATATCCAAAGGATTTTTTTGGTAGATAACTTTGATTAGTCCTATTTTTCAACACCAGAGCTGTAGTGAATATTTTGATCAAGACCACTTCACTCATGGCCCAAAACTTTGAAGTATTTAGACCAAGATCCACACAAAATGTTAATAATAAATCGATTTGGTTTTAGTCTTAGACCAAGAATTTAAGGAGATCAAGACCTTGAAAAATTGGTGTTGATACCAAAATTAATCTCAAGAAACACTTAACATCACTATTTATAGACCTTGAGTCCAGACTTGAGTAATTTTTTGTGATGCATATGGTAAAATTTTTGAATAAAATGAGACTTCAGGATCTTTCAGGAACCGATTCGTCCTAGAATAATTTGTAATTTGAGCACATGATCTACAACTACCCTTAATATAATTTTTATTAATAATGAAATATGCAAATTTTTCTTACACAGGATCATAGCCATTTTGATAAGGGGATTTTAATATGCCAAAAAAAAAAATAGATTTGAATGCCGAAGAATAAAAAAAAAATATTTGATATATTTTATCCCTTATTGTACCCACAATTCTGTATCTTTATATGGAATCAGACTCGGAATTTGTAGACTTGGACTCGTAGCATGTTAATTTGCAAGAGGCAACTTAAAATCTATGTATTTCTGGAAGGAAGGGTTTTCAATCTATTTTTAAACTATACTTAGAAAACCATATCTTGATTGTTGTTCTTTCTAATCGTTATAATTCGTTCATCTAATTTAATATTCATATCTTCATGATCAGGAGACTTGTTCGTAAATGCATGCATTTAAAACATTACTCCATTCTTTATTAATAATACTGCGTAAAGTTGTATCGGTTCTTAATATATGTAGAACTTAAAACTTGTCCTCAGTTGAGTAGTTCATGAAAAACATTCCAAATTTTAAAACAAGGCATCACTTTCACTTGGATTACAGTAAAATGGGTACTTTTGCTCTATTTAATATTTGATTTTGATAAATATTAATAGTAATATTCTCTTTTAACTTTATTTATTTACTTAAGGGCAATATAACTTTTTTCTCGTCATACTTTTAAGTATATTAAGGATTGTTCTTTTGTGGAGCTATGATTTAATTATATTCACTATAATGCAGTTCGAATTGCGTTTCGAACTTAAGTAACTTAGTGTGTAGATGGCAGAAATAAAAAGTTCTTGTTGTTTTTAGGTTCAAATTTACTCAACAGACAATTATAGTGAACTACAATCCGAATTAAGATCCAGCAATTGTAGTTTTTGGATCCAAAAAGTCTAAATATATTGTATATAATACATAGGGATGCGACTTTTGTTGAAAAAAATACAATTTTATGATTTGAAAAGAAAAAACGGTTTGTATTTTGTACTTTTTTTTTATATTATGCTTTTTTTTATAAATTTCAAAATATTAAAATATATATTTTATCATATTATGATTAATTAAGTCACATTCTCTTGTTAGATATTGAAATAGTTACTAATAATATATATAAAATATAATGATAAAACTCGTTCTATCGTATCCCTTATATAGCCCAATATATAAAGTGATGAACATTTCGTAGAGTGCAAGGAGAAGCGGGAGAGTGAAATTTATGGTGCTATTGAATTATTTTCTTTGCTGACATCAGCTTCTTGTTAAGTAATTTTAATTTTTAAGGGGTGAAAAATATATTACTGCTATGTGGAAGCGAAATAATATTATAGTTATATTTGTATCATAATTTTATTATGTATTTATAGCAAAATTTTCCAAAAAAAAATGTAGATGAGAATTCTTTAATTCTTCATGTGAAGAGAAATTTTCAACCATCCTTTTACTGTCTAACAAAGACTGAACATAATTTCAAAAAATAACATGAGTACCAATTGTTTTTCCTTTTTTTAAAATCATAAAACCCTATTTTTTCCCACTAGAGAATGACCATCCTTAGCTTTATATAGGTAATATTTTTCGACAAAACATCATTTCGAAAATTGTCTGAGAACTAGCTACATATGCAAGGCGAGACATCAATATTTTGGGAGTGATGCATCAGGTCTAATTCTGATTAATTGTGTCTTCCTAAAAGTACCAATCAACTTCGTAGAGGATCCTAATTAATTCCTCTTTGAAGTAAGTTATTGAAAAACAATAACAAACAACACTACTACTACTGAACGGAGGATAGATCATAAGTCTAATAATATCTTTGCTTTGTTTTTTAATAGTTAGACCCTTTTATCATGCTATAATATTTGGTGTGGGGTTGTATGTAATAATAAATAACCTCTAATAAATTAAATCCCCACGACATTTTCAAATCCCTCTGGGTTCTTTCACACATTTCCGCTCATCCATTGTATGTTCCTATGTGTTTTTTTTATAAGTATCGACAACGATATAATTTATATTCCAAGTCCCAGGAATCCTCGTAATTATGTTCAACTCATTTTTATGTTTTTATTACACCTCTAGGATTTTTTTATTACATTCAATGTACACATAATTATTCTTTTGACCATTTGGGTGGAGTTTTTTTTTAACTTATCTCTATAGGAATAGTTAAGTGGAAATCAGAGGCTCCCAGCACTTCCTAATCTGTATTTGATTGATTTAAAAAAAATGCTGTGACACTTTTTTATGAAATATGATGAGAGACTTTAAATTAAATTATTGATGCAGCTTATGGGATAATTTCTTTAGAAAAAAAGGAAAATAAAATTCAAAGGTTTTTTAAGTTTTTTTATCCTGAAAAAAATTGAGTTATCTGACTTATAGTGTACCGACTTCCTGAATGGTAGATGGCGTGGAGCCAGAAGGGGTTGAAACTTATATCTGTATAAAGGCAATGATTGTTCAGCATAAAGTAGTTGTTTATATTATTTATGAGTGAGCAAGAGATGGAGAGATCGGTTTGAAGGTACGTACGTATATTATAAATTAATCCAAGATGTATCTCGCTTTTAAGAACAATATATCTTTTATAACAATAATAATAAAAGATTCAAGTTGAACTTATTCATGATGATGACTTACTCACATGGAAGCCTCACCATAATTAAAGAAAATACAACATAGTTATCTAATTGTTTCCACTCTCTGCATATGAAATGTCATGATTAATTACTTTGACCGTTCAAAATATAGAGTGTTTTAATATGACGTCATCATTCTGAAAGTCAGCCATCTTGTTAGAGGCATAAACAACCAAATTACTATACCTCTAAGAGGAACTATTACTAATTATTTGCATATAACCAACACTTAAAGTGTTCTTTTTTTCATATTTCCTATGATTTATATCGAAAACTTTGTTTAATAACTATTCATATCAGGAATTGGCAGCCTTTCTGTAGTGAGAGTATCAAATTTGTTTTATAGTGTTTTTCAGAAGGGCATATGACACATGTTGTACACACAAAAATTTCTTGAAATCAAACCGCTTTGATTTAGAAAAAAAAAAAAAAGAATGACTTAATTTGGAAAGCTTTATTGCAGATAAGGAAGTAACAAATTATTTTGTTTTTCTAGAAAAAGTTTCTTCTGTTGAAGGGCAGCATCATAATTTATTTCAGCAGACGACGACTGATGTATATCAAACACTATGGCTTAAATATGGTGTGAATTTCGGTTTAATGAGCAATCAGTGACGTTAGTGAAAAACGATCTACGATGGTTGTCTTGAACAAATTATTTCATGACTGATTATTATTATTAAAATTTTAAATCGAATATAAACTTTAATTTAGACTTTATCATTGGTATTTTTATAGAAGAACTTCATCAAACAAGTATTTCTTCAGCTAGAATGCCCATAATATACGTACCCACTACATTATCATTAGCATGGAAAAAGTTCAAGACTTTATCACGGAGCCGAATATCTTTCAAGGATTCAACATTTGTTACGGAAGGAGCCCAGGATGTTTTGACAAATCCTTATGAGCTGAGATAAACAATATGGGAATCCATATTGTACAAATTTTTAACCCCTCTTGATCGTCTGTCTTCGGACTGTCCTATAATCAGACCTATTTTCTATTGAGCTATATAACAGTCAACATTTTACTGGGCTGGATGGCCTCGATAACTTTCAAAGTTGTTCTTTGTACTTGACCACGACAGTTTTTTGGATCTTCTCAAGACCAAATATTTTCAGTAATATAATAATTTTGGCGATCATACATTCCTACATTGTATTAGAATCAAGATCATCATTGGTGAGATTTTTGATTTTCTTGAAGGATGTTTGGTTCTGTGTTAAAGTGGAAATGAAATTGTTAACTTTTGTTATTTTAGAGTTGACCTATAACAACTGATTTAAATAGATGCAGAAATACTCGTCTGATGATTTTATTTTATAAAGTAATAAGAATTATCCAGTTGGAAATAAAGTTTTTATCCGATTTTAAATTTTAAGAATAAGTCATTTTATAAAATATACATATATTATAAATAATGAAAAATGCACTTCCCAAAAAGACTATGATCCTTAGACTTTATTGTTGTTGCCATAGATTCCTTGGAGTTTACTGTCCTTCATGGATTTGATTTTATATAATAATGATAACGTTGTCAGGGCTGCTGTATTTCAAGTATATTGTATATATGTATATTGTAACGAAACATTGAAAGACTGCCTTTTGTTGTCAACAATAACATATATACATATTTAAAGATTGTTTATCAACTGTGGAGTATGATATTCTAAAAACTGAGTGTTTGTATGTACATACCTACATAGAGAAATGCATTTGATTAATGATTATAAATGATTATAATTAGTTAATTAATTAGAAAATCAGTCGGAATGTATCAAAGTCCTCCTCATTGAAAGGGGACAACTTTTCACTCCATAGACAATTGAGCTATTATATAAATGCATCACGTGATCGAATCCCATTCTGCATGAGTTATCATGTGCATAATTGTTTATTTTGTAAAGGTCTTTTGACAAATTTATTTTTGTATAAATATATATTTCTTTCATAAATGTATTTGTTTTTAGTTGTGAATCTAAGAGTGACAAAAATATTCATTGTATGTATATTTAGGTTATTTTATAAACCATCTTAAGTAGTTAAACAAGATTCATTTCAAAAAATGCTGGTATGATGATGCTTCTGTGTCCACTCATGTTGTATTAAGAATCAGTTTCCTAATGAGTGGTTAATACAAAATCCATAAAATTAAATGTGAATTTTAAAAGCATAGATAAATGTTATGAAAATGACAAAAGTGAATTGATTGACAGGTTATTAGATATAAGTATTATGAAGATACTAATATACCTACAAACTTATAACCAAAGAAATCATCAAATGCAATTGATGTCCTTGTGTTAAGAAATGCAAATATCTATTATTTAATCACCTGTTGTTCAACTTCAGAGCCTTCAAAACAAATGCCACATTTAAGATTTATTCATTTTTATTCAAACTATCTGCGTAAAGTAAATTTTTATTTGTCTAATGAGTTTGTTTACTCAGGATATCACTTTTTTACTTTATTACTAGATGGCAGTGCTTTCAGATCTTTTCATTTTGTCAAATAATTCATATTGTCTCTCTCAACCTTTCATTCAAAAGGTGAAGAAAAACGGGTCTAAATTATATGGCAGTTAGGCAACTATGATAAGCACAAATATGATTGTTAAGCTGGTAAGGGGTGGGAGAGTGCAGAGGCCTGAGTGTAGTTTCATAAATCTGTAAGGAACATTTGAGGTTACATAGAATGTTGAGCTCTATAGAACAATGATCAAAATTCTATTTACAGCTAAGAGCAGACAGATCAACAGCTGACTAAAAGTACATTTTGTATGTCGTGAAGATATCATTTTTAATAAGACAAAATATCCAATGGAATAATTTATGCTTGTTTGAATTTAAGTATTTCTGAACTGCATTGTGTCTCGATGCTTCTTCCTTCATATTTGATGAAGTATGAATAAATATCATTAATTTATTTTAGTATCAAAAACCATACCTTATGTTCAAGCCATTAAAGGTACTTACAATGTGACAAGCACTTGAAAAAAAATCCAATTTAACAACAGACATTTTAACATCTGAGGGATTCAGGTAAAAAAATTACTTAATCGAAGGAAAAACAATTTTGTTCAGTCATTTCTCTGATGTGAATCAATAAACTGTTCATTACAAATCTAATTTTACACATTGATGTACACATTTGATTATTTTTGTTCTTTTATATCAAAAACTCCTACACGCATTCTAAATTTAATCCAATAATGAAGCTTCTTTTTATTCCCTATGCCCAAATTCTCAAATAATGCCCATCGCATATCCTATTGTTGAAATATTTCTAAATATGCAATATGCATTATATCGGCATATATTTGAAAATTCATGGTTAAATACAGCTAATATAGCTTTAAGTATGTGCATATATTGTATTTTTAATGCAAACTAAGTAGGTAAAACACTTATATACATTATGTAAAACATATTTAATAAGGATCATTTTATATATTTTTTAACAAAATAATAAAATCAATAAACTCCACATGTTTAACTCACAACAGCTTTTCATGAACCAATCGGATGGATTGATGAGTTTGTAATCGAATTAATGACATTTGAAATAAAAGAGGTGTTCTTATAGCTAACTGGTTCTATGTATGTATGCTATACTTTTTTACAAGAAGTTTGATAGATTATTTGCATAGAGCACTGTGATGCTTACAACAGTTTTGTTTGCATCCTTTCATTACGTAAATGGTTGAATATGAAAAAGGAATTTAGTGGCATGTCTTTGATGGGATGTGCCTATGAATAGGCCATTTGCTTTGTTTACTTGTAATACAGTTTATATTATCATATTTTACATGCTCCAATGGGTTAACTAGATACTTGTCCTCTTATTATAACTTTTGAGGATTGATCATCTCAGCAAATGTACCTATGTCGAGAATATAAGTTTAAAATCAATTTGATATAATTTGAAACATCAAACATAACGTTGAATTTTTGAAAGGGATGAATACATTTTGATGAATTATGGTAAAAAACCTTCACATATGTACATATCCAGGAAAAAAATGGACCTTTCAAGCATAATTCTTTAAAAAGTACAGTCATTTTGTACATCCTTAATTTAATGTCAAAATCCTATGATTTTATGCACATTATATTATATTTAGTCTATTCATTCATTGACCTAAAATATTATTCCATGATTATTTTCTCAATTATTTTAAAGATAGCAGCAGATACGTTGACTCAGTAATAGACAAGAGACTTATTTTGAAAATGCTAATATTAATACTTAATGAGAGTTTATATAAGTTCTGAGAAAAATTTAATGTATTTTAAAAATCTTATTATTGAGAATTGTTAGATCATATAATTGTTCCTAGATTTGAATATCTTAACACACTAATATTTGGGATCTGAGAGAATTTGCCTTGCACGGTTTTCCTCTTTTATTGACATCAAATAGCCCTAACTAAAACTCATCAATTAGCAGAGACGTTGACTCGAGTCCTTAATAAAATGACTTGTAGCTAAATTATTTGAAGAGCTTGAGACATATCTTGAGCTTTGGTATCAGTTACTAAAGACTCGACTTGTACTTAAACCCCTTGACTCGAAGACAAGAAAGTAATTCAATTCACAGAATAATTTTTTCCCACTGAAATTATAGAATTTGTAAGTTTGTGAACCATATACTTCAAAAATGTGTAGTTTAGATCCAAATTCTCTATTCACAACTTTTTCAAACAAATACTCATTAATTAAATTTTTATTAGAATATATTTAAATTCAAATTTAAGACTAAGTTTCCTTAATCTGTAAAATGATAATAATCTATTATAAATTAACATAGAAATAAACTATTGTCTCTGGTCTGATTTTACATTGTCATTATAAGCTGAATTATCCGAGCAAGGTATAGTATTTATTTAACAATAATATTTTAAAAACCTACATGAAGACATGATGTAAGAAAATAAAAGCTGCAATCATTTGGGATGTATGATCTAATTTAATTCTTATCTATATCATCTTGGACTTGATTTTAACCGACTTGAAGACTTAACTTAGACTTGCATACTTTTATACTTTTTCACACCTCTATCTATGGGTTAACTTTGTTTATATTATCATAAGACTACATATATATTATGCCCTCACAAAGTAAACAATAACAAAATGATTTGAACCGATACGATAAAGGATTGAACATAAATTCGTGAATCAAATCACTTTTTGGGGGAGAGTTCAATTACAAATACAAGGCCTTTGTTTGTGCTCTTATTTAAAAAAAAGGTGTGTCTTATTGTGATGCATATTGTGCTTTTAATTTCTCGAACAAAGTTATTTATTGGTATTTACTACATATCATGTTTATTTTAAGCGGATGGTTATTGAATTATTGATCATCAAATATTGATCAATCTAAATCTGTTTTTCTAGTGAAGAAAAAATTTATAAAATTTTTTTGTAGTCCTCTTTATAACTCTGAAAATATAGTAATTCATACATTGTTATTTCATTTACGATAAAAAGTAATATTGGAGGTCTTGACATATCATGTAAACTAAATTATGCTAAATTATTCTATCGAATGGGCCCAATTTTTATGAATTACGGTACAAAAACTATTACAATCACGTTGTTTTTTTTTAATAATTTGCACCTTCGTTATTGCAAATAGTAATTTATCAATCAGGAATGAGCTCCTCTGCTCATTAATTTCATCATTTTAAGCATAGCTACATATGTATGCAATAATTATTAAGTAGCTTGAATGTGCTTCCAATACTAAATATTGGGCGTTTTCAACGGAATAGGGCATCTGTTGTTCGCAGAGCTACAACTCAAAGTATAATTATGCAGTTAGAGCTTTACATATAAAATGCCTTCGTGATTCATTTTAATTACGCCTCATTTGCATTTATATAATTTATATTCGCAAAAGCGATGTTTTATTTTTTGTCTGTTGGGTATTACATAAATACGTTTCGGCATCTCATGGTCCATGTGATCAAAATATTATCTATCTGTGCTTTATTCCTATAATAAAAATCTACAAGGTATTTATTTATCAACGCTGTATTTTTCTAATACTCATGCTCCTTATAAAGTTGATTGGTTAAACTTGAATTATCTTTTGTTGTTATACTATGAAGAATTCCCTACTATTATTAATTGATGAACAGTCAAACTGTTTGGAAGAATTTGAGCTCACTTATTTTTTTTTAATTCTTTTTTGACGAAAGATTGATATATATATATATGTAATTAAGATAGCATTGTTTTATACCTAGATCACTTGAACAGAATGGTACAAAACACCATTTAAAGTATCCATTTGATTCTTCATCCATGCAGAAATTGCCAAGACCATTAACGACGCATGAATAATCATACATCTCAGAAATAGGTAATATAAGAATATGAAACAGTCACCGAGCCATAAAACTAACTTACATATACGTATATGTTCAAGATGTAGGCATTTTGCCATCGAAACAATGTTTGCCCAAAGATTTATACTTGATCATATAATATGTTTTATGTTTTAGATTCATTTGACAGCTTGAAGGGAACATAGATACTTATGTATGTATGTTGATTGATTGTACATAGGTTTGCTTCCATTATTTTATTTGCAAACGTGTAACAACCCTTGTTAATTTTAGGTGCTACGTAATTTGCAGACCCTCCCATTTTTGTTTTGGTATCAACCTTATTCACTGTCACTAGCCGGATTGTTTTTTTTATATGTGTATGGTGAATGTATTTATATGTACAATAGATATTTAGAGTGTTGATGTAATGAAAAAAAAATTAATAAAAACAAACATTAGTTACATTATTATCAATGTGGGTAAAAAACGAGGTATAAATTACCAGGAAATACTTTAACATTTCAAATATATAATATGTTAATGTATTATTTAAAGGAAACCTTTTTTCGATTTGTTAACCAAAGTCATATAATACTCAATTCATAAAATATATACACAAACGTTCAACTTATATAATTACATATATAAGCTATTATATTATTTGATCATGAAGTTTAAATTTGACAGTTTGATGAGGATAATTATTTTGGAAGAGAACAACAACAAAGCAATATAAAATATACATATGTACATATGCTTGTAGTACAAAACTCTATCATATCCTGATTTCTGTTTTCTATAAAACCTCTCAGCATGAGTCGTTTAAAATAATAATGTCATACAAAAAGTATGAGTATCATATATTCACTCTCTCATAGGGCAATGACTGCAAATATGACACAAGTATTGTACAATAATATTTAGAAGGGCCAAAAAAATAGAATTTTTTAATGTATATGTACAAAAAAGCAAAGCTTTTAAAAAAACAAGTTTAGCAATATGCAGGTAAATGTACCAAATACTTGGTTCATTTTATAGGTGATTGAATAAATATCTCTAATCACTGAAATGAGTCTTTTCTTCTTCTTTTTTTTAAATGACGTAATTGAGGATGTAGTTAATAATTAATTAAATAGATGGATACAAAATTCTAATAAAAGAAGAGCCAAAGTTACCAGACTAACAGATAAACTCTCTCTAGTTCATTTCAAGTTTTATTTCGTACTATCATAGTATATTCAAAAGGGGATTTTTTTTTGTCATATGCATTGTAATTTTGCGAACTTCATGGGATATTTTATACTAATATATACTATAATGAGAGTAGCTTATTTATTTTTTTTATACCTTTGTGAAGGGAGTCATGGCTGATTTAATACGTATCAACCACTACAAAATACGATATTTTTGTACATAATTTAATATTTCATTTGTAATAACTTTAAAAATCATATATTTAGGGATAACCTTGATTTCCTTTATGACAAGGGATGTTTATTTTACTTTTACTATAAAGACTTTTTTTGGATTATGATTCGTTTTGAGCCATAGTTATTAGAAGTCCATAGTATAGGGTGTTATGCAGGTAAAAAACTCCAATCAAACAACAAATGGAGTATTTCTAAATTTGTTCAAATTGTACTTCATCAACTTCTATGTCTCTAAGTAATAATTATTTGTCAGCTGTTGATTTGTACCTTCATTACTGTACTGAGTGTTGATTCGTTAAACTCAACGGATTTCTTTTTCAGTTGTTAGTATTTCAATTAAAATCAAATCTACACAAGTCCAACAGTTGAAAATATTGATGTATTTTATTTGCTAATCGCAACTTATGCAGCGATTAAGACCCTCCGAACTGAATCAAGACAAAATCAATACTTGAGTAATAGAGATACCGAGGTGAGACCTATTAAAAAAAAATATTCGTATTTTTTTTTTAGAAAAATAAAGTTTTAATCTTGATCATTAAACTAAGACTTTGAGGATTGGAAATAAAACCAAGATCTTCAATACTTGGTTTCGAGATCAAAATTACTTTGGATAACTACATAATTAAATACCAACTACTTTTTGGGCCTTTTTCCTTCTTTCTTTTAAGGATGATAGGTTTAGAGATACAACTAAGATTTCTTCGTGTAAAAGAACACCAAGTCAAAAATCAGACACATGACACTCTATTTTACCCCTATACCACATACGTTTATCGATTTTTGTACATTAATAATGCAATATAAAAAATACAAGCCATTAGATTATTTGAAAGGAGTTAAAAAGTTAATTACTCTCAGATATTCTTTTTTTTTTTTTGAAACTGGTTCTGCATGATAAATTTGATTTACTCATTAACTGCTGACATTATTCATCTGGATAATGCAATTTAATTATGACCAGATGCATGGAAGAACATTTTATTATATCCTAGCATAAGGTTTTTAATTTATTATCAGTAAGAAGCTCTGATTTTTTTTTTTTTGCTTCTCCAATACATCAGTTGATCACTTCGTGGTTTCCTACTTATGTCGTGACTCTCAATAATTATGTTTTTTATAAAATTAACAGCATAGAAGAAGGTAAATTGAGGAGTTGGCTAAATAACAAACAACTAATTATGATCATCATGGATTTGAATAGTAATAAAAAAAAATTAGTACAAATTTACTACAGATATATATATATATATATATATATATATATATATATATATAGTTATGTAATTGATCATTCAAAGGAGGATATAAAAAAAGTTTTGTCGAGCAATTCAGTGGCATTATACAAGAAGTTGATTCGTAACTATGTACTTTTGATTAACATTTTGTCTGATTCTTATTCACTACAAGATCACAGATCTTTCTAGGTATAGAGTCTGAGCATGATTCCGGTTTTTTTTATTTAAAAAAGTCACATAATCATAAAAGAGCTTTAAAAATGTAATGGGTACATTACTCTACGGAGTTTACGAGCACCGAGAATCAAACATATTTTGTACCTCCTTCCTAGGGAATACATAGGTATTCCCATCCAGGGTCGCACATAATTCATATGTTAGGGTCCAGTTTTATAAAAATGACATCATATGTTTTATGACACCATAATTATGCAACTTTTCCTTGGCATTCTTTTTCAAAAAGTGCTCCCCCCCCCCCTAGGCATTCAGACTAATAACACATCATCACAGATAATACGAAAAGGTTAATAATAATAATAATAATAATTTAAAGCTTCAAATTTGTCTTAATTAAACGTATTTCAATCATTTCACTTTGTTTCTTCATTGTACTTTGATCAACCCACTTGGAATTGACAATTTCATGTATACCTATATGACCTACTAACGTAGATACATAGTGAATAACATTCATTCAAATTGTGAGACTATTGAGTATTTTTATTATGCCATTCAGGATATGTTACTTTATTGCTTCATAATTGCGAGACTTTAATCAATTATAATTGAAAATAGACAAATGCACACATCAGAATCGTTTTTGTTTTGTAGTTATTATTTATTTTGTTGTCTTGACGTAAAGCAATAGTGAAAGAACACATCAAAAAAGACATTAAATTTGTAAGTATTGACATTCCGGAATGACAAAACATATTTTTTTGTTTGTTTACCTCTTCAATTGTTGCTGTTGTTGTTTAAAGGTTTACTTTTATGGGATTTTTATGTATATTGTACATAATAGCAATGTATCGGTCCTTAGCATGGAACTTCAAATCTTTTATTAATAATTTAGGCCTAATTAAAGTATTTATTATTCTTTGATAATAATAATGATGTTTATCACATCATTATCTTTATTGTATCTCGCACCTTTTTGTTCGAAATAAATATATATATAAAAGACCAAAAACATTTGGTAATTGATAAAGTCTTCTTCATATATTGGTAGGAAATTGTATAGAGCTGAACAACAGCTAATTCGTGTTCAACCCTTCAAGGTTCATAAAACTAAAGATGTAAAAAGAAGCAGAATAGCTTACAACAAAATAAATATTACTCGTGTTATACATAGCCAAGAAAGATGGATGATGACTCTCAATGTCTGATATTAATGATAAAAAATAATATATATTTAAACAAATTTTGTTACTCTTTTAGACGAGTCCTTATGATAGAACACCAAAGTTTTGGGACAAACATGTCAATCTCAGATAAATAATAAATTAATGCATCATTAATCATGACAATCCAATCAGGAACGCAGATCTAATTTTTAATTTAACCTCATGGGTAAATGTCAAACATTATTTTTTTGGTCTTGTAGCTATATATATATATATATATATATATATATATATATATATATATATATATATATATATATATATATGTAATGTGGGTGTACCTAGGTACCTATAGTTATGTATCAGAGTCTGGACGTGAGGAATTACGTCAATCTATCTGTAGACATACATCCATATATGTCTACAGATATCCCTTTATGCATGCATGTATTCATTTCATTCATAGTATTTGAGATATTGGCAAATATAATATGTAGATACGCGTGTAGCTAGTCAAACTTTGGATTCTGCTCCAATGCCTTTGGAATAGATACTTGATAATGCCAAGTTTATAAATAGATACCTTAAAGGGGTTCAATAAATAATGCATATATATATATACATAGATTGAGGAAAGGGGTCTGGTTAGTTTAAAGACAACGCCTATATCATTTTCATTTCAAACTATTTATAGACTGTTCAAATATAGCTCTCTATAGAGCTTCAAGGCATTGAGCTATGGATATACTACATATGCAACTATATATTATTTAGATAGGAAGTTCCTCAGACAAATTGTATTACATACATTGGACCAAGATATTTAAATTCTCGGCTTTAATCCTATTAGAGAAGTGGGCATGTGTATGTAAATACTCGGGTACATATTTAAGCAGATTACAATTTGATATGTGATACCCATAAAATAACTTATTTGTTAGCTGTACATATATGTGTACATATATTTCACCACGTAGTAAATAAAAGCTATAAAATATATGCATTATATGTTATGTAGGAACTCCATGAAAGAAAGTTATGAGCTGGAAGTAAAAGGGCAAAATTAAAATATCAAAAAATTGGCAAATGCTTTACGTATCCAAAATACCTTGATCTCTCTACTCCTTGAAAACTAATGCTCACACTGCTACAATTTAAAAGCATTAAAGGGTATATTTATCTGTTGAGAAGAATAAATACTCCGGTCTTCTCATTGCCCCCTCATAGTTTCAATCCTTCAAGAGTGTTGATACTAACGATATGTTTCTCAAACTTCCTAGATAATTATGATGTCCTCCTGTCCCTCTTTTGTTTTCAATCTTCAAAGAGATACAAGTTTTTCCATTGTGTATCTAATGAACTCCTTTTAGAGGAAAAATAGACAAAAGTATCTAGCTACAAGTATTAAATAGGGGAAAAGAATGATGTATTCTCCGTACTTATATATAAACATGGACTGCCACGCCCTCATTACATTAAAATTGAAACTAAATGGAGGCGTGTAACTAATTCAACCCTTTCTTAGGATCAAATGCATTGTACTACTTATTAAGAGTCCTTTGGATCAAGGAATAATGTGTCCCTTGACCGAGATGCTATTCAAACTTCTTCTTGGAACAGCCTATTTTTTTGGGGGGACTCACTCCTGTTTTATGGCTCATAGTCCTTTTGAAGGAGTCTGTTTTTTTTTTTTAATGTGATACTTTTTTATATAAATTGAATTGAACCAGAATTAATTCTAGGGAAATAGTTTTTTTTTTCTCAATTTTCCTTGACCCATGGTTTAAAAACACAGAGTACCCGTATTTTGTTTCTTTCAAGGTTAAAAAACAATTTATTCGTTTTATAAACGAAGTTAATGATAATTTATGTAGGGTACTAGATACTTCGGACAGGGTGGCTGACTTTTCAATTATGTTTGTCTTCGTCTTAGGACATTGCTATCAATGTAAAAACGGTTTACACGAGGATAATGATACTTACTTACATATGTATGTTTGAATTTGACCTCTGGGCAGACGGAAGTATCAAATTAGTGTACTAATAAAAACACAAAGGATGTATATTATATTGTGTAGGGCTCTGCTTACTTATTAATTAGAAATGTCATTGTTTAGAGAAAACAGAGTCTGACTTATTCTAGAAATAGCACTAATCAATTAATTATATGCAATTTTTCTTAATTGATTCACATACAGCACCAAAGTCCTCACCTGAACATTTTAATAGGAGACAGAGCCTTGTATCACACCTTATTTAGAATCATTGTGGGGAATAAGTGTCAGTTTCAGGTAGGATACTGCAGGTATGTCTCATAAATGTAACAATAAAAACCCAACATCCTTAAAATTAAAAAGACGACAAATTTTAAATTGGACAAAAGAAGAGACGCCACTCATACAGTTATAAGACACCTCCTTTCATATTCAGAAATCGATACGTGGAGAGTCTGAATCTGCCACTGATTTTCTTTTCTTTCATTTTTTAAAGTAGAAAATGTATATAGTATTCAAATAAATGTTAGAGATGTTTGAATATATAACAAATTAGGAGTAATTTGTGCACACTTTGAACTTTTTAAACCATCCCATTCTTCTCCCCCCAAGTATTATTCTAATAAGCTTTTTTATTCTTTGGGAGAACATTTACTTGACAATCATACAAGATTGATATTTTTGTTTGTTCTTGTTGGTACCATAAGTTATGAAAGTTGCAAGATGATCACGTAGCTCCAATATCCATTCCTCCTGACCTTTGGCATTTTTCAATGACGTTGATGTTTATATGGTCAATACTAATTGCAGAGTGCTTGATGATTCTCCTGGGTAAAGTTAGAACTATGTTTTCAAGATCAATATTAATGCAATGATGATGTGCAGTATTTGTAAGATCTTTCGTTTTCCTTTTGATCTGACAAATCTCCGCATATAGCAATTTGATGATCTTTACATATACGGCTCGCAAAATAACTTTTTTTTTATCATAGAACGTGACTGTTCTAAATATTTAAGACAGCTCGATATTATGTATAATAAAGTTATTATATAAGTCTGCATTGATTCAAAGAAGAAAAAGCTGGATTGATGAAGATCAAGACGATATCAAAACTTTAAGGTGTTGATACCTAGAACAATACTAAGACATTGAGGCATCAAGACCTGGAGTGTAAAATCATCACGTGAATCACAACACTATTTTTTGATAACAAAAATGTGGTTGCAGGACACACCAAAATAATCATGAATATTTATATATAAAGCAACTAAAGGTCATTAATTACCCCTTATGTAGATAGTGATATAAAAATGCATAGCTATTTGTAATGTATGCATTGTGCTACACCTCTGCGTACGTACATACATTTCTGCTTCAAAAAGGAAATAATAATCTATTTGTATGTTTTATGTTTTGGTAAATTTAATTTTTCATAATTTATGGTATTTATAATTTTTTTTAGGTAGGTATGTAATTATATTTTAATTGCAGAGATTGTATTTTGATGTAAGGGTATGAATGGGAAGATATTTGTAAATGTTGTAACATATTTCAATATGATTTGGAAGTAGAATTTGTTGGACGAAAGAGCTACTGCCTACATATATCATGTATAATATTAGGAATTAAAAAAAAAAAACATGAGAAGAAAATAATTTTCTCCTACAACTATGGGCACAAAACGAATGCTCTTAGTCATCATGTCCAACCTGAAGATAAGTGACTTAGTTATATGTAGATACAATACATAAATACAAAGAAGCGCAGACAAGAAGGCGCGTCTCCTTCCCTTCTGATCCGGGTTTTGAAGTAAACAAGTCAATGAAAGTATATTGAAAAGGAATGTCTTAAGCTTCTAAGGAACAAAAATCCGATATTGAGATCCAAAAATGACTCAAACAATTTGAGAAAGTTACAGTATTATTTAACTTTTAAAACGTCAGTTTTTGAAGGGATAGTTTCAATTTTGATTTATTGAAGGATCTAAATCTCATATCGATAAATCATTTTCATTACTCATGAAAAGGCCGTTGGCAGGAGTAAATGTTTTTTTTCTTCAATTGATGGAAAAAGTACGCACTTACTTACATATATAAACATAGATTTAAATAGAAACATTGCAAAAACAAAGACTTGCTCTTATGAAATTATACATCCATTAAATGAAAATGCATGTAATTTATTAAATTACCATACAATAATGATGGGTCCTCAACATTTACCCTTTTCGATAGAAAGTCATGTCCTAGATCATACATCGGTAACTGGTGCCTGTCCGAATAGAAGTTCAGGCATTATCATCATTTAATATGAGCTCTAAAGGATACCAACTGATATCCTAGACAATAACTTATATCAAAAGTCTTGAGACAGAAAGTCCACAAAAGTACTGGAAATGTTCTGTCAATTATCGTCATGGTTAATCAAGGTGAATAAATTAGAGGTATGAGTTATGAGTTACTATTTTTAAAACATGACTTATTGTGAAGGTCTCTATTTGGTTTGTCATCTATACAAGTGGTGATCAGGCAAAATTAGGTTTAAGACCTATGTTATATGTACAGGGCCTTGCAGGTAAATTGGGACTATGTTTAACTGCGTTCAGATCAATAAAGAGAGCTAGTAGAAAAAGGGTTAATGACCCAATTTATTCTTTACTTTATTGACAACAATATTAGTTGATGTGATCACTATTTTTGCCAGTCATCCTCTCTAGATTCTTGGCTTGAAGAACTTGCATGCCTTGATACTTCTGCAAGATCAATGACTATCCAGTGTCGAATGATAGGTAACTTCTGGGCCTTGATACTGTTATGGCTGGTAGCACAAACCACTTTGACCAACTTCCCCTAAAAATAGAAGTCCAAAGGGTTCTTATCGGTGAAGTTGGGGGGCCAAGTTTTGGGGATTCAAAAAGGGATGCAATTGCTGTTAAGAAGGTCATGGGTCTTATTGGCTGTATGAGTAGGACCAGAGTTCTTACTGTGCTCCATTCGTTTCCTTGATCATCCAGGGAATAACAATATTCTTCAAAACATAACAGTATCCATCTAATTCCACTTCTTCCTTTGAGTTAATGAAAGAATGGGAGCATCACTGGTCCAGTTTCTCTCGTCACTGGATCCTCTTTCCATGATATTTCGGGTTGTTGAGAAACTTTGTCCCGTTCTCCATCCTTTCACCCTGATGGCCTGGGTGGATGTAGTGGGTAGAATGTCCATAGGAGGGCATCCTCAGGTCCTATTGATAGCTTTGGAAATGGTAAAGACACTCACATTTATCTTCTTAGCCATTTTTGACAGTAATGCCCTGGGAGAGATCTCTATTGACTTCTTCAGACCCACCACGAACCTCCGTATCATCTTTCGATCACTTCTGACACTCTGGGTCTTCTTTTGGACTTTGCCCTTCTTCTTCCAGCACTTGTACACCCGGTAAATCGTCGACTTTGGATAGACAGTTTCCTTCATTATAGCAATAGGGTCGTTCCCTGCGTCAGCAAGTTCAACAACTCTTCGGTCCTCTATCATTATTATTGTCTAACTACACACAAAACGAAATCAATCACAAGATAATAAAAAACCTCTCAAATGACACATTAAATGGATATATACGTGATCTCATTATTGATGTGGATGCAATTAAACTGCAACAGCTGTAAATATAATCATAATATTTATCTACTGACTTACAATGAACCAACTAAAGACTATTAGTCTCTGCAAACAAAATTGGCAGTCTAGGTTATTATTGTCACAAATGCTACCAGCAGGGAACACGACTGTATGACTTACCACATAGTGGTCTTCATTGTAACTCTTTACCCTTCCTTCAAAAAGGAAAATTTGTAAAGTAACTATAAAATCATTTGGTAATTCTGCAATTGTCTGACAGTATATCACGAGTATAAAAAAAAGTAGACCTTTATTTTTTGTCAATTTTGTCATATTTAAGTTTCTCATGTCCCTTATCAGTATTCTAATGTTAAGCTGTATCAGTTCTCTGTTATTATTATTGAAAAATAGTTCCACAGTTGTGAAGAATGGACATACCTTTTTTATTTTCTTTTTTTGAAGGCAGTGTGGTAAAAGCTAGGATTTAAGTTTCATACACACACATACACCCCTTCCCAGTAATTCCCAAACCAGTCTGGCAATCTGTAGGGTCTAAATTTTTATCATATTATAAAGTAACATTGAGCAATTTCTGAGTAAATCGACCCTTTATAGCCATTCCTCCTGGTTTTTTTAGGTTGGTGTTGAGAAGTCTAAGGTTTGATCATAGTACCTTAATGAAAAAAATGAGCCTTCTTTTTAATTAGAACTATTTTAGGTATACATATATTTTAGATATTTCAAATTAGCTTCTATTTCAAAAGGTCTAAATTTATGACACTTGTGCAATACCACAAAAACCACATATTTTAAGTTAATTCACTCCCTGAAGTCACAAAATGGATGAATTGCTTAGTGTATATATAAATATATATTTGGTAAATATGTGTTTGCTTATCCCAGAAAATGTCAACCTATGGATCATTATAAAGTCTCAAAAGCTCAAAGCTATAAAATGTACTATTTTCATTTTTCAATAAAACAATGTTGATATTTAAAAAAACAAAACATATTTAGATCAACCTTTAGAGACGTCACCCATGCAAAATATCATGAGTGTTTTGGTCATTTCATGGGACGAATGATGAAACTTTCGGTTAAATATGAGTAAAATAAATACGGAAGCAATGAAAAAAAAAAAATGACACCTAATAATATTCAATATTTATTTATTTTTAGATGATAACATTATGTGTACTTATCTTTATGGACCGTCTCATATTTTGAGTAAAACAATCTCAGGCATAAATTGCTAATGTCCCTCATTCCTGAATAACAAAGCCCTTTAAATTATGAGGGAAGTAATTGTACTATTAATATATTTAAGGAAATATGAGCGGAGGGGCGGGATGCAAGAAGTTGCAAAAGGAACTCAGTAGTAACACTCTGATAAGTTGAGGAAATAGGTAGACTGTCTAGAAGAATGTATTATGTACATACCCATTTGGAAAATATTCTTTTTTTATAAAGATTGTTAACTTGTTTTATACGCATGTATATATATATATATACAAAAACTTGTGTATTACTTATATAAGTATTAAATTTATTTAACATAGAAGCGTAATATTTAGTTCTTCAAAGGATTATTTGAAAAAAAAAAAATAATAATAATGGGAAGAACGGGTTTTGAAGAGGCAGGCAACAGAGTCGCTACAATCATAGGGTGGGGCTCAAATAGATTATGTGCCTATACCTACATAAACATATAGGCAAGATGCAATATAATATTATGTACATAGATATTTCTCTCAAATGTGGTCGTAGAAGTAGTTTACTGCCAGAGGCGCTTCAACTTACCCGACTTCATTCCATTCTTTAGTCACTCAAGAGCCTTCCATCCATCCATCCAAACAAACAAACACCTCAAATAACAATTGTATAAACAAACAAATGTACGCATAAAGCCTTTCGACCTTTGTATGGCTATTGTTCCGCATTGAGTTGTTGAGACACAAAAGAATCTACATACATATTAGGTATTTACCTCAAAATATGTATCAAAAGACTCTTGGAGTTGGCTTGAACAATGAGGGACTCAAGAGGTCTACATCATCATGTGCAACTCCCTTACAAAATAATACGTAGGGCATAAAAATATAACAACTATAAATTAATACAAAGTGTGGATAGGTCACATCATTCGGTCATCACACTCACAAAATACATAAGTTTAAGGACATACTTTAAATTGTATGGCTATTTCGTCCACAATACTTAAAAACTATCCTAAATTTCATTATTTTCATGAGGATACATTTAGTCTTTCCCATTAGCAACTTTATTTTGTCTTATTTTTGGGGATCAAATAATAATTATTTAAATGTATTGCTATTTCCCAATACTTTTATTCGATGTGATTTATTACTTTTTCACTAATGTCTACTACATAGGTGGTGAATTATAGTGCCCGTGAATAATATTAGGAAACCTTTGGTTTAATTTCAAATATCAATTTTCATTTGCAAATATTATGCAAAGAGGTTTGTGGTTGTTTCTTTGTATGTCAAATCCAATTGGATTTATTTCCTTGGAAAACTGAATGATATGTGAACCCTGAAATGTAGCATGGCTATGTTTTTACATACTTACTTATCCCTTCCTTCCTTCCTTCTCACTAAAGCTATTTTAGGAAAATAAAGCCATGGGTGGGATTTATAGTATGTGTACATACTTATACTTACATTAAAGTGACAAATTACTCCCATAACATAGACATGTTAATAGCCTTTGTTTATTGATCTTTGTGGATAATATGTATGTCTGTTAAAAGAGGATCTATATCTTGGGAAATAGTCTCTGATAAAAAAATAAATAATAGATATTTGCTAATGGGTAATTCCTTTTAAGGAAACAAAATGCCTAATATGACATTTAAAGGGTTTTTTACCCCCTCTCTTTGGAAACAAAGAGAGTCGATTTTCTCTTTTGACATTAACTCCAGGATTTGTATATTAGAGTTCCCCGTTTTGGAGGTAAAATTTTCTTTTGACTTCACAATGGAAGACATAAAAAAAACATTGTTTGCACAATTTCTAGTCCCTTTTCCAATTTTGAACATGGAGCCTAGCACTTTAAACGTTAAAAAAAAGAAAAAAAGAATTTTTTGTTAAAATTGGTTAATTTCAAATATTTTATAGCGTTCCAATTTTAAAGTTACGGGTAAAATATTGAAATTGTTATTACTACATAAGTTTTAATCTACAAAAAAAAACACTCCAAAAATACATCACATATATAAAATCTAAGGTGTCAAAAGGCGTAAAATGGAAATAGCTTCCCTCATTTATTGATTAGTGTAAAAAAACAATGCTCATGCAAACATTCAAATACTTTATTTTTAGCCCATAGCTTTAAAATTGGGGTAGTATTTACAAAACGTTTGCAAATTGCCAATTTTGGTCCAAAAGTGCAAGTTTTTTCATAGCACTGAAAGGGCCAAAATGGCCATCTTGATCATTTTGAAAATATAATAACTCTATTCAAATACAGAAATTAATTCATGTTGGTTTTAGACTTTGACTTCAAATGTATTTATTTCTTTTTAAATGTTTTTTATATCAAATTGCACAAAAAGTTGCAGAAACGTCATAGATTTTGTACCTATTTCGTCCAAGACTCGTCAATTCGACCCAAATGCTTTTAAACTATCCAAATTTTCTTATTTGTATAGGAATAAATTTAGTGTTTCCCATACGAAAAAATCAAATTACATGATAACTTTGCTAAAATGATACAAGTGAGATTGACACATTGTTTAATAGAAAGCAGGATGACAAATGTATAAAAACAGAGAATAAAAATAACTAAAGAAGGAGATAGTGGTCTATTGATTCAAAAACAGGGAGAGTTTACATGAAAATGTATTGCTCAAAGTACCTATTGATGTATAGCATTCAATGAACTTTAAAAAACCCTATATTTTCACCAAATATCTAGCTTAAACACTCTGGATAAAAAAAACCACAGGTAAAATGACAAATTCAAATAACTATTCTACTTTTCTTACAGATGGTAAAATACAAAAAAAAATTGTATGAGGAACCTGAAATTTTGCAGAGGACGTTTTGCTCATGCCTCCCAGCAGAAAAGACAATAGTGGAGTCAAAAAACGGAACAATCTAATGTACATAATTACATGGATATGTAAACATCGTTGAAAATCCATCTGAAGAGTTACACATGTACGTGGAATGCATGTAGAAAAAGATGGATTCTAGTTACATACATGGATGAATTTTTTTCTATAAATCATCCTTCTATTCGGAAAAAAAAAAAGGAGAGAAAATGAAAGGAAATTTATGTGTGGGGAAGGTTTTGTTTTCTCCATCAACAACAAGGTTAAATTATAGTCATTATCATAATCGACTATATGTTGAAATTTCTTTTGCAGGGCTTAGGTACATACATATACTTAAGTCATTTCCGTATTGGAAAATAATGATGAGAGAGCAAAAAAAAAACATGGATATCAAACAAATATTATTGAATATTTTCAACTTAAATATTATGTCAGTAAAGAAACATTTGTTGACATAAAGGATTTTCAAAATTCCTTTTAAATTCTACCAAAAGGTCATATAGCAAAGAAACCTTTTCACTTGTACAGATTGAGTGACATTTACACAAATACTATATATATTGAAAAATTGCCATTGAATGGGAATTCGTAATGGACAATAATTAATAATTTTGTTAACATACCTATACGTATAGTTTGTATATCCAGTAGTGTAGTTCAACTTTCAGACATGGGAGGAGGGAGGGATAATTTACCTTTTCAGATCTTATAAATGCAGTTTTTCTATGCTTCAAATAAGTTTTTGAATCTCAAGCTCCCATTTCCAAATTTATCCATTTATTATGAATACTAAAAGGGTTTAAGCATCTGACTTTCTAACAGACTGGCTTTAAATATACACCGACTTATACATCTGTATAAAGAAAATAAATATGTCTACAACTCCAATCACTACATTTAGTTTTATAGTTTTATTTTAAGGTCAAATCATAAAAATAAAGATAGAAGTAGATGTTCATTTTTTTTACAAAACTCTGATGAAGGAGTCATTACCTAAGATAATACTTATTTAACTTTTACTATATTTCAACAAAAAATGAACCATCGTTAATAAAATTAAATTTCATTTAATTAAGTCATCCATTTCATATTCAATTTTTAATTTCATTTAAATTACTTCACAAAATTCAGAAACCAATAAAACATTATATGCAGTAGTTAATAATTAATTAATTTACGGAAGTTTAAGTAGGATGGCCCATTAGCTCAGTTGGTTAGAGCGTCGTGCTAATAACGCGAAAGTCGCGGGTTCGATCCCCCCATGGGCCAAACGATTTTTTTAAGTTTTTTTCTTTAAAAATATAACATTTTCTAGCATTACTTTATTTAATCGTTTTCTTCTCAATTGAATTCACATTTAGGATTGAATCATTTATCAAGACCATTTGATCCCCCAACAAGCCATAGTACATTGCTTATTTTTTTTTTTTTTTGTGTGTAAAGAAATATAATATTTGTAGAATAATAGTAATTATATTTTAATAAATTATTTTTTTTAATTTAGATGTCTGTGGATGATAAATACTAATTCAACCTACCTATATACCATACCTCCACTTAAAATCCTGAGGGTGATGTACTCTCCCACTATCTACTGACCAATTACGGATAATTCTTGAACGCCCCATAGTCGGTAAATTCAATTGGCTCGATGATATATAATATTTGACCCAGAAGCAAAAATCCCAGGGTAGACCAGGGGTGTTCACAAGTCATTTGTTCGGAGTCCAAGTGCCCGAGTTGTTGTCGAGTTGAGAGTCTTAACGATATAGTTCAAGTAAAATCTCGAACATAAAGTCCATGCCATATCTACTATTTTGTATGAAATAGTCAATCTCTAATAATATTGACTTAAAATTATATCCCCCAGAACTTTTTATAATAGAATAAATAGTTTTTGATATTTATTTAAAATAGTTATTTATTCAATTATGGACTCTGAGCAGTAACTGCTCTTCGAAAGATCATGAAAGTCTTTTAACAACGATTTCTATTCAAGGCCGAGTAGTAAAAAAGTACAACTTAAGTTGCAATGTATGTAGTCCAAATTTCTAGTTCGGGGACATGCCCTCCTTGATTATTTTGTGACATACATACATATATGTAAGGGAACAAATTATGATTGTCATCTTCCCTCTATTAATTAGTATTCTCTATTTACAACTTTTAGATTTGAATCCACCATGATGCTTCAATCTTAAATTTCATCAATATAGGATATAAATCATCTTTTCATTTTTGAAGACATTCTAATAGTAATTATTATCTTTTAATGCCGCAAACATGCTTGCATAAAGTCTCAAAACAAACAAACAAACAAAAATGATAATAATAATTATTATAGACCTGTGCATTTACATTCACAAACTTCAACACTCCTCGTTTTTTTTTATAATAATATTATGTAGTCTTCATTTCTATACATGTGTATGCTTACATTGTCATAATTCACATCAAGGCAAGTCAAAACACATACATACATACATACATACTTCAGAACCATAAGAAACTCATAAATAAGAGCATAGAGTTCACAACAAATTACGTATGTATATCTAGGTATGTACCCCTCAAAAAACCTTCTATCCGCCTATGTACATATGTAAGTATATCCTTATTTACAACCTCATAATATTATTTGCTTTTCTTAAATGGTTTAGAACGACATAAGAGATTTTAATTAGCTTTATATATTATGTATGTATGATTGTACAACTTTATAAAATCTTATCTGTAATTTTTCTCTTCTCTTCTCTTCTCTCTGTAAATAACGTAATATATTTATATCATAAAAGGCATTGCCTAAGAAGTAAGAATGTAATAATTATTATTATCATACACGAAATAACTTTTTTGAGTATGAAGCATCTGTCATTTCCCTTTGTTTAGTTAGTTCTTATTTCTTTCTCTTCTATGTACCTAGGTATATAGTATTTCAAGGGTTCCGTATGTAAAATAACTACATATACATATGTATATCCATGGGAATAAGTAAGTTATACTGTAATTATTCCATTTACATAGAGAATCCTCAACTTTACTCATAAAAAAACAAAAACAAAAAACAAATGTCCTCCATGTCCTTCAACTTAAATCTAAATGAATAAATTAAAATGCACCACGAAGGAAAGACGTGGGATGATAGTTAATAAAAAAAATACTAACTAACCAAACAAGCAACCAACTTACCTAGTGATAGGATATAATAATAATTTTAGCAGAATTATTATAAATAATTAATTTTGTATTTAATTAACTACTTTACACTGACTTGAACGTTTCTACATATTTGAGGCTTCTAGAGCTCCATAGACACATTTTTAAGTGACATATCCTTTGACATCCTGTTAATGTTTTCATGTTTCCACTCCTGGTTTTTTCCTATACATATTATATAAATGACCGGAAATAATTTTCTACTTTGTATTATGTATTATAGAAAAAAAACCAATCATGCGAGTAGGAAGTTCACAATGGGCTTATATCAGTTATAAATAGTGGGACCGGATCTATAGGGACCAAGGGCACATAAGCCCCACTTTTTGGAGAAAAAAAAGTGAGGTCTCGTGATAATGAATAAACTTGTGACGCTATGATTATATAAATTTGCTTACAAATTCAATCTGATGCCATTGTTTACAAATATCTTGACTTTGTATTTAGCCATAAATATATATTAGACCATGAAAACAAGAATATTACCCCTTGAAAGACCTACCTCTATACTTTATTTAACAATAAGCAAAAGTAAATATTTCTGTGAGCATTTACTTATTTATGTTCGATTCAGAACATTGTAGATATATTATGAGAGTTAAATTATTTAATTCATCGTAAGTAAAAAAATACCCTTCTTAAAAATTGAAATTCAACGATTACACACCCATTCTTTTAATTATTCTAGAGTCCAAATTAACTATCCCTATTAAATTCTTTCAAAACATGGGTTCTCAAACTTTGTAACCCCTTTGTGAAACTTTACACAAATTTCCCAAAACTTAAACTTAAATGAAAGAAAAAAAGTACCTTTTTTTTTCATTGATATGACGAATTCAAGAGCTGAAGAATCGTGTATGTAAACTTTGACCTCCTAAACAGCCATAAGTGTACAGGTGTAATTGGTTAAACATTCCTCATTTTATTTGCACAACAGTGTAGAACCTAAGAACCTCTTCAAATATACCGATCTCTATTTGACTTCTGAATGTTCATGGATCCCTTGGATTGTCCCATTGACCCTTGGGGATAAAAAAACTAACAATTTGAGAACCCTTGTTCTAAAAAATAGTCTACAAAAAGCTACTTTAAAGGATACAATATTCAAAATGCAGTTTTTGTTACAAAATTTGGGGAGCTACAAAAAGTTTTCACTGAAAAAAACTTACTTAGAAGAGATTGAATTATGTAGATATTTATAGGTTGCCGAACAACCTTTTTGAAAGAATTCACTATATATATCAAGTATACTTTTAAGGGCCCTTTTGACTGGAAAAAGGATAGACATATAATAATGATAGGGCATACATATACATACTACGACAAAAATTGGCTAATGTTCTAATGAGTTAATTGTATCCAATTCAAAAAAAAAAGTGGTTGTAATAAATTATTAATAAAGAAACTGGTCAAAATGTTCTAACTATAGGTATATACATATGTACCAATGAAGACTTTGATGTCATCATAGGTGCAGTTGCTGGATGAAAACATGCCCCTGTTTTACGGCCTTTTCTATTTTAAATAGATGGTCTAATATTTATTTAGTTTTGCCTTCTATTGTAAGAATTTGAATAATAAATTCCATGAGTTCCTTTACATGTATAAACTTGATAAACTGCATACAAATTTGCATAATATTTGAAAAAGAGAGATTATAACTTTATAAGGAAGAAAAAAAAACCCACCGTTCCTACACTGCAGCTAAAATATATAAATTTAGTATTGTACTGTACAACAATCAGATGATTCATCTACAAACCCTTTTAATTAATCAAAAGAAGGCTTGTTTATCTTCATACACATATCTGCAAAACTTTTTTTATATATTCAATAAATCACTGCACATGGGTATTTGTTCCTCAATGGATGAAGGAGGAGTTTAATTATATACTTATCACTGGATGAAGCCCCTACATTAAAAGAAATTCCTATATTGAGACGTTGCATTTATATTTCCTAAAAACCTTTCCTCATTATTTATAACGCCCTTTTTACAATCAGTCATCATTTCTTACGGACAAAAACTCTTTTCAAATCACAGAATTTATTGACCCATTCTCGAAGGTTTTTGCCCCCCCCCCTCCTTCTATTCCTTTATGGTCTTAAATTATAAACTATGTAATAAAAATAAATAGGTATAAATATATCTCTATGTACATTTAAAATTTATTGCACACTCTCCCACCATATGCTTATAAATGTAATCAAACAATATGTTTGACTCCTTGTAGGTTACCATGCATAAAAAATAGACCCAAGAAATAACTACATATGTATGTACATATCTAAAGGGTCGTGTCTGACCTCTGATTCCAAGGATGTTTATAATAATGTAGCTTTCTTGTGATATCTGTACATATTCCTGCACCTACCGAGCCCTTGATCAAGAAACTCTTTAAGTTATGTGCATATTATAAGAGATCTCATTGAATTGTGACTTTAAACTCGATTCTGCCTCAAAGGTAAAGACTCTAAAGTCGAATTGAACACAAGCTTAAAGACTCTCTAAACTTTACTTGGAGTTATGTCAAAAAAGACTTGTGAAACGTTCAGAGTCTCGTACCCGTGACTCGGACTCAAGTTTCACGTAAGTCTCGTTAAATTGCAACTTTAAAAGTCCATAAATATGTAGAATACTAACTTGAATAGGAGTCATGCTCAAACATTTGACTTGTACCTCCTGTAGAAAATGACTCGTGAAAAGGTCTACACTATATACATATAAGATATGGAAATCCTGGTCACTTGTTTCTAGAACTGTATACAGTTATAAGGATGAAAAATAAATGTACATAGATATTCTTTTTAAATTAATGGAGTAGCTTTTAGTTTGATTACGAGAAAGAAAATACTTTTTTATTTGTTGTAGAGTCTATTTAGAAATAGGCTTAAATTCTATTCGTCCGACAATCATAGTTTTATAACCATTTGCAAAAATTTAACATCATTCTTAGAATAATTAATGCTGAACTAATTTTTTTTTCCAAAGATCCTTTCGATATTTGCATATGGCTATGTGAAAACTGTTTGTATAAAGCTGGAGTAATTTCAATCAATTTCTAAAAAAAACCCATCTGCATTTTCCACAGTATTTTCTTATTTGTTATCAAAGAGCAATCTATTAACATCAAATTCCAAATTAATAAATTTCTCCGCTTCGTTAAAATTTTCTAAATTGCTTTAAGAGTATAAGAGGAGATGGCTTTATATGAATGAGCTATATATACTTATTTTTACTTACAGCAGTGTAAATAGGTAGGGGCTTGTTTACAAGCTAAAAAAAGGCCAATTCCTGTTTGATCAAATCAAGGCATAGAACACAAATAATTGACATGAGTAGAAGAAAAGCCGACAACTGACACTTTAAATTTTTATACTAGTGGAATAAGTAATAAAAAGAAGAAAAAAAAATACCCAAATTTGAATGTTAAAATGAATATACATATGTGGATTGTCTTATATTATTCCAAATAAGGTTTTGTTCGAGAATTTTGTAATTTGACAATATGTTCTATATACTGTTTTGAAAAGTAGATGACAAGAAGAAAGACATATAAAAAATCAAATTACCCCACCGTTATCAACCACTGATTTACAGTTCAAATATTTAACATGAGAGCAAAGTTATTATTATTTATTAAAAGCATCATTCAATACATGTCAGAATGGGCTTGTGAATCTTTCATACTAATAATAATAATTGACATTTAGTAGAAATACCAAGTTAAATACGACTTTAAAAAAATTCCAAATGGATGGACAAAGAAATGACTTCAAGCCATCACGTGATGGTGATACCAACTACGTATTTGAAATTACCTTTTGATCAAAGGTCCATGACTCCCAAAAACTGCCTACGAGAAGAAAAAAAACCTGTCATAGAACAAGAAAATGCTCTCTATGGATTTTTAAACATTTGGAATTTAAAACATACATATACACAATTTATTTCATAAAATGAAACATTTATGGTCATTTAAAAAAAGATATTTTGCTGGGAAGTAAAGGCAATGGGTCTCTTATTAGGAGTGTCCCTTTAAACAATACTTTTTTTTCTTCTTCTGCATGTGAGAGACCTTTGTTTTATTCAGGGATGCAAGTCATTTTATTGCAAAATTCCTACTGTATCCATGTAAATATCGTTGTATATATATGTATATACAGATAGTTGGTACTATCTGCTAAAGACCAGAAACCAAAATAAAATGTGCATTCCTTCGATCCTTTTTTTTTTTTTTTTGGAAAATAAGTAACGCAAAGGATACCTTCATACAAAGTACGGAAAATGATGACTCAAAAATCTTATACAAATTGACTTCTTGACATAACATGTATTTTTTTATTGATGTTTCTAGTAAAGCAGGATCTGAGAAGTATATAGAGAAACGGAAACGTTCTACATAAAACTGAGGAAGTGGGATACAGCGAAAACAAAACAAACAAACTGGTTTACACACTATTTTATTCTTATTGTTGTTATAATCTGAATAAACCTAACGTACATAATCTCACTGGCCCTATAAATAGTGTATTTCCTTTTATCTTTTCTTCTTTCAAAACATGGCATCAATATTTGATATTAAACAAATAATATCCTAATAGTAATAATTAAAACTCATATATAGTTAAACATGAAATATACACCTTAATTTTAAGATGCTACAACTATCTACATATTTTGATACATTAAAGAAGTTTCTTTAACAAATAAAATGTGTGATTTTGTCAAATCATATTTTTAAAAGGTATTAAATTTACAACTAAATCATCTTTTAGACACTAGAGTTCTCCAATTATTATAATTAATTTTCCACTCTATTTCAAATTGTGCTTATAGAGAGTTAAAACAATAGGTCTTTGCCCTGATTCCATTTTAATTAATGTACATTTATTTGCATATAAATATAAAATGACAGTTGGCATTGAATTAAAAAGAAAAAAATGTACACTTGAACCTCATATTTCAATCATTTGAAAAAAAAATTATATGAAAATGAATAAATATATATAGTTATTCATTGCATGACTCTACGAGAATTAAATTATTTTATTCATTTATGACATGAAAGATGAGGAATAGCAATTATAATAATAATAATACTTATGAACTTTTCCACAATTCTTGACAGGTTATAAGCTGTACCTAATATGAGTATATAACTTTTTCCTCAGACAGTATCAGTCAAATCATCGGCATATGTAAACGAATAAAGTTTTCAAGACACCTTTTCCTTCACTTTCTTTAAGCCATAATTAAAATGCCTCATAATACGGTCATAATAAGCAATGTTTATATTTGCATTCAAATCTGCATCTGCATTTTTTGATATTCGATATATCCGCATCTCTTTTCCAGAAGTGGTAGAAATTACGTATATCTATTACAAATCCGTTTCTTTGACCTCAAAGACACGGTCTTTAAATACTTTAATAGATCCCACCAATTTCAAGTATAATATTTGTGAATATCTAATACTCCTTTGGTCACATGTAGAGGATATTTTAATACAAAATAAAGTGTGGAAAAGAGTGATTATTCCATTCATATGTCCACTTATTATTCTCTCCCATAACAGACCGAATGAAGCAAAATTTAACTCTAATGTAGTTTTTTCTTATCCAAATTTCATATCCAGGAATACTGTTTTGAGAAAGTTCGATAAATAAAAGGCTCCAAAGTTTGTTAAAGTCTCGAGTTTATTATTTTAAGGTCAAGCTTTCACAAATGCGAACACGAGAGTTTTAAGTCTATGTTAATGAGATTTTTTGATTCATAAGCAACTTCCCGATGTTTTTTGCCCTTATTAGTATATAAAACAAATAAACTATTGCAACTACGGATTATTTGCATCTATAGTCACAAATTCCTAATTATGTATTAATGTCCGCAACAGCATTCACCAAATTTAATATGTGATGTATTTACATTCCATTTCGTATCTGTAATTTTGAGACGATAAACTGTACAATATTTTAAAGTATTAAAAAATTTATTTGTCAATATGTTATTTCTATTTTTTCCGTAAGGCTTATACGTATAAAAATATCAAAAAAACGCAGTGTTATTGTAATACTCGCATACCATCTATGGACCATGGATTGTAATAATGTTACAGCAAATTATGACATTTTTTTTTTGCCATGTAATTATCAATTTATCTATTTATTTATGACTGTAAAAAATAAAATATGTATTGTAAAGTGTGTATCCTCAGGGTCAAACAACTACAAAACAATGATCAGTTATTTACTAACCTATGTTATGTACAATGTACATACATACATGGAGCTAACCTTTCTAAGGATTGGTACTTCCTAAAGAATTAATATGTATGTAGGTACATTACATTCATGACATTTGAACAGAAAAAAGTTGGATCTTGTTTTTGAAGATTTATTGCTGCTCCTTGCAAATAAGTATTGAATGAAGATGTGTTATATAATTTATGGATCTAGGAACATGTTGTTTCCCGGAGGAAGATATGAATATTATTCCTTCTACCTAATTATAGGAATGTCGGAACTGGAACGACTATGCCTTTTTTAAGATGAAAATGTATTTTTTTATAGGGGTGTATATATGGTCCCAAAATTTTGACGTCCCCTCGGTTTCGTTTTAAATTTTAAAAACCAGTTCAAATCAGACTCAAACTCTGTGCCAAGACGCTAACTTTGCATACAGTTGTACCACTTGGGCTATATTGGAGGAATGGACATCAATAATAAATTCTTTAATTAAGGGTTTATTATTCAGGATGGCAAATTATTCTCGTGTATGAAGGATACTCAAACCAAAGTATTTAACCTTACTATTACGTGAAAATGATTTCTTGTTGGGAGCGCTTTAAAATTTGGAGCCTTTGAAGTAATTCAAAAATAGGGACAGGATGAAACGTGGGACAGAACTGATTTTTAGTCCAATATTAGGGACATATACATCCCTAAATTTTTAGTATGTCTAAACATATATGTATTTTCCTTCAACATTGCAATACAAAGTTTTATATGCTGACTCTGTCAAAGGTATGATGCTATACTCACTACAATCTAAGTAGGAAACATCATGATATTACTTTATAGCACGATCATAAATGTTCAATTTTTATATGATTAATCCATTTTTTTTATCTTTCTCTCTACTTCAAAGTTGACTAAACTTGTTTGTATTTTTTTTTAAAGATGTGCAAAACTTGAATGATTTAAAAATAACATTGGAACAGAATTAAAGTCCACTTTCCATGACAAGTTCCCCCCTTTATTTGACAGTTTATGGTAGGATTTCATTTTTAGGTACATAGGTATTGAAAATTAATTCATTCATTGTTGAAGTAGGTATGTATGTATACATGAATGCTTTAATAATAACTCTACCATACTCTGAATAGAGTTGAGGGCTATAGATGAGGGACATTGACTTTTAAAAAAAATGAACTATAAAAGAGTCGTTGACTTGGCTTTTATTTGTGTATGTACATATAGAGGAAATGCATTTTTTAAAATAGAGCCTATGTGCACATTCCACACACACACAAAAAAAACAATCTCTCAAGCCATGCATTTGCTTATTTAACTACATTTATCCTTATTCATGATTGTGAAAAAACTTTAATCAAAGGTACATTTTGAAAAAGTGCATGTCCGTTAGATATTCATCTGAAATCAAATATAAATCAAACTCCAATAAACACAAAGGCACTATCAATTATAATGAGAAAGATTTAAAAAAAATCCTGGACCATAAATGGTCCATTGATTAATTGATTAATGTAGTATTTAAAACAAAGATACCTTTATAGACAAAATAAACAGCTGGTTTCATTCAAACAATAACTCATCTTTTCGTCAAATAATTATAATTTGAGGATATCTTTTCGTACTGAGTCCTCAAGTAATTCAATTTATAAAGCTGTATCAAGCCAGTCCTTTATGCTCTATTCCAATTGTCATCTCATACTTTTATTTCATTATTCCACTCTTTTTATCCTTTTTTCATTTTTTTAACAATAGATACAATGGAATGAAGGGACTTGAGGTCATTTGAAAACTCCGAGTCAATTGAATTTTTCCTACAGATAATTGAATCTAATTATTCAAGGGGAAAAAAAACACTATTTTTCTGTCAAATGATGACAATTTGTTTCTGTCATAAAAAGAACCCAAGGGTAAAATGTACATACATTTGTGCATATGTATAAGATCAGAAATTAAGTATTGTAGGTAGCTACAAGACGATTTTTGTATCTGCATGGGACGTACAAACATGGGACTCCACAATACTGATTGAAACAACGCTTAAATGTACCTATGAACATACTAAACAAAAATCATAGTTTTAAAGTGACTACTTTGCCTGCATATGTGTCCCATTGAAAACTATGCATATATATGTATATATATAGGTTGAAAAAGTAAAATTATAACCTGCACTCTATACACTTGCAAAAATGAGGTAAAACCTGTGTCTGATATGGATCTATATTACATATATATATATAACTTACATATTATGTATGTCTTAATAAAACGATTAATAAAGAAGATTTATGCCTAACAGAATAATAATAATAATAATAGTAATAAAAAAAGCCCGGTCAAAATAACATCATAGGTCAATGTCCTTTTCAAATTACCTGGACGTCCCTGATTCATTAAAGATTCTCTATGCTCAATGCTTAAAAAATATACATAATTTTTGCAAAAAAAGATTGGGAAAGCAAAAATATTACAAAAGCAGAAAATAAAAATATTACAAAAAATAAATATATATTTGTGTTCGCTCACAATGTACATAAGTTATATGTCCACTGTGGGTGTGTGTTAATTCCCTTTTCGTAGAGTTCATTATTTTTGAATACTACATACACTAAGTGTATTTTTATGCATAAATCTAAGTAATGTATAAAGAAATCATGGGTCATAAGATTGTCATGTTAATAAAAGCTGATAAAGTTAATTAAAAAAAATATATCAAATTATAATTTACAACAAATGGACAAATAAAAGGAAACAAAAAAAAAAAAAACCTCTTTTGACATACAATACGCAATGGATGAGACAGTCAACAATGTGGCAATATATGTACATATATACTACATAAATGTGGATTATTATCTCTCAAATAAAACCATGATAATGGTACAGCCATTAATCCTAGGATTCATTGGATTTTTTTTTTTGTGCAGGAAGCAATATTAAAAATGGAAACATGTATCCTCCATGGAACGCACGAACGCCCCTCTGAACTTTGCACCTATCCTGACATTGAAACCATTTTATATTCTTTGTCTCACACATCATGTACTGGTGGTATATGGATGAACCTACATATGTACGACCCAGTATGGTAGAATATGAATGCTCACATACAACACGTAGAAAGAAAATAAAAACGATGAACTTTAACTATAAACAAAATAAAAGTGAATAAGGGGTTATAAAGTAATTTTATTAAATCTTATTATTTATTAATATAACATATTTTGAAGATTCCTACCATTGTGTATATGTAACTTATATAGAGGATTCAGAGCCATCATCCTCGTAATCCGTTTTACAAACTATTTGGTTTTATGACTTGTGATCCTACAAGTTACTTACATCATATATCTTCATAGCATCACTTGAATATAAAGATGAAGACATTTATGTAAATGAATTTAAAGCCACAAGTTGTGTCCTTGACATTAAATCATATGTCGTTATCTCCATATACAGGGAATGAAGTTCCTATTGCTTGTCTAGATGATCCTAATCTATCTTTCTTGCATTTAGAAATTGAGCAATTTGTTTGACATTATGTAAATAATTCCTTCTGCATGAAACTACTACGAAACGAAATCTAGTAGGACATATCCAGTTTCAATCATATTTATAAGCAATTTGCATTTTTTTATTTATAGTATATATTTACATACCTATGCATGTATCTATATCGATAAAGCTATCAATTACAAATCATCAGGATGCAATCAATGCTGGCATGAATCTGCCTACCTTTTTTTTCTAAATAAAGGGAAGGCTATCAACATTTGTACATAGATCAATAAATTTGTAGGTATTCTATTTATTATGCATTTGTAATGCATGCATCACGGATCAATGAATTCTAAGTTTGCCCTTATTTATGTTACTCCCCCCCCCCCCCCCCCTTTACCTTTGACCATAAAATATTGTGAGCAAGGAGACCTACGTACCAATTGAAATCAGTAAAGAGAAAAACTTTTCATTCAAAAATGTCAAATAGGTATGTGACACTCACTATTTAGTGGTGAAATAACAACGCTCATCCATTCCAGAATGTCTCTAATAAACGCCAAAGATTTGTATTGACCCTTCACTTGCCAAATATCGATGAGATGCTTCACTGATTCCTCGTGATATATGTGAGACACATTGATTTTTGAAACTCTTCGACTGTTTTTGTTTTCAAGTGTTCTAAAGCTTATCAAACTTCAACTAGGTAGGACAGACCTTTTGATTATCATTGACAGCTTCCATAAAGTTATACGTACGCATTCTCAAACAAATACCCATTTCCTTTAGTGTACATGTTTATGCCTTAATTTGAATACTTGGTAAAGCGTACAATACTAAAGTTTTAAGTATAATTATCTATTTTTAGATGAATAAGGCCTTAAAGTATGATACTTACTTACATATATATACTATGCATACATGTAATCCTTCTTTACATATTAATCAAGGTCAGTCAATGCCATTGGTGAATACAGGCACAGAATCAATCAGTTATTGTAACCTACATACATATGTTTTATATCTTGTGTAAAAGGTCATTTATGTCCATGTATGTATGTACATAATCACAAGCTGATTCATTTTTCTTCCTAGAGGCTATTTTGAGGGTACATGAACTTTATTTTCTACAAATTGGCTTGTAATTATTGTATTTAGTAATGTTCTTGGATGTCATTCCTTCATGGAAAGAAACTTTTACATTCTTATATGTACATATGAATACAATTTTTGAAGTATCATGATACACTGGACAGAAAATTTATACATTACTATGAAAGAACCAATAAAAGACAAGGTTAATAAGTAAAATGTCTTTTACTTATCATATGAATCAGTTAATTTGGCTGCATTGAAAAATAAAATAGATCGAGATAAAATCCCATAAAATATGCCCATGTTTGGAAATCTTACTTTAAAGACACAATGCAGTGTACATTTGAACCGTTTTCCTTCATTTTTATTTGTTATATGAAAAATATTTGACAAATGAAAACGAAAATACAAGTGACATCTAACCTGATGGCTCCATCAATAAGAAAATATAATTGATCAAGGTTGATACGTATATTAAATGAGAGTGCTCAAAAATAGTTTTTCAATCATTTTATGTATGTATCTATATGTGACCATATATGCAACATTGAAATTAAAAATAGTCGCTTATCTCCACTACAACATGATGCTCCAAGGAAACTTTTGAGCCCTAACGACTCAATACTCCACTTGTCAACACATCACAAAATACATTTTACTAGAATTCATAATGGATGCAATTTCCTTGGACTCCATAATTCACAGTATTAGAATTGGCTCAAAATGGAACTCTTTCGAGTGTTTTAAATTAATAATTAATTGAGTCAATTGTATCCTGTTTACTACTTACTTAGGGTTTAAAACAAGTAATTCTCGAAATTTGCAGTATTCCTTTAATTTTTGTACGTCTTTTCATGCAGTAAGAACATAATACTTTTATAACCTATGGTATGTATAAATAGAATCAAGGTCAACTTTTCTTAAGAGTCATCTTCACTATAACATCACTATAAAAGTTGTCAGAAATAAAATATGGGTTTTTTTCCCCTACTTCAATTTAACAGCCTTTTTTCATTTATAAATATCTATGGATATTTATTACTCTGGCATATCATGAACATTGATTGATTTTTGTTCAAAAAAAAAGAAGAAGTCTACTTATTTTTTTGATGAATTGTTTTAAAAACATATTTATAATTTTGTAAAAAAAAATATAATCGTAACTAATTTAATCTTATTGCCCAAATATTGACCATTATGGAATTTTTTTTGTTCTTCAAATCAACACTATGCTCATATGGACATTTATTTGTGGAACCAGAGAATCATACATACTAAATTCAAAGTTATAAATATTAATGTATTTTTCAAAAAAAAAAAACCACCTCAGCTGAAATTGTACATCAAATTTCATATAGACTTAAGCACCTGGGTCGTCAATGAAAATGGAGTTATTTTTTCATCTTGTAATAGTAAACAGGATTCGGGTCGTACGCAGTTCCTATTTTGATGGTTTTCAAACTGGGTCCGAACTTTGTCGTCCCTACTATTGGGTACATTGTTTTTCATAACCATACGCAGTAATTTTCATTTAATGTTATAGAACAGGGACGCCGGAACTAATTCATTTTGCAATTTTTCTTTGCAATTGTTTTATTTAAAAAAAGTAGAAGGTCAATGTTCTCTTCATCCTCTTATAGCGGCTATGTTTTAGAAAAAAACGTGCAAGGAAAGTGTTGCTCTTATAAAACTTATATTTCAGAAGATTTGTTAGATATTTGCTCATAGTTTCTCCTAAATCATGGTTGTGTCAAATGAAAGAGATTTCAACTTTTTTAAACATACAATAGTATGTTCTATTATTATTTAAGCAAAGCCATATACTTTTTTTATTTGAAGCAAAATTTTGAGAAATTAATAAATCACTTGTATATATGTATCTACACTAGGTATGAACCTTTGGTTCTTTGTCCATCCATTAAAAAAAATACAAAGACAAGCATAGATATGTAAAAATGTAAGACAAACGATGATTTTTATACATTGATGTGTATGTTTGTCTTTTCAAGTGGATGTTTATATTATGTATAGCAGGAAAAAAAACTTTTATTTTAATTTTAAATAAATATATTTAATCTCTCACAATGAGAAAACCTTGAGTTCTCTGACAGAAGATGATGACTCCAACAAAATTACACTATAAAAATCCATTTTCTAACTTATTCAAGAGACATTTTCTTATGCTTTGTTTAATAATAAAATGCTTTTGTGTTTTCCCTTTTATAATTAGTACATAAGAAAGTTGTAAGACCTATGATTTTTTAATTTTTTCATTTATCGTATTAAAAAAAAAGAGACACATTAGAAACAAGCGATCATGGGATAATATTAATTAGGGTTGGTTAATTGTCTGTACATTTGTATTTGCCAGATTTCTTATTTATATTATTTTTGTCATTATTGTACGTTTTGTAACCTCCAAATATTTAATACAAAAAATATGTTCTAGCAATTTTTTTAAAGGCCAGAGTGACTGAAGAACAACAACATCCATTCTACACAACGGGAAAATAAAAGAATAAAAAAGTTGTTGTAGCTAGAGGGAACTTGCTAACTGGTTAACAAATGATGTGGGTATATGTATTTAGTGTGGCATCGTTAAACACACTTTTGTTGAGGCACTTTATGTTTTATAGTTGCTGCTCTCCTCCCCCCCCCCCCCTAATGACCATCATTGAATGTGTAAACCTGTCTAAGAATTAAGGAAAGATGTGCAAATATCTTTTTTATAATATCTTTGGGATTTGAGAAATAGCTACATAAAAAAAGAAGCTTTTAATGAGGCATTTATAATTTAATTATAATCCATAGGTTTACATTGATTTTTATCTATTTATTTTGATTACCCTTGGAGTTTTATTGTTTCGAGTAGGAGTTCAATAGCTATACATATATGGATACATTGGGTTTTATTAGAAAATCAAAGTTTAAATTTCTTTACATAATCTATTAGGTATAATGAATGAATAAAAAATGTTATAGTCATGAAAATTTCAACGACTGCGGCGGTGCAGGGGGCATGGATCAAACTCAAAGAGACTGTGATCAAGTCAAAATCCTATTCTACAAGATAAAGATAACACCAAGACTTTGAAGAATTGAGATTAAGACGATACAAATACTTTAAAGGGTTAAGTCGAGATGAGACTTTCAAAAATTGATCTCTAGACCATGTAGCATATCATAGGGGTTCAAGTCAAAAATATTGAGAAGTAAGTTTCTTACCCTATTTCAATCTAATTAGCAAGTCATTAGCAGAATCACTCAACCTTACAAACCACATAATTCCATATTCTTGGTGAGTTGAAGCATGAAATGTAGTAGTAATGAGAAAAGTTGAAATAACAATTCAACATACTTCCAAATATTTAGTTTTACCCGAAAAAATTTGACACATTTAGTTATGTGCAGCCTACATGAATATTTAATTATGGGCTCAATTACTGTTTTCTCAATTTATTTATCAAGGTATTCATAATCATTTAGCTATGTAATTTTTGACAAATGGAACTTAATATTTATTTTCTTACAGTATTTGTCAAATATGGATAAACATATCCTCCTCTGAGCTCACAATATGATAAATACAGCACTAAGAAAATATTTGACTATTTATTGCTCATTGAGTGAGAAAAGGTAACCAACCCCTGTTTTCAGTCCATGGCACTTAAATATCGGTGCATACTTTATGGAGTTTCCAATAAACTGATTAACATGTTACATTCCTACCTATAAAAACATGTTTTAATAATTTTTTTTTTTTTGCATAAATATTGTAAATAAGACCCTTCGTTTATACATATTTATCTGGACAACGTTTAAGATTTATTTTAGCAACATGTTTGTTAAAATTTGGCTTTGTAAGATAACAAATCCCCAGCGTTTAATTAGTTCAAATCTCATATCTTTCTTCACTATTTAAAATTTATGTGATGCAATTAAGGCAGAATATAGATAATTTCATCCTTTGTAAGAATAAATTATATTATTAAAGGAAATGAATTACTTAAGTCAGAAGGGGGGGGGGGTCTTTAACTATTTCCATGAAAGGACTGCATTGACATTCAAAATAAATATAAGAGCTCCATATTCTAAAAATTTCTGAAAAGATAAATAATTCCTTTATAGGGAGGAGGGAGTTCGAACTAACCATAAAAGATAGAAAAATACCCATTTCCCACGATAGTAAAAGTATTTTGTAAAAATTTTTTATTTTAGTGATGCAAAATTGAATTGAATTCGAAAAGATATTGTAATTTTTTTAACAAAGATGGATTCTATGTGCCTTGATTCGGATGCAAAATAAATAAATAAAAATATAAAAATGTTGTGAGTGTTGCTATGGCGGCTGATATGACATTGGAGTACTCGAAGCTCACCGAGAAGGATTTTTTTTATGACTCCAGAGACTTTAAGAAAATCAACTGTGTCCAGGGGGTGAGGGATGAAGGAACTGATACAGCTAATACGATATGCGTAGGTCAATAATTCAGATACGATTTCTAAGGTTATGATTTAAATAAAGAGGGGAGCATCAAGCATATTCAAGGGCCACATTTTCAAGGGTCCAAGGGTCGTATACTAAAAGCCCCTGCCTTAAGTTACTTACCCGCTCATTAAGGAAATTTAGGAATTTAAGTGGAAGTGCTTAATTGAGGAGTATGATACGATTAATTTGTAGGTAGTTATTTGAAGTTATGTATGAATAAATTATGCGTGGTGATAGTGAGTCTTTGTCAGAGACATACATATAACTGTGTGAAAGGCTTTAAATTGATTTGAAATATATTTTAGCATAGGATAAAGTAGGAAAAATGGTTCGCAATAGGGCTTTATAATATTTTCATCAAAAAGAAATTCTTTTTCGTCAAACGATAATGGATCTATTAAAAATGTATAAAAATAATTGTCCTAATATTTGAAATTCCAGATCTAATGCTAAATATATATAAAGATGATAGTTATAATTATCAATATGTTTTTTTCGTTACTCATATCCTTGAGGACTCGTTTGATTAAAAGAATGATATCTTTGTTATAACGTCACAAAAGAGAGAGAGAGAAAAAACTGTGCTGTCCTTATGGATATGATTTATGTGATTTGAAAACTACATACTGAAGGCGTTTACCTTATAGCGTTTTGTTTGCATACTTTGTATATTTTTTAAACTAAATATTAAGTATGGAAAAATAGTATTCACATACTCATCATATTTATCAAATTTGATTATTCACTTCCCACATATCCGCATTTTTAGACAGTTGATCAAAAAAACTAAAATAAAAAGTTCATTATAAAAGATCTGCAGATTACACGATATAAGAATATTTTTGTGCCCAGATATTGATGGTTACTTTATGCTTGGTTCTATTTTTAGTAACAAAAAAAACCAGAAATGTTAAATTCAACTTTTGTTGTCTAGAAATAAATGTTTATAGCCCATTCTAAATATTCAAACTCATAAGGAATGAAAACAAAATAAAAAAATATCGTAGAAAAAAGTTTCCATGTAATTTAAAAAAAAAAATATATTTACCTTGTTCTAAACTTAATAAAATCACTTATAAATGAGTAAAAATGACTTTTTCTTTCTTTAAATGAAAAATTTATATACTCCCAAAAGAAAAAGTTATTTTTATTCCAATTTTATTCATTTGTAAGTATTTTCTCAAATTCAGAAGAAGGTAAATAATGATTGAAAACATTTTTTAAAACAGGAAACCTTGTTTCAATAGTTTTTATTTAAATAAAATTGTGTGTGTGTTTCTTTATTTAATCTTCATATTGAAAAAATAGTCTTAACCTTTAGTATGCTCTAAAAAACAATTTGTGTACATACTTCCAGAAAAGTAAAGTTTTTAATTCACAACGTTCATTTCCGTATTATTTGACATAGAAGCAGAAAAAAATGTTCAAGTTTTGTTACATGTGTTACTTGCAGTTTATAAATATTAGCATTGATATTTGCAAATGTATTAGTTCTACAAATTTGTAATTGTAGATATTCGATACATCACCAATTATTCTTTAAATAGATATATATATATATATATATATATATATATATGTATATTTTCTAATACGTTTAGTTCAAGTAATTGTGACAAGCAAATTAGTTCATTGCTTGTAAAAGACTTGATTTAGAAACACCTATAATTTCATATGCTGAATGCATGGTGAGCCATGCACAACATACTTAATGTCATATCAAATAAAGAATTAAGCAATCTACATGGTATTCAAGTGAGTAGGAATTTCATGATTAATTTGTTTGCAAATATAGATGGATTGCATAAAAATGCCATTTATTAGGATATGATCAAAGTTTTTATGTAGAGTACTTACAAAAAACCCAATGCACCTATTGAGTGTATATTTTAACCTAATATAAAATATTATTTACTACGAGTTGAAAAAAAAAATATTTTAAATAATTTTCGTGTCCTTTCATAAAACAAAACAAAACAAACAGCAACCATTTTTTATTAAGGTTTCATCAGACAAAAATTGTTTATATTAAAGAGACTCATTACCCATAGTCTTCATCAGCTTATGCATGCATACACATTATTGAACTTTTCTATTAGGTAAAAAAAAAAAAAAAACTGAGACATATTGAGTGATTAATTTTCCTACTTATGTACAGATAAAGCATTAATTGTTACTATTATTATTTGTTACTGTGCTCATTGGAGTCACAACAACCAACAAAATAGCCGAACCAAATCAGTGGGTTATAATTATAGTCCAATATTAACCTCATTATATAATTTATATTATTCCTCAGCTGTACTAAATTACAGACTAACTCATAATTTTTCAAACTGTGACACATAAAGAGGGGATGAAGGAGGAGTAGAGTAACTCAAGGGAGGGAAATATTGACCTTTATGGAGAAAATTGACAGTTCTATTTGTTCCATCAGTTAAGATATTTTTTTGTATTTCTAGTCGTATTCTACGAGTGTAAAAACGCAATGAACCCATTTCACAGAAGGAGCTAATTTTTATTGTGAAATGGTGCATATTGGAATGTATCAACTCTCCCAAACAGGAGGAAGAGCTGATGCATTTGACTAGTTTTTTTAACGAACTTTATTTTGTACACTTTGACATATATTGCAACATCAATATTGATTGTGTCTGAGATATTGATTTACAATTTTCAACAGTTAACGGGTGAAACTGATGCATATTTTTACACTTATGCAAGAAAAAAAAAAGAGCAGCAAAAAGTGTATCAAATCTCCCTCCCTCTTCCCTATACAAAGAAAGTTCTTATATAGTGTAAATATAGTTTAAAAAAAAGAGTTTATAGACTCTAAAACCATTTTTCTAATGATTTTATTATGGTTTAAATTTAAGTCATCTTTATTTGAGTAAAAAAATCTACAAGGAAAATACATCAAAAATGTGTTATAATTTCTTATTTGATAGCTGAAGTTTGAAGTAAAGTAGATGTTCAAAGTGCAAAGTTTAAGCAAAACCTCTAAAAGTGACTCTGACCTTGAAACATATATGTATTGATGCATTTATCTCAAACGATACTCTTAGTTTTTAGCAACTAAGAACATTTGTGTAATAAAAAAAATTCTGAAATAAAAGTGAAAGGGTCATTCGACTATAAGGCATACAAATAATACATAGTTTAATTTAGTTGAAGGGCGTTATATAACTAAAGTTTATTATCCTTAGTGCTAAATGGTTCATGATTCCAAAATATATTTACTTTTTTGTCAAATGGAACTAAAAAAAAGAAGTTTTTAAATGATGTTTCACCTGAATTACATAGAGTCCATAATTCCCAATTATGATTATGTATTGATTTACTCCAAAAAAAAATTTCATTAAACTCTGACACAAATAACTTTTAATTTATTGATTAATTGATCAATAGTAATGAATTGGTTTTTAAATCTACATTTATGTAGATTTAAAAAAACTTTATAAACAATTAATTTAATCTTTGTTGTACATGAATGTATACTTATATAAGTCATTATGCTTAGGCTCTTAATGATGTGAATCTATAATGTATACAAATATATGTACATGATTGTTTAGTAGACGTCAAAAGAAGGAACTCTCTCAACTATCAATTAAAAGAATCAATAATAATGAAATGTTTTATCTGTAAAACACCGCTTCCAAAAGTATAATTACGAGGAAAAAGGTAATTATGATATTATTGATACATTTACTTAAAAGCATTTACATACCTTATCAAAGTATCGACACAATAAATGTATGTACGCTCTTCCATTTAATTCCCTAATCACATTTCAAATATCAAGAGATAAGTAAACATTTCCACGATATTGATGATATCTTAAGTTATTCCTTGAGGAAGGGAAAGTGTTGTATGAGGAGGGATATTAATGTACATATAGCTCAGCTCATATTTTACCCTCATAGAAATGCATTTTTAAAATGACGTTTATATTTAGCGGAGCGAATGTTATTTAATATCCCTAGTGTACATATATATATATATATATATATATATATATATATATATATATATGTAGAAGTAGAGAAGGAACAAGGCTCCTAAGGGCATGGTCTTTATACGGTAATAAGCCATGGAATTCCGTGTGTGAATATCTAAAAGCATTGAATAACCTTTTTTAAAGGTGAGTTGACTTTGAGGTAATTAGAGTCTATATAGATGCACTTGATTGAGTGAATTGAAGCATACAATGCATATATATATATATATATATATATATATATATATATACGGATAATTTAAATATCAATGAGCTCCTTCGTACTCAGCTTCATTATTCAATTGAAGCTTCCAAAAAGGAAGTGAAGCTAATAAATATTTAAAACTTTAAATAAAGTTTAACTTTTTTGTAGGTACTAGTTGTATGTTAGTGCGTAATTTGCTTCAAATAAAACCTGGAATGAAGGGAATGGTAGATACACTTTAGGACATTGCATCATGCACATTTGTGAATTATCGTTAAGAAGAAAAAGGCAGTCGGTTTGTATATGCATTATGCATAAAACCATTGTAAGGTGATTGTTGAGGAGAGTCTAAATATAGAAACGTAAATTAACACGATCTGAATTATGTGGATAGGCAACAACATCTACAGTATCTACCATTTGTGTACATAGATTTTTATGATAATTCTTATTCAAATGCTGCTACTGCATAGTGCAGTTCTGCACATACAAAAAAATTAGAGGGTCTAGAATTTTTTTTTAAATAAAATTGATACAAATTACTTTTTCAATTTTCGAAACATTTTTGAGGCCCTTTTGAAAAATCCTGGAGGTCCTACTAAGTTGATCAATTGTATTTTTACTAGATACACCCCCTTCGATTTGTCTATCTTTGTTCTCCCTCATTAGTGATTTAATCATTGATTTATGTACTGAATTCGAATTAAATATTATTGTTATTAAATTAATAATATTCCAAGAGTAGATAAGAAATACATAATTAGCCAACAAGCATTTAACTTCAGATCGTTTTTCCATCTATTTTTGAAGGAAAGAATTGGAGATAGGATAAACGTTGTCCACATAAAAAACAAAAAGACAGAGTCGTGTCCTAAGTAAATGAACCTATTACTTTTGATGAATATATCATTGGCTGACTTTTTTTGAAGGAAAGGTTGAGAGATCCAATGAAGATGTGCATGAAAATTCAATTTATTAAATTATTTTTGCCAGTTGTTGATCTGCTTACTTTTGTTCATGAATACCAGGTATTTTAAATATGGCATTTGTTGAGTTCTAAGTAAATCTTGTGAAGTAATGAACATGTTCCTACTATGGTTTAATTGAAAGGTTGGGTGGTCCTCATAAAATCGCCATGTAATAAATAACTACCATGAATAAAATTTGGTTGCCCAAACAAATATAGAGGGATCTTGGCTCAATCGTTGTCAGTTTTAGTTGGACTGACATTCAATATTAATTAATTTTGATTATTTTTTCAAAGAAATTTTGAATCTAAACAAAACCCTCATCAACCCGGAGATTCTATGATTTTATAAAAAGAGGATATGGTCTGAGTGAGAAAAAAATAGAAAGAGAGAGAGAGAGCGTACCACTTATGTAGGCATAAGAAAACACGAATATATCTCAATGTTGACTCCTTTGGCTCAACCACAACCCTTTGATTATATTATTAATAATACCGAATTGACAATAACCTTTTTGAATATTATATTATTGGTTTTAAAACACCATGCATAACCTCTTCCGGAATCTAATAAATTGAATTTCGATACAAACCATAGCAATTTAGCTTGAATTTTTAAAAAGTAAAATGGTCAAACAGATACAAAGAAAAGATTCTTTTTTTGTGTGATTTTTGGATGAGAAAACGTGACTGTTTGTTAATCTCCAGATATTACGTAACCCGAAACTCTAATATCAAAAGGTTACATTTGATTTCACTCACATTATTGTTATTGTTTTGTTGAATGGGAATTTAGTAAACTTTTTTAACCTCTTGAAGTTCATTGACTTATGTAGACATAATCAGTGAAACTACCAAAAAACTCTTTCATAAACACGCCCATGTCATTTTGATATGCATTCTTTTTTTTAATTTCAAAAATTGCCAGGTTTTTTCAGTGTTGCCACACTGAACAATTTTCAGCTCGATTTAGCTAAGGAAATCAGTTGATTCATTTAGCTATACTAAATAAATATTTTGATTGTTATGGAATAAAAATATTCAAGAGAGTAAGCGGAGGAGTTCAAAAAAGTTGAGCCAATTTTTACAAATTTAAATATCAGAAAATTTGTTGTTGTTTTCTAAACTTGATGTGGCAGCATGATGATATGATAGTTTTTCTGGTGGATACACTTTTTTTATTTACTTTTCAATAAGGGAAAAATGTTATTATTTTTTTTTCCTTTACATAAGGCATTTTAAGTTAAGAAAATAAAAAAGATCCTTGAAAATGATTTTATCAACCCGACTTTGTTATAATACGTTTTGTAAAGAAGAGGATTATGTCAATATTAATATCATGGATTGATAAGTATCAATGCTATCTATACAGCCACGGTTCACTATGCCTTTATATTCAAGTAGAATCATACATAAAGAGATATTTCAAGCATTAGCTTGGAATACTCATTCACATTACACATATGTATATGTATGTAAGTACATACATATATATTTAAAATGAAATTCAAGGCACGTCGTTTACAAAAATGACAGGATATCTAATAAAAATATTACATCGAAATATTAATAATAAAAAATACAACACGATTTATTCATAGTAGCTCTACCGACAAATCAACTCTGGGAATCCACTTCCGGCTTCAGAGTGTTGGTTGGCTATATTAATTGCTTTTACTCTACATAGATTTATAAATGGATCAGGGGACCTCATCTTTTGCTACTCAGCAGAGTACTTCATTAATGCTTTGGTACTTTAAATTTACATAATAAATAAATAAATAAATATAGACACTATAACTTTCGGAGTCAACCAATCTTTCAGACTGTGTTTTTGTGTTTGGGTGTACATAAGTCACTTATCGATTTATTTCCTTATATATACTTCAAAGCTATCCTTTGTTTTAATTGATGATGATCAGGCGCCATATACAAAAAATTAGTTGTAAACACATCATTGTAGCACCTCCTCCTCCTCTGTACCTATGTATGTATTTCTTTATTACATAATTCCTTATATGGAAACGTTTCTGCTCTCCAGCCCATTGAACAAATATTCCTTCCTTACAAAATATTTTCAAAAATATCCTATAAACACCAGCAATATGTTACTATATTTTATTAGGGATTCACAGTGCATTATTTATGTTAAATTGTATTTGAGGACCTCTTAGTTCTACTTATATTTAATTATTATTAGTAATAAAAGAAGAATTTATGGAGTGGATTCTATCCGTGTAGTATCTTGACTCCATGAATACGTATTTGCCCCTTGTTCCTGTCCACTACCTAGAAAAATCATGTATTGTTTTGTTTTGTTTTTTATCATTTTCTTTACACCGAAAGTAATGACTTTTTTTTTTCTTTTTTAAAGAAATGTTTTTTTTTTCTTTCATTCTTTCTTTTTCTATCAGAATTCTTTTTAGAGAGTAACAACATCCTGTTTCGTGAACTTTGACTCTTTTTTATGTATTGAATGTCCTTCATTTATCCTTCACTCTTGTCCTTAATCTAAGTAGTGTTTATGAATAGTATGTATGTAAATACGTATATTTGTAAAATATAAAACTATTAATATTACTGCAATGGGGTGGTTTTGAGCATGATTTTGAGAAATCGCTTCTTGCATTTCAATGAACTGAAAGGATACACTCTTTTTTTTCTCCTCTGACTCCACCCAAAAAACAACAACCTTTTCCTAAATGAAACCTCCAAAAAATTAAAATTCTAAGGAAATTTCGTCAAAGGAGGAAGAGTAGAAATGTGTAGGAACAAACAAATTAAATTCTTTCTTGGAAAAATACATAGTTACAAAACGTATACATACATACATAAGGGAGAAGCAATTTGAAAAATACAAACTAATTTGATATATATATATATATATATATATATATATATATATATATATATTTACTTTCCAAGGATAACAAATACACTTTCTCTCCCATCAAAATATGATTAATATTATTTAAATTGATTATTGAGTCGAAAATACTTGGATTCAAGAATTATCCTTAATTGCTCAATCAATTGAAAATGAAAAATCCACAAATTACATATGTACATATATGTATTTTTCAAATAATAAACTTCAGAAAAAATTACGTAAAAGGATTCATGAGGGAAAATCTGCAAACTTTGAGGAAGAATGGTTTAATGGGAATTTTTTTTTTTTTTTTTTGCAATCAATTAATTGCATTCTGCATCAATGAAGACTGAAGGTTTTTTCTAATTTCTATGTAAATATAAGTAATCATTTGAGGGATGCTTTTTTAATCCATGTTGCCATGTATATACTCCTTAATGGGTCGTATTTTTTTCTTTATGTTTTGAAGGGTATTTCATATTTACCCATCTAGGTGAGAAGTTTATTTATGAGGTCCCTTTCTATAAAAAATGATGAATTTATGAGAAATTTCACTTTCCAACTAAAATACCCAATAAATGTTACTCCTTATATTTTTCTACATAAATCATTTTGCAATTACATGCGCCATACGTTGAATAGTGAGTGAATAAAAGTTCAAATGAATCAAGTCAGCCCACACTTAATTCAATGCTACGTTCAAATATACATAGATATGTCTGATATTGAAAGATAAATAAATAAAGAACGCGTTATTCCTGAACAATAATGATACATTAAATACATTTTTTGATACTTTATAAATATGGTTCGTATATGATGGCTTGACTGTCAACCTCACTCTACATATATGGTTCTTGTCAACTTGGTGTACATTCATGGAAAATGTTACTTGTAACATTCATGTATATATAAGTAAAAGAAAAACCTTCACATTTAAAGCAAAACCATGGAGGTGAGATCAACTTTTCGGGTGGATATTAAACCTTAGGATAGGGGTGTGAAAATAATTTATACTACTACGACTAGTACGGATGCAATGGAATTTTTTTTTTTTTGATTTAAAGATTTAAATGCAAAAAATAGTCTTACTTGGAGAATGGTCATTATATAAATATTTACCTGAGTTTACAGATACCAAGTGTTCAGTATGTAGACTTCTTAGGTAACGTAATAATATTAATAATGAAAGGTAAAAACTAAAATCATTTGCTGTGCAAATAAAAATAGTTTGTGGGCCAGAACGTAATGAACGTTGGCGACCATGTTAACCCTTAAAATGAGATATAACGGATACCAAACGTTGACAAATAAGAATTTGTATACAAGTGGATTTGTGTGTGCTCCCTTTTATTGCAGTTTTTTTTTACCTACAAAGTATCTATGAACTAAATCTTTTTTCCTACGTTGTAAGTATACAAAAAAAATTTAGCACTCGTAAAAAATATTTTGTTTAAAAACAAATCCCTATCATTCTAGAACGTGATATGCGTTTACGCCCCTTTCCTCCCTTCAGAAAATGAATGTAAAAGTAGGAATGAACTAATAAAATTGAATAAGTTTAATCAATATGAATATTTTGCATGCATGCTAAGTAGTTATGAATGATTTCATATGATTATTTTACGAGATCTAAAGTAAAATATTTTGTTTCCTTTTTAAAATCCACACTTTTCGATATTTTTTTTTTTTTCATATCTTTGATTTGAATTTGATTCATCATTAGATTTTTTTTAAATTGATTTGAAATGCTACCATAAAGCATTTCTCCTGTGTTTAAAAAAAGATTAATGCGTGTATCAACCTTTCCATATACGTATGTATGAACATACTTTTAATTAGTTAATTATTATCTATACTATTCCATTTACATACACAAAGTGGAAATCCATCTTGTATAAACCTTTGAGTTTGAATTAGTAGGACAATTTGTAATTCCTCCTCATTATGGGATTACATTATAGTCTTGAGAGATATGAAATTAAATGCTATAAACGAATCTAAATGTGTAACTTAATAACTAACCATGATTATAAATAAAGTAAAACTTATGACTCACTTAGAGGTATGTAATATATATATATATACAAAACATTATTGAGGATGACTTTGATGTACTCAAGGACGTGTCTATGATCACTTTCGATTGATAATCCATTAAGTAGTACAACAGTACTAATACTTTTGACTAAGGTGTGAACTCAGTTCCTCTTGAGTCAACGTAACAAGTAAAAACAAATAAAAACTTTTCATTCATCACTCCTGGAGTGCTTTGTTATTATTTTTGTATCTGGGCATATTTAAAGCCGTTGCATCGTAGTTATTTCTAAACTCTTTTACTAATTGTTTTGCTATTTGAGATGTTATTAAATGTAGTTTAAAAGGAAGAAATAGACTAACAATAATGTGAGGGAATTGATCAATCTTTAACATTTCTTTAATTATTATTATCAGATCAAGAGACCTTGTGTGGGAGCCTGAGGATTATTTCATTCTTTCTTTACCAGTGGATAAATATGACTTCATAGGTAAATTGACAAGTAAAAAAACAAACAAACAAATAAGCTTATGTACATAGATGATTGAAAAAAAACAAAAAATATCTCACTATGCGAATTTGAAATGAAAGGATTCTAATGAACCAATTATCCAAAGTTATTCAATTAACCAAACGTCATTTTGTCATAGCCCTTGGAGCAAAGACTTTTAAAAAAAAATAATGGAATCATGCATGCTCTAAGTGGTGTTATGTACATATTCTACACTTTGTCTATATGTATGTATGTAGGAAACATGACCAAAAATAAAGGAGCAATTCTCTGTTTAGAAGTCTCTACCCACTCTTGATTCTTTCAAATATTATTATTAGTTTTTTGATCCAAGGATATATCTATCTAAACATATATAGAACATAAATAGTATGTTGGACCTCCTATACTTATTTGCTGCCTCAATTTTGGAAGTTATTATTTAATTTTCTTACTCACCGGTATGATGGTTTCTACTCCCTTTATTATTATTATTATTATTATTTTTATCATTATTCGTGTAATGATGCAGAAATATCCGGACAATACTCTATGCAACTGCAATTAATACTTCCGTGTTACTCAGACCACTGTGTGAGTATTTTATGTACTCCCTAATTGGAGTACGTAAAGAGAAGAAAATATAATAACTCCTGCTACCTATGTAAGAATATGTGTGCCTACACATGGATATGGTAATATTTTTTATGGCAATCTGATCCTCATAAAGAAATTATCCATATGACTATCCAATAATAATATTCATAACAGGAGTAAATTGATTATAAATTACCATTAAAAATTGTACAAAACAAATCCTTTTGCTTTTGTATACATAAAATCTTTTTTGTTTGAAAATATTCTGTTTCTATTCAAATTCATTATTTCACAACTTAAAAGGTGCTTTAGAAAGTAAGGCACATCGTGCAATTACTTTTAACTATAAGGGAATAAAAAGAAGGAAACTATGTAACCTAATTTGCAGAAGAACAAAAAAGACCTTGAATCTGTCAAAAAAATAAAATAAATAAAACACATTTAATAAATACTTGAGAAATGGAGCATTTGAATCATTAACTTAATGTAATAAGGATTTAAATATAAAGTTATGAGTCCTTAAAGTCTTTATGCACATACATAGGTACTTATTTATACACAAGTACATACAAAAATATAATAATATTTATTCGACAAACATGACCAAAATAAAGAAAATTGGTTTTGTTAAGGCACAAAGAATAAAAAAATGACGTCTCATTCTTAAGTATTGTTTAAAGAACTTGAAGGAAATGTTATAACAAAACATTTATAATAAATAATAATAATAATAATGAAACAAAACTACAAGAAGCAAATAGAATTGGACTGAACATAAAGTCCCAAGCACTTGAAAAGTTGTTGACACTCGAGGTTTTATAATAAATCTACATTAGGAGTTGAGTCCAGAAATTCGTTTATAAGGACCACTGTACTCAATCAAAATTCGTTCAAATATTGTGGTTGGTCGAGAACTGATTTATTTGAAAGAGAACAGCACTTTTAAGGAATGCTTCCTTTTCACATCTCCATCCATGACTAAGGGCTAGTGCAGTGCAGTGGCCTCCACAATCCCTTTTCTAAAAGTTTGAAACCCTAGGAACTCATCCCTCACTAATGACTGTAGCTTCCTTTTCCTTATATCTTCAGGGAAGGAGAGGGAATTAAATTTATTAAAAATCTATTCTAAAAAATGTACAAACGAATTACTCACAACTACCAAAGAAGTTGCAACCTTATGATAGAATAAACGTGAAGACAAAATGTATGTAAAGGGAAATTTTGTTCATATTTAACAAGAATCTTTTGATTCAGCCTTACCCCTCCCAACAAAAATGAATATTTAGAATGTAATTTTTTGCTGGTATTCGATTAGCTTACTTCTTGCCTCTTATTAGTATTCTGAACGTTGATTTCTTGACCTACAATTAAATCTTGTTAAGTTGTGAACATCCCCACATCTAAATAATAAATACCATAATTTCGAGATTTTCTTTTCCTCTCTTTTTACTGGAGGAAAGGTTTAGAGATACAATAAATATCAAGTCGTGTTAAAGTTCCTTACTTCCTAAAAAAATTGAATTAAAAGTATAACTAATGCACTCCCTGGGAGATAGAAGCCATTAAAACATGTTTCAAAAATTCTTTTGTTTTAAGCAAGGACTCATTAAAACAATAATGAAGTTTGTTAATATGTCTACATTGTACAGAAACACACAAAGGCATCTGTTTGGGATACCTCCCCCCCCCCTTAGTACCCAAAACATGTTTTCCCTGGAATTACACACGAATGTCTATATGTGTACATATATACAAACATACATAAAACAAAACGAATATCATCATCCCTTGTCCTGACAGACAATATTTATCATATCCTTCGAAGGGATATCAAAGCATCATCAAAGCTATTACAGGAAATTTAAGTCTCAAACGCAGATAATAATATGATGAAAAAAGTGTTTTATAAATAATGAGGTGATTAGAATGAGGCATTTATTAGTAGTCGTCGTTGGTAAACAACGATTCTATTTCCAAAAAGTGAAACAAAACCTCACTATTAAAAGTACTTAAACGTGATCAAAATGCCAAAAAGAGTGTTGCAGCTACTTCCTTTTAAGGATTCTTATTCAATTAGAACAACATTCTGTACTAATTTGATGTCTATCAATTCTTGATATGAAGAAATACATACATTTACTAAATAAAATTAACTTGAGATGTAGTTACTGCACCTATGTACAATATATAGCAATGGGTTTGATATCCCTAGAATGCACCAAAGTTAGAAAGAGTTATAACCGGTTGGCCTAACAAATATAAGACCATATTTTGTTCCAGGGATAATAAAAGGCAATCGAAGAAAAATTACATACAAAATACCTAAAAATACAATAATATCCTGGAAGTACGAGTATCATTCAAAGTTGACTCAGATTCTTACATATGAATTCATTAGCATTTTGTCTAATTTCTTATCTAAGGTAATCAGCCTTTTTATAAGAATGACTAAAGTCACGAAAGCTAAAGCTTTCGTGACTTTTATCCTAATAAACGAAAACAGACAATTGGCTTTCAAAAAAAGTTGTCTCACAATCTGTAGTTCAAACACCCAATCCAACTGAATTCTTTCAAAATGATAAATAAAGTGATATATTAAAATAAGTATGTAGTAATTTCACTCGACCTTCTGTGTAATTTACTCTGAATTGCCTTTATGTATGTTTGTTTGTTTTTTAAATTCTTAGTGGCCATTATACGTACATGCATGTTTGTACATACTATACATATATATAAATAAACTTATGGGACTTCATATCCTTTGATCCTCTATGCAGCATGTCTTTAAAAGATTGTGCAATCCATGAATATGCAAGGATTTTTGTTTCATCTTTAACCAAAACTAATTTCTCTTTTCAATTTCTCTTTGTATCTATTATTAACAAATCTATTAAAAATGATAAATAAAATATTTTTTTGATTACAAATATGATTTCATCACTTTGTCCCATCCATGATGCTTTACGATAGTTGATGATGACTATCTGTCAACGGAAAATAAAATTATTATTTTTTGCAAATTCAACATTGTAAATATGAACACTATTCGTTATTAATACATAATATACGAATGTAAACGATATTCCTAATTATGTAAACTGCTTGTATAATGTGAACTCAAGCATGAAATAACAGGTGGATATATATTAATGGGTTTGTAGGTATGTGCCCATAGGTAGTCGATGACCCATTTAGCTTCTGGATTGAAAGATATCCATCTACAAACTGGTTTATTTGCTATGTGACTCTACCTAAAACACTATTTCAATTATGATATCTATTAATAAAATCAATGACTCATGGTCATTTATTTTTGTTTTGTTTTTTGCGTATATATATATCTCACTCCTCGTTTTGCATCCTTACAAAACATTGACTTTCACTTTGAGATATATGTACATATTACCAACTATATGGTTCATTTCTTCTTCTTTTTCCTATGAATGTTTTATGAATCATTTCTGTACAAAAGTCATGGTTAGTTTCTTATACAAATACATATAATTAATTACCTAATATGTTTATGAAGGCGGCAGAAATGAGAGCACAAGGGAAGTCTCTTAAAATAATTATAATAATATTAAAAAAAAAAAACTTTGCAAAAGTTAAAGAAATTAAAAATAAACATGACTTTTAATTTTTGATGCGAAAAACGTTTAGTATTTTGTGCTTCATTATTGTGTAGAAAATAAATGAGCCCTTTAAAACTGTATATTACATATTTCGACTAAACCTTCGAGGGCAAATTTGTTACATTAGAGTGAAGTGCCAATCCATGTGAAGTGAACATTAAACTTTAAATTTTTTTAAATTTTTCCCAGCATTCACCTCTTATTTTTGATTGTTTTTTGTTCTTGTGTAGATTAATATTAATATACTAACTACACAGTTAAAAGTCTTAAAGGTCACTCCACATCTTTAAAGTTAAGAAAATTGACGATTTTTTTTTTTTTTGAAAATTCCATATTATTCCTTCATTATCATCCAAGTATCTTTATATTCAATCATTCCTTGTTATTATTTTAAAACGGTTTTTAGTTCAATAAACAATTTTTAAAGTGTATTTCTACAAAGTGTCTCTAAAATTTACTTTTAGCCATGTAAAAGAAGGAAAAATTTGATATATTTAATACATCTAGCCATAGTTACAATGTCATAAGAACGATTTTGATCTTTTACTTTAGACTTGTTTTCTTACTTTATACTCAAAAATACTGAAAATTACCTTATTATTTAATATGTACCTCGTTGGTTATTTTGCATTTGATACACCTAATGATTTTATCATTTAATACTTTGTCAGTTTTTTATTTAAGTTGGTCTATATATTTTATGACGTGTTCGGAAGGATTGTTTATAAGCTTTTAGTAACAATTTATGTAATCAAACATTTTTAATAGTATGATTACTAGAATATTTATACTTTTTAGAAGTGGGAATTGTAGTTTTTATGTTTCTCAACCATCTTCAAAAGAAATTGTTCTTAGCTTCATCTTTTGTAACACATAATGTCTTTTAAGGAAACAATTCATTTTTTTTTTAATATAGACAACCATCATTTTGTGACAACTCTAATAATAATTGATTTCTTTAAAGTTCTATAAAAATGACAAGAATCTCGAAAGGTTGTATTATTGTATTACTTGTAATGAAATTAGAAATGCTAGTATATATTGAACAAAAGTCATCATTTATTTGAATACTTTTCCTGCATTCAGACGTACAAGGTTTTCTTATTTTCACTCTTATTTTAATTGATATTTCATCATTAAAAAATAAAAAACCAATATGAACATCATTAAGGTACCACAAACATTGAAAACATTAACAGGGTAATCGTTCATTTACGCTCTTTGGTGGAGTCATACGATGCAATAATTCAAAGTTTTGTCTTTGAGCAGTTACTGATGATGTAATTACAAGTAAAGAATGTCTTCAAATATACAGAGCAACAAAGAGGTTCAGCTGTTGAAATACAATTTTGTAGACTAGAATTAATCTTTGAACAAACACATCTTAAAGCAATAAATTAACTGTTCCATTCATCATCTCTTGTAACTATTCACAACCCCTTGTCTCAAATAAATTGTCAAGAATAGAAAAGCTACACAAATGATACATAAGTTTGTCCATATATTTTATGACATGTTTGAAAGGATTGTTTATTAACTTTTAATAACAAATTTATACAAAATTTTGGAAGTGGGAAGTTTCAAAAACCTTACAAACTGTATTTAAAAAGTATTATTGGTGTTTTTATTATCACTCTTAAATTAATCATGTTTTAATTATTTCTATACTAAAAAAAATCTGGGAAAATGATCAAATACAATGTCTTCAGGTTTGAACTTTTCTTTTAAACTTCTGCCATATCAATATCGACTATATGTCATATACATAACCTTGATAAATCTATGTGCATTGAAGTACAGGAGTGCAATAAAATCAACGATTAGAATTCAATATATGCTATACTGATCCAAGGAAATATATATTTTCTTCCTTCACAATTATAGTACATAATAAGTTCAAATTACAGAAGAATTTTTCATAACTTTTTTATTTTAAAGTAGTAAAAAAAACCTTCTAATGGCATTGTACCATATAACGTTTTGATGTGAATTTATTACATCAAATAAACTAGATAAGAAGAAAAGAAGAAGAGGAAATTTAAAAAAGAAATGAGAAGTCAATTTTCTTAACTTTGAAGACAACATTTTTCAATTTTGTAATGGGTATATTGGTCCATATAAAGAAATAAAAAATTTGGAGGAGGGAGGGGGACGGACAAGCTAGAAATTTAAAATTTAGTGTTCACTACAAATAAATTGACATTCTAATAAGTCTATAAATACATTTATAGAAGTTAAGCCTATGACTTTTCAATATTTCGTACATATTTCTGTTAGTATGGATTTATCAGAGTCAATATATCTACTTATAAAACTTTAAAGTCTTATAAGATGAACAGAGTGCTTCCTTGAATGAAATAAGATGTTTTTGAGGGGCTGAAGTGACTCTTCTTATTCCTTGGGTGGGGTCCTTATTTTATTATTATTTGAGGGTTTTTTTACCTTTTATGAAAAGATATTTTTTCCCCCTCTACAATAACTTATAGAGATTACATATATCTATGTATTTTAAAAAAACAAAACAAAAGCAATATACCTACATACGTAATTACAACTTCTTGCAGGGTGGTTCAAATGAATCTATTTACGTACTTAAACCTTTGATTGATGAATAAACAGTGTACATCCCTCTTTAATACATACAGAAGTTAATTCCTGCAAGAATCACTTTAAAAGGATACAATTTATGTCGTGTCACAGATAATGATCACAAATTATTTATAAAAGTTACATTTAAATGTTATATACTCAAATGTACAATAATCAAGAGACTACTTATTTTTTATGCCTTTCGTAGCTCGGGGGATGTTTTGTATATACCTAGCCAATAATGTGGCTAATATGTACTATATCATACAAAAGCTCTGGGGAGATGTGATGTGTGATATTATTAATTAATAGAGTAATAAGTTACTTATTACATATTATTTCCTTCCAAGTGTAATTTGCTTATATTACTTATTGTAACTAAGAAGCAAAAATAATATTTTGACATTATTTTATAACTTTTATTTTTTTAGATGAATGACATAAAGAGCAATTTCAAAGTGAAAAATTGGAGAAATAAATTATGAACAAGTGATTTAACGAAATACTCTAAGATTTCTACAAAAAATTATCTCTCTCTTTTTATGTTTTTTTTTTTTACATTAAATATGTATTCCTTTTTTTGACAAAAAATATATAAAAAAAAGTAATATTACTCATTACTATGAAAAATTATATAATTTCAGTGATATATATTGCTACCCAACACTACCGAAGAATATATATTTTTGAAACTTATTTTTTTGATTATTGAAAAAAAATGATTAGTTAGACAATATTATTATGCGATTTCAATTTTTTTTGTAAAATGAAGCACTATATCCGAAAAGTCGAATTATACCATTAATGCTTATACATTAATAAATAAAATAAGTAGAAAACTCAAGTACTCGATAAACAAGAAAGTTGTGGCATGAAAGAAGAAAATTATTAAAAATCAATGAAGCAACTCTTGTGAAAAATATTGTTTTTGTTGTTGTTGCTAAAAATTTATTTTTGATACAATTTGAGGAATGGTTTTACTTTATGGTAAAATATCTATTTAACTAATTTTAGTTAGTCTTTTTGAAAATTGATTCCCTGAAAACAAAAATAAATACTTAATTAAGCTACTATGTCAAATATATATTGTGTCAAATTGACCAATTTATTAAGTTTGAGCCAATATTATGTTGATTAGAGTAAAGACGAGGCATACATTATTTGGTATAAAATATGTTTAATTTTTTTTTGTTTCTGGAGGTTTAAATGTTGCATATTTGAAACATCATTTTCTTCACTGAAATAGTGAAAAACGTAGTATCATTTCAAAATTCAAATAAAGGTTAAAAGATATTCAAACCCAAATAAACAACCCCGAAAAAATATATATTTATGAATGAAATCACAAAGAAATATCTTCCATAAAGTTCCTTTTCTCATTTGAACTCTATTCTAACAGTACAATTATGGATGAATCATAGAGGCATATTTTAAACAATAGGACCTGTTTCAATGGGGGAGGGGGGGGGGTGAAAAAAATAATGAAATGAGGCAGAAAAAACAAAAATAACTGATAAATATGTAAATTATGTCTCCCACTAACTGTGCACTCATCATGGAATTCCAGGACTTTGAGGTCTATAATATGTCTGGGTGTATTTTAAACAAAAATTTCATCTCTATAAAACTTTTTCACTCATGTCACAGCAGGGTTTCCACTAGAAAAAAATAGTCATCGGACAACGTGACCGACATGTCTTCAATTTATCGGGCACATGTTTGAAATTCCGGTCACATGTTATCTGAATTTAATATGCTTAAAATGATAAATACAGAAATGATATACAGCCTACATAAGAATGATATCAAGACATCCCAATGTACAGTATAATGTTTTTTATTGATCATTTTAGCTTACTATCTATGCACTTCTGCTGCAGTGAAATAAGCAGCAGATGATTTAAAATCAAAGCTGGTGAGTATCTCTCTGCAATTTACAATGTGCATCAGACTTGTTACTTTGTTCTCTCTTAGGCAACTGCACTGCATTGATTTGATTCGGTTTTGTAGAGAGAAACTTCTCTCTCTGATACCACATTGGAGACGTGGATCACACAAGTTATCTTTGCCAGTAATTCACTCGGATAGATTTCGCTGTAATCTCTGATGAGAACTTTGCATGCTGTTGAGAAGTTAAAGTCTCCATAACCACCAAGCGGTCTCGTTGTAGAGATAGCATCTCTTTGTGCAACTACTGCATCAATGAGCGGGGCTGTGGCTAGAGCCGTCTCTTCCTCACTGCTGATTTTTTGCCACAATGACCAACAATGTTTTGAATTACTGTTTCTGCATACTCCCGAAATGCTGAAGATTAAACTTCCCAGTATACATTTTAGGTTATTAGATTTGCGTTTACTTACGGTTGAGAAGGATTATTAAAGGAGTTAAATTGATTCAGATAACTCTCTGGGAATCTGTCTTGTAGAGCAACTATTAGATGTTGGATGTAGTATGCTCTAACTTTTTTGAACGGACCATTCACCTGTATGTGTCACTTTGACATCGTTGTACATACTGTCTTCGTACTCTGCCTATAACAGCTCCTCTTCTGAATCTGTTACATCTCATAGCCGTATAAATGCCGCAACTTGTGCTTAAGCCATTGGTCTGATTGTGGCCAGATTTACATCTCTTTCTGTAAAACCAAATTCTTGTCTGGTCGTCACAGGTACATAACAAATCAGCTAGTGTGTGAGTCAAGGCGATGATGATGTATTCAAGTTGTGTGTAAAGGGATATTTTTACTGAGCATTGTGACCAGAGGGGTTAAAAAATACCGGACATGAGCAAATTTTATCAGCCATGGTCTGTGTCATAGATTGTTTAATAAATCAAAAGCATAGTTTCAAATACATAGTTTCTCATATATTTATGAAACAAAATGAATGAATTAAAATAAAAACCCTTTCAAAACTTAATAGGTAGAAGGGTTTTTATTATGTGATAAAATTTGTTGGTTGTTTATACCTCAACCAATACAGCTATAGCCAAAATGAAGACCTCAATTCCACTCTCATTCAAAACCTAGAATTTTTATTGAATATTTCAAAGTAATAATCATGGGAATGTAGGCATGTATAAGGATGGGCTTCCTTTTCTTTTTTTAAATAATACTTGAAAGACTATTGTGATGCTAATGAAAAACGCCCCGTTTGTAATGACTTCCTAGCGGTTAGAACTCTTTTTTGTTTTGTTTTTATTTTTGAACTTTTTTTTTAAATGAAAAGGAAGTCGTGACTCAATAAGTCACTAATAACTATATTAATATAAACTTAAATCGGAAAATTGTGATTTTTTCAAAGTTCCTTCTTTGGGGAATTACCCAATTGAAAAATGAAACTTTCCCTTTGTTTATTACACCAAAAAAAACAAAAAAACTTTAATTTTCATGATGATTGTTACTATGCTTTGTTCTACTACAATAAACAATTTTATTTATATTAGGAAGGTCCGAATTCAAATTATTTTTTTGTTTTACATATTTTGTTTTCTATGTGGTAAAAAATATAACAACATTAATTAAAGTTACTTTTAGGAGTAACTAATAACTTTTGCTATACCGCAAAAGAGTCAATTTTTGGCTAATAAGTAACTAAGAATAAATAATGTATTAATTTTTCCAAGTAAAATGCCCAACACTATATAAAAACATAAGTCACAGTTTGCCAAGATATATTTAAATATTTAAATAACAACTCATATGAAAATGAATCAATATAAATAAAAAATAGGTAACTATGAAAAAAAAAAAAAAAACTCATCTAGACAAAGTAATATCATTTTTTTAATGTACATATTCCTCATTAGGTTCTTCCTCATATATTGAATGTTTGGCGTAAAAATAAACTTAATAAATATACATTTTATCCTGTTCAAATCTTGTTTTTTTTTTTTTTTACTTCCTGTTACACTATAGTTCCATTTATTTTATAATTCAATGTATGTTATTATAGCAACATTTATTCCATTTACTGATTGGATATATTTTGATTTTCTTATAGGAAATTGTACTTATTTTTTGGCAACTATGGAATGACATTAGTATTGAAATAACAATTATAATAATAATAAAAAGTCAAATAGTTCAGGAACTCTCTATAAAATCATTTTTAGAGACGTAGGAAATTTGAATTGTTTCATACATAATATATGAGGATATAAAAAAAAATTGAATTTAATAAAATGTATTTTTCACATTAATAATAAACACAACTCATAAATCATGTTAATAAATAAATATAATATTTTGTAAAACATAAATAAATATATATTGTATAAGTACCAGAATTTAGTTTCCTTTCTGTGTATGTACTTTTTATACTAACGGGAGAGGTTGCGTGATTTTTTTACTTAGTTTCAAAATCCCTTTTTACGACTCTCAAATTTGAATGATTTTTTTAAAGATCTCATTCATAATACAATTGGGAATATAATTGTATCGAATTTTAAATTAAATTCACAAACGCAGTGACTTTTACTCAAATCTCTCAACCTTTCCATCAAAAATAATTGTACTTGGCTAATTACAGGGGTCATTGTTCATAACTAAGGGAATATTCCTACAACATCAAAATGCTTTTCTATGGTTTTTCTTCTGTCAGCAGTCGATCCGTCGAGTCTAATATTTTTTCAATATTCTGAACCTTGATTTGCTGAATTGGTATTATTTCTTGTTTAACATTGAACGTATCAATCGTATTTATAAAATAAATAAATTGTATTTTGAAGGAAAGGTTGAGAGACACAATGGAGATCTCATGTTGTAATATGCTCATAACTTAACAATAAATTATTCGAGAGTTCTACATTCAAATACTGATTCGGGATAATAGTTGATAGATCCACAGCTGATAAAAAAATGAATAGAAGGGGTTGATATTAGTGGAATAATGCTGTATTCTGATACTAGTGATTTGGTTTAGTTGCAGAGTTCCTTAATTAATTTTTATTAGCCAATTAGCCAATTACTCACTCATACATACATACAAAATGGCTGACTTATAAGAAATATAAGGAACAAAGAAGGCGTGTTGCATGATTTGCCCATCATTGCATTATTTATGTTTACAAAGTTGAATTTAACATTTTGAAATAACACGTTGGCTCCTTTTGGATGATATACCTAGGTTTGGATAGGATGACACATTTCATTAGAACATAAATTGAAATAATGACACACTCAAATATTTCTGATAATTTTTGAATCCATCATGAACCCTGACAGATAGAGCTTAAATGATCCTGTAATGGAAACTTTCATGTATTTTTGAACACGTAGAAGGAATGAATTCACATGATAAAACATAATTAGGATTTTACTCCTCTTAAAATATAATTACTTCTAATACTAATACAAAATAATAAGTGTTAATGTACCGGAAATTAAGTAACCATTTTTTCCATTGTTTTGGTTCGTCAAATGAGTTACATGCATGCAAAATGATGCAAATCGGGAAATTGCATAGCTCTAATTTAATCAAATAAGTCAAAAATATAGAAAAAGAATCAATATAGTATGGGGCAATTTGCAATTGTGATTTCCCTTTGCCAAATTTAGTGAGGATGAAATTTATTTAAAATGCTGATCATTGATCTCATAAACTTTTTTTTGGCATACTGATTGGTGGACATACATAAAACATATTTCTAGACTGATAATACCTTTTCAAAATAGGATTTCGTATAATTAATTAATACAATATTATGGATTAACTTTTAATTAACTCTGTAAGAGTAACTTCCATACAAATATGTATTTCAGAACAGGAAGTAAAACTACTGATCTCTTTGCCTTCCTTGCCGAAAAAAAAAAAATATTTATAGATCCTGAGATGTTATTATTATTGTTGGTATTGGTGGGTATCCTATACTAAGTTGCAAATAATTATCTGCACTTTACCAATTAGCAACATACGATTATGTATGCATGTATTTATGCAAATATCAGATAATAACCGAGTTTTTTTGTTTGATAAAAAGGATATACTTAATGCAAATTACAATATAAAAACGTCAAAATTTTAAGTTCAATCTTTAAGTGAGAATTGTAATTATGTAAATATTATGAAGTATCTATTACTTTTCCTCTCATCGGCAATATCCTATGAGTGCAAGAAGATCGAATAAGACATTCCCAAACTCACAAAGATTTCATAGTTGCAAGATGTAGCAGATATATTGAGCCACTTGTAAGAACCATATTTCATTCTCTATTCTTGTATCAGATAGAAATGTTTCCTCCGCAACGATCAAATAATGAATAAGCAGTATTTTACACAAGAACAGTGATACTTCCTTTTTTAATGATAATTGTTTACTCTACAAAAGTCGCATCTTTCTATAAATTGGTATTTCTTTTGAGATAAAAAAAAACTATTAATCCAAGTCTTATAATAATGTAAATTAATGAGTTAATTATAATTTGATGAAATAATTAGATTAAGTTGATTGACTTTTTTCCATTCCATTTATCAACTAATCACAAGATTCCTCATCTGATAGATCCAAAACTCTATACTTTAATTTCAACTCCTTGTTCAATTTTGGTAGTATCTGAAATATTAAATTATATGCTAGGGTTAAGTTATTTTTTTCAATAAAATCTACTTTTGTGTTATGTCAAAATTCTGCCTATGAAAGCAAATACTTAATATTTAAATAATATTAATTAACCACACAATAACCTGAGCTTGATATTTATTTTGGTTTATTTCTATCACAACAGACTCACTCAAAAGAAATGAGACGTATAAGTATAGCCAAAAGAAAAAATAGTAATTCAATTGCTAAACTTAAAGTCATTAAAGATAAATATTTAAAAAAATTCAAAGTGTACGAGGTACGTACAGAACTTGTACTTGTTTGAAGTATGTTTGAATTGTATAATTGATCAGAAAAGTATTGACGATATATCTATTAATATTCTGGTTTTAAACCCCAATGTTTCTATGGTTTTATAAAAATTAACTAATCAAAATTTATCAAAATATTTATGCTTAAATATCTTACAAAGTTTTTATGCCAACTTAGAAATATCCCTTTACGACTATAACTTTATATCTAAAAAGATTACAAATGTGAAAAAGGAATGATATTAAAAAGAAGTGATGCCTTGGACTACGAATATAAGCAGTGACAGAAAAGTGCAAAATATTTGCTTTTTTAACGTAAGTTACGTATCAATCGATGAAGTCATCAATATGTCTAGTCACTAGAAGCTATACCTTTATTTGATCCATTTTACCTATAGCAGATGAAATCAACTGATCAAAAAGTAATATACAATTAATTTTCATCTCTGGGCACTAATGAAGTAATAGCTATTTATAATCACATTTCCTTGGCTTTAAGGATGATAAAAATAGATAGCAGAATAATAGCTATAGAGAAAAATGGGCCTTAGTACAAGACCAATTGCAAGCGTATATTCTAAGATGAAATAAAACATCTTTTTTGGTTTTATGAAGGATAGGAAACTTGTGTCAATCAAAGACATCCTCCAAAAAGAAAAGAAACACTCGTTTACTGCTCAATGTCAGAAATGTATTTGATTAAAACATCTATAGACTGTAAAAAATGTAGAACTAAGTACTTCTTTAGTGAATGCGTTTAGATGAAACTATATACCATATAGTTATGTACCTAATTAGTTATAATAAATTGTTTATCCAGTAAATACAATATGATTTCATTTAGAGAATGGCTAAAGATCTTCAATCTAACCTTTAGAAGAGAGAAGAAAGGCATAGAGCAGAGTGAGTCCCTACATATTTAAGAATAAAGTATTTTGAGGTTTAATTATACTTATTGTTATGAGGTTGCATTGATCATTTGATGAGATGATTTTATTATCTAACATCATGTTTCTTTTCTCTTGAAAGATAAGAGTATGTAATCAATAAAAACTAAAGCACAGATTAGTTCCTTAATAATAATCTATTTTAATGATCTATAATATTAATAATAATAATAATTAACTTCTGTCCAAGTTGGAAAATTGATAATCCTTAATATTCCAACAACAAAAAAAAACAAAAACAAAAACATAATCATTTTGATTACGAGAATTCATGATGATGATAATGTTTTTAACGATTATGCATTATCATCAATTTAGTGTTGTACGATTGTAAATATTAGTGAATACCTTGTTTATTTGTTTCTTCATAAATTATGCTTAAAGACTTTTTAACATGAGGCTATTTTGGCATAGGTAACAATAAATTGCATATTAAATATTCATATCCTTGAGCATTTATCAAATGTATTTTACTGTTTGATACATAAAATAACACTCTGCTTAGCTAAAAGCATATTCATATAACAATTCCTCTTTTGTTTGACAGCTGAAATCATTATTCAACACTTTTTTGCCCGGACTTAGTTCGCACATAAATACAAAATTATCATTTAGACTGATTTACAATGTTAAGGATCAATTGGCATAATTGATAATTGATGAATGAATTTCAAATAGATTATGCTAGAATCAAAAGAAAAAAATCAAGGATTAACGAATTACTTTTTTGATAGTTTGAATTCATCTATATATGGTATTCTATCACGGATATGAAATTTGGCATTTTTAAACACATTTTTTTAAATGGTGGGGTATTTAAAAATTATATTTGATCCCAGGATATTCTTGTCTATGTCTCTGAGAGTAAAGTTTATAATTCGTCATCTTATGAGTTAATATGTTGAAAAAAAAACCATCAACACACATATATTTATGTTACTGGGTACATAAATATTAGTGGGCCCTTACTGATTTCATAATACATTATACCTTGAAGTTATCCATTATAGTCAAAAACTTCTTTCTTTTTCTGAATGGAATTTGGAGATTACTTCTGAAATATGGGGAAGCATTCATGGGATTTTTCTTTTCTTTTTAAATGGTTGACAGCAATAAATAACGCAGCTGTGGTGACAATGTCGTATATTTTGTAGTTCTTGTTCATTCAAATCCAAAGAAAGACTACAAAAAGAATGTTTTACACAAAGATGTTAGATAAATGGTAAATGAAGGTATTGACATCCATGTATTTAAATTTTTTTTACATAAAATTGCGTCTTAAGTCACTAAAAGAACTCATATCCGACTATTAATAAAGAAATATCAAAAGCAAGTAACATCATTGTTGGCATGCAATTTTTTCTCCAAATTTCAGTGGTTATGGATTGATGTATCTGAAACTATTAATAATAAAAGGCTTTTTTTTCTTAACAATAGTGTACTATGATTACTCTCAAACCATTGTAAAAAGAGTCAATTGCAAGCGTTTTGAGTATTTTTTACCGATAAAAGTTCATAAAAATATTTTAAAACTTACAAGCAACCCAATTCCTAAACTATTTCACTATAAATTAAAATGAACTAAGATATTCATATACTATGAGGAAAAAAAGTTTACTAATATCACTTTGTTACTGCTTTAACACGACTACACTATTGTACGTATATGTACATTATCTGTAAATAACTAAAATTGCTTTAAAATGCAGGTATTCAATGTCTGTTCATTCCATAACAAATTCATAAAGAAGAAATAAATATTGGTATTGAAAAAAATCAAATTAAGACCATATTTTTCAAATGAAATACAATTAATCAGCTATTTCTGATTCACTTTAATTATTAGTGCCGTCAACAGGGGGGGAGGGGGCTTGATCTATCAAGTTTTGAAAATTTTAATTAATTTTTAAGGCTTTTTAAGTTTAAGCTAATATTATGTAAATATAATATTTCATTATAGTGGTTCAATAAGAAAAGAAAATGACACTTCTCTTAAAATAAAATCTAGTTGCAAAATCTATTTGCCAATCTAGGTCGTTAAAATTTAATCATAATTTTGGAATCTTCGTTTTCAAAGTGGGTTCTACGACTATTCCCATATCAAAAAATCATCGTTCCTCGAAGCTAATTTAACATCATAGTCTATTCATCAAAATTCTAATTTGCTATTCATATGATACTTCCCAAAATTATCAATATGTAAATTGTAATTACCATTTCTAAAGAAACATATTTTTTTTCTATAAAGTGTTACTTGAGAATGTACCAATGTAGCTTGAATTTTTCAATGCTATCTATCAAATTAATCATTTTTGGTTCATTAAAATTGGATTTCTCAAACCCACATTTATAATTTATGTACATAACCTATCTTTAGACAATGGTTTATGAATTAATTAAAGATATGGCAAGTTCATAATTTATTTTATATACTGCGTCTACATATAACACTTTTCTTATGCATGCTTTGTTTTTTTGCAATTTTTTTAATAACAAAATCTTTTGAATTTGAGATTAAATCTCAAGAAATAAATAAATAATTATCTTGTAAAAAGAGATTTTTTTAAAAATCATATAAATGGTAACTTGTTTCTTTGTATAAACTTGTTTTCGACTCAATACCTTATGTTGTAACATTTAACCTTGAATTTGATCTCGCAAAACAAAATTTTCATTTCTCAAAATGACTTTAAAATTTACTGTTGTAGAAACAAAATCGTCACAATCGAACAAAAAAGTCATAATTTTATCACATAGCAATCCTCAATGTATCTCCCAATCTTTCTTTTTTTTAAAAAATGACAGGAAAAAAGGCCTGAAGTTAATTGCTAACTATCCAATTATATCATTTACAGTTTAACAAGAAATAATTTGAGTTGAACAAGTAAATACTCAGATACCTTATAATGGGCAAAAGTAGACGAATCAACAGTCAACAATGTAGGGTTAGTATATTTATTGAGTGACTCATAAGATCTTTGACTCATTTTATAGAGTAAATATGATTTTAGTAAATAAATATCTACATAATATGTATCTATATATTTAAAACAAAATCTATTTAAATTATAAATGCATTTCGGATAAAGCAAAATCCGGATAGGAGCATCATCATCTTAGCTATGGAAAACCCAAGTGTGGCTCTCATAAATATTTGACTGCATTCTATTTTTATGCTAGAAACATATGATTATATTAAAAGCTGAATTCTTTGTCAAACTATTATAAAAAAGAACTATTGGAATATTAATGATTTTATTTCCACTTTATATATATATATATGATGAAAAAAAATTTAAAAAAAAAGTTTAAAGAATGATTGTTAAATATATATGTATATATATTAAAAGTGTTTATGTAATCAAATAAACTTTTATTTATACAATTAGAGTTTTAATCATTCGCGGGTTTCAGTTAATTTTTCATATCCCTTGAAAATAACAAAGATTTACATTAATGGATATTTTTAAAATATTCGACGAATTAATTCTGTTCAGCGGTCCAGAAGTTTAGAAAAATTTGTCTCCCACCACGAACAAAAGGTCAAAGTCCAAACTGATTAACAAAACTTTTGTAAACAAATGCAGTTCGTGCTTCGATCCTGTTCCACTAGTTGGTGTTGATTCGAAAATCGTCTGATTCGCTTTTTGACACACCTTCTGTAACAATTTAGCGTCGAGTTTTTAGCTTCTATTGTACTGACGAAGTAATACACTTTATGATGAATGCATGTGTCAAGGAAAAGTCTTATATCGAGTAAAAGTTGACACTACACTTAAAATCATTCAACTGCAAAATCAAACTCAACTGTGACTAAAAGCAAAACGACTTACAAATCGATTCTGACTCGAAGGGAAAGGATACATACATGAATATTATTCCAGAAATGAAACTTATATATATATATATATACATAATTATTTATGCAGTATTTATGTATCTTTTGATATGAATGAATTTTAATATCCATGGTGTAGGAATCAGACCTACAGACTTGGACTTGAGTTGCACAGTTCTGTCTCATTAAACCTCAACTTCAGAATTGATCTGAACTCGAAGATAATACGTAAATTGTTCTGGTATAGAGTAATATCTGGGGTCCTTCTTTTTGTCGTAGCTCACAAGGTCTTAGAAACCTTTTTAACAATTATTAACATGTATTCACATAGGGAAATTTCATTAGAATTGATATTATTGAATTAAGGAGAAAAAACAAAAACCGCAAATAATAACATATATATAAGTATTTTTTTACTTTATCCATGAGTTCAAGGATCTTTTGGTCCATTGCCCTCTTGAAAAATCCAGAGCATGATCTTATTTTTACACTCTTGAGTCATTAGACCGTACATATCTTCAAGAGTTATCATTAAAAAATTCTCATCATATAAACCTTTAAATACACTGCGTTTCTTATCTTATATATAGTTATTTCTGTGTAATGACATAGCTACTCAATCATTTTGGCTGGAATGATATTGGCAGGTCAATAAAGTGAAGGTTAGTCTGTGTGAAGTAGACATAGTACATAAATATAGCTTCGTATAATCCACTGACATTATTATTTTTATTTTATTCATGAATTAAATATGTGTTTTGTAAAAAAGAAAAGAAATGGACTTGAATACATTCGAAGTTTAACATAGTGTCCATGAATTGAGGAGTAACCATGAGCCATATAGATTTTTTTTTTTTTTTAAATACATATAGGAAAGCAAGTAAAGAAATAAAAGATTTCAGTACAAATTACTTGTCAAAAGGAAATGAATCTTATTTCAAAACATATTCAATATTTATATATATATATATATAAGTATATACTTTCCATGGAAGAGAAATTATTGGAAGGAAATGAGAATTTAACAACTTTAACCTTGAAATGATTCTTCAAAACGCTTGAGATTAGAAATTTTTGTTTATTACTTTATGACTTGTTTTTGTTTTTTTCTTTTATTAAAATCAATTCATAATCGAGGAGTACCTACATTATAATTAAGATTAAAGCCCCTTGGCACTCTTCTTAGTCCCTCTCATTTCTTCATTTCTAGGAACCCATGTAACTAACTTACATGTGCATGTTTATATCTTACATGTCCTTATAGATTACAAATAAAAATAACCATAAATGGCTTGATTGCATGAACAAAATGTATTTAAAGGAACTCATAAAGATGAAAATGTTTTTAAAAAATGGGTTTGATTCCACTTTCCTCATTTGGATCATTTTGAATGCATTGGGTGCATCATTTAAAAAGAGTTTTTATATAAATAATATGCAGTTGTTAATACATGATGTAGATTTATTTATTAGAGAAAAACATTAAATATGTACGTTAATACATATGTAGTTATAAAATTTTCTACTCCAATGAATAAGTCATATTTACATAAGTTATCAGATCATGTTTTTAAATATCACTTGTGTTCGAGGAATCTTTGGAATTTATGAATTTGACTAATACAATTTCTGGCTATCATATGAGACTGGACAATACAAGGGTCCCAAATATACAATAGCTGGAAAAGTTGCACCATGGTACTTTCGCTTTAAAGTATTTGGCTTTGATTTTGAAGAGCTTTGGAAATAATCCACAGAGACAGTTTCCTTAAAGATCTCTTCCCATTTTTCTTGAGTATAAAATTCACCCAGGAATACGGCCTCCTCCCATTTAAAGGGATAAAAAAGGTTAGGATCCAAAAATTGCACTAATCCATTACATTTTTCAAGTGTGAAATCCTGGATTGAAAATGATCTTCCATTCTTACAAAGCCGCTTCATAGCAATGGAAATAGGCTTGGCCCCTCCAGAGCTCCAATTTTCTCTGTAAAATACATATATTTTTACATGTGTGAAAAATAAATAAACGATTTATATATCGTAACAATGTATGTATGCGTATATTTTACCCATCAAAATGATCGAGAAAGAAATTCATGACGTCATGAATAAATCTGGATTTCGAAGTTGCGATGTTAAAAAGACCATTTGCTACCAAGCCATAGCGTGCGACTCCCTGAAATAAAAGTTACACTTAATTTACACAGGAATTTATCAATTTAGGCACATATTATATTACGTTATCATCATCATATGGAATCTGATCACTAGAAAAAAAGTTTTCATAGTTTTGAATGGGCTTCATGAATATAACGTCAATGTCGGAGTAAGTCCCTCCAAGCTTATAAATGACGGCAAGTCGGATCACATCACTCAAATGAGCATATTTATTTTTACTTCCACGAAGACCTTTTTCAATCATGCCCCAATGACCATCAAAGGGTGTGTTCACTAATAAAGTTTTTAAATTAACTTGTCGAAAGTGAACTCTTCCCTCATAGACTGTAGTCAGCTGACGAGTCGCGTTATTGGCTGTAGGATTCAAATGAGTTGAAAGCATTAAAACAATTATTGGGAATTGATTAGTGAGGATTGCAGATTCTACAGAGCAGGCTTGTCGATGAAGGAGGTAATTTCTGCCAGAGGACTCCACGAAAAAGAGTTTCGGAACATTTTCCCAGTTTTCTTCTCTTGAAATGTCGACGAGAGGGATAAGGTCATTTCTACAAAAAAGTTTTAAAAAAGTCAATCACGGCACTTTTTTAATGGATAAAGGTTAAATTTATACATACTCCATCTTTTCATTAGGACAGTGTTTATTGGTTAGAACCGATGAGGAGAGAGTAAGGATGAACAAAAAGACTTTGAAACACATATTATAACAGCACTAACTGTCTACTGTTCAGAGGAATGAGAATTGTCATACCTCTATGTCATAACTCAGCATTTTTGAGACTGCTTTTACCGATTTCACTTTACAAACAAGGAAACTTGTACAAATCAAATATGTTTTTATACAGATTTATTATGAAGTTTAATAACCAACTATACCAGTACTAGGTAATAAAATGATAACCATGGAGTACAATTATAGTTTTAAAAAAGTTGAAAATCCCTAAATTATACTTTTATTGAATGTATTCGAACATTTTCAGACATTGGTGCATAAATATAACATTGATTGTTGTGACAATATCATTCAACTACATTGAACAAACAAAGGAAATCAGACAAGCCCTTCTTACAAGTCAATTTACCCTACGATATGAGTCACAGTTCAACAAAGTCATTTTCGAATCAAACTCTACAACGAAATACAAGTCTATTTGTTGAAATAACCATTTTAAAGAAACTGCCTTGCTAATAAATGTTATTCGATGGATATCTATTCTATGCAAATTAATCGTTTATTAAATACCTCTGACAAATTTACCAAACAATGATTACTGCATTAATAAATATAAAAGAACGATGTTCAAGTGGATCAATGGAGTAAACTTTACTACGTGAAATATAAACTTAATTATATATAAATAAAATTAGGCAAGTTATAAATGAAGCATCCATTGTTGTGTTTGGCATATGACGTATGTATGTGCACACTTACATCTACATGGGTAAATATATGTACTTATAATTATTATTGACATTTAAATATTCTTGGCATGTGTTACCCTTATAATATATTTTGTGATCCCACTCCTTGTACATACATACATACATATATTTGTACTTTTCATTGTTTAATATCTTTTTCGACTGCCTATTTCGTAATTAAAAGGAATAAATGAAAGGATATGTACATGGTAAACCTCATAGATGATCCCATAAAGGATTTACATATAACAAACTATAAAACAAAAGCCACACATTCTCAAATTAGTTGATTATGCGAACTTATCAAAAATATAGATCATAACGTCGGAGTTTATACCTATGTTGTTGTATACATTATTTGATCTGATATCTGAAAGGTTTTGTAACTGCCGAATGTTATATGTTATTCAACCTCAAATATTGAATACACATAACCTCTAAATCGATTCAAAATACGTTTTAACAAAATGATGGAATCCCATCATAGGATTTTTACACATCTCTTTTCCTCAGGCCCTCGAACAAAACAAAAAAGAAGTCTTTTAATGAAATAACTAGCTTCTTTATTTTCAAAAATTTAAAAAACATGGTTCATCAAAAAAAAATCAAAAAATCAGTTGTTTGAATATTGAGAAACTCCTACTTTAAAGGTACGATTATGTAACAAAAGTATAAATGAATTATTAATTTGTGAAGAGTTTGAGCGTTTTATTTTTATGAGTGATATGGGAGCCATCATTCTATTATATCTAATGTTTACCACCAGACATAGGCACAAAGTGAATTATATGTATAATGTCAAAATGTAGTATTTGAGAGATTGCATCGAGTTTTATGGATATTCGGAATGTCACTGCAACCTCTGTACATTGTAATCTTATGCGTGTACACATGCATCATAATTGCTACATGTATTTATGTACGTACCGAGGGTTATATTGCAAAACTTTTTTATGTTGACAAATAAAAATTATTGCACACTTGTATATCTATGCAGTTGAATCAGATATATATATATATAATACTTTTTATGCGGATTGTTCTTAACTGCTATTTTTATATGACGTCATAGTAAACAATATTCGTAATGTGTTTATTAGATATTATATTATAAAAATATTTATATTACATCAATATTTTTGTATCCATACATTGAAAAATTAATGTAGGACAGTTTTTTCTTTGGTAATATTTAATTTGTTGGATAGTATAAGAAGAAATAAATAAGGAAGCCCCAATTATGGATTATTTTCCTTGCCGAACAAAGTCAGGGATTTCATCCCTAGGAATTCCTCCAGGAAACTTGCCTTGAAGAACAAAATCTGGGATTTTACCGTTTGGAGCTCCCCCTGGAAATCCTCCTCCTTGTCCAAATTTACCAGGAGGTCCTGATCCTGCCTTGGAAAGTCCAGGAATAAATTTACTGTATTTTCCCTCGTAGAAAAGTGTCATTTTGTCCATTTCCTCTTCTCCAACCTTGAGCTCCATATCATCCAGAATACGGTCAAAAGAGCCTCTCTTATTAGGAGCAGATTTTTTGGATCCATCTAAACAGGTGCATGTTGAGGGATAACATTTCTTCATCTCTTCTTTGTCTTCGAAGGAAGTGATGACCTCCTTTCTCTTGATACATTCACAGAAGCTTGGAAGCTCTCCATTGCATAGATTCGAAAAGCTACGAAGTCTTTTCTTTCCGTAATCCTCAAGGGTATCAATGAGATTGTCCTCAATGTCTGGAAGTGTGGGCAAATTCTTTACCTCTCCATTCATGCAGGTACATTGATCTGGAGCACATTCTTCTATTTGTGATACAAACTCAAAGGGTGGAACAATTTTGGACGATGATTTGGTACATGAACATTCTTTGACGTCACACATATCCTTCATTTGGTGGAGGAAAGAATATTTCATTGTATCTGGTACTTCTTTTGTTGATCCATCGGGACATCCACACACTTGTGGTCTACAGATTCCCAACTTATTAGAGTTCTTTTTAAATTTTGTGATTTCTCCTCCATCTTGACAGTTGCAAGACGTAGGTGCTGCACCGTCACAAAAAGTATGAAACATATCACCAATGCGAGACCAATGACCCATGAAATTTCCAACTGACATCATTGTACGGAATTTATCAACTGTAAGAGTCCTATCCTCTTCGATTTCATCCAAATTGTTGATGCTGAGGCCGTTAGGACACTCACAAGATGTGGGATTACATCCAAAAATGCCTGGAAAGAATTCTTTTCCTTCAAGTTTTCGTCCATTTCCACATTCACAAGTCGATGGATTTTCTCCGCAAATAATCATGATTTCCCCAATCTGTTCCTTGACTTTTCCCAAGCTGAATCCAGGCCTGATGAAGGGTTTTTGGGCTGAAGACCCTCCAAGGGAAAGTAGTAGAATAGGAAGTAGTACTGTAGTCAACATCTTCATCCTTTGAAATGATGATCAAATCCATATTTGCCATCATTTTTATAGGCTATCATGACTGAAAAGGTAGACAAAAGCACAATGAAATAGGCCTCCTATTTTTTAAATAATAAACTGATATGCTTGGATGGACCTTCACACGCAAGCCTTATAATGATGTTTTCTCTTTCAACCGTCGGTTTGTCCAGATTTGCCCCATTTTTTTAGCAATCCTCACAACAATCCAGTTCATTATATAAACAACAAGTCACTAGATCTTGGGAAATATCCAATAAACATCCTCTTTTCATAATAAAATAACTATAAATCCAAAAATAACAGCTATTTATGGAATGAAGAGTACAATGCAGTTCGCTTCATTATAGTCATAAGGTAAACAGGCTTCCATGTTAATGAAAAGACGAGGACTCTTTTACAAAAAAAATTATTATATAATTTTTACCTTTATATAATCATAATGTATAATAGAACTATATACATTAACCATATTATATATGGTATATGATGGTCAAAGAGTATTCACCTGTTTATACTCTGCTTCTTTGGATCACGTTCACGCAGCATTATGAAGTCATAGTCAGGATTTCCGCAGAAAATATAATAGTACTGAGACAGCAATAGGTTCCTAAGCAACAGTTTTGATATATCTGCAACAGTTTTATGTTTTTTTTCTTTAATTTACATAAATAAGTAAACAAAGAAAACTACACACGAAACCAATTGTATTTAAAACTATCAATAATATTTGTACAATTAACTTGTTAAAGCTCAGTAAGAACCGAACCATGGAAGTCTTTGTCTAGTGTAAAGAAGACAATGAGTACTATGAGTACCTACTTATTTAGCAATCCATAAGGAGGTGAAATTGTTAGTCATTCAGTTTTAGATAGTTGAACATTATAAATTCTAATAAATGAGTACATATAGTAAGCTCCCGATCAAGTAACTCCGATCCTTTCTTCCACCGTTTCTTATTAATAAAAAAAAATCGTTTCAAATGGTCTGCAACCTTGCCAAATAAAAATAGTTACTACTTAACGAAGAGTGAGCTAACTTTGAATGTAGTATTCAAACTGTATTTTACAGAAAGTAGAGCCCGTTCTCAAAGATTTTAAAACTCAATAATTTGATAAATAAGATTTACATCATACCAGGGAATCGTTCATTTTGTATTCTACTTTGTATTTTTCTTTTTGAGAGCCTACAACGAACTTTGTAGGTGCTTGTTTTAATTGTTCAAGTATCAGACGATAATAAATGTCAACTGCATACAAAGATGTAAATTTGACTCATAAATGACATGATGTTGCATAAAACATTCAACCTTTGAAATAATCCCACCTAATAATGCTCTTGATACAAAAGAAATTAAAGCCATTGTGGTTTGTACATTTAACCTATTACATATCCATCTAACAAATGAAACTTTAATCCAAACTAACCCACAATATTACCTTAGAAAAATGAAATAAATTAAAATGAGATTCTTTGTGTGTGTACATTATGTAAGTATAAGAAAATAACTTTCCCCCATTATTTTATTACTTTGTCTTGCTCCACATTGAATGACATTGACAGCTATTCTTATACTATTTAGTTTGAGTAATTTACTCACTTATAGATAATAGTCGACATTCAACATTAGATGAATTAATTTTAGTAGAGCTCCTTTTTAAAATGTTTTTGACAAGTGAAAATGTCTTCATCTATGTACCTACAAAAGAATAAGTAAAATGAATTTATTCCTTATTGGCATCAAAACAACTATCAGGCTAACTACATAATATATAGATATTTGATGGAGTATCAAAATATGAGGAAACAAACCTAATTGCGTTAGAAAATAATAACAATATATCAAATCCAAGCTTCTTCCAAGAAAAGATTTTTTTCTCATGTGGATGATTACATGTTGTTCATCTGTCATGCTCTGTCTTTTCTACGCAGAACTTTGCTATCCTTCCAATTGTATCATGAATAAATAGAAATGAATATCCTTCCTCAATATCAATAGATTTTGCGCCTGCAAAAGTCATGCCTTTTGTATATATCCCTCTATTCACTACTAAATCTATTTTTAAAAAGAAAACCGCATTGTTCCGGGTGTAGCATGCAGCTACATACATTTACAAAATGTGTAACTATGAATGTAGTCACATGCCTTTATATCAGGCTATGGTTTACAAATATAGGTATGTAGATACATCCAGAACATGGTATGTAATTGGATACATACAATGTATGAATTGACCGAAACAGACTCGAATGAGGAAATTAAATATTTGTTTACATAATTGAATCATCCCTATTAAGAGTAGATGTTCAATTAATTCGTAGAATTTGTATTCTATACCCGTAATCCAAAGTATTTCCCAATGGTACAACAACAATTATCAACTATTTTCTAACTTCTCTTTCCACTTATTCGTGCTCAAAAACGTTGATTGGTTGAACACAAATCAGTTTTTTAAAGCTATGAGGAAGCTCTTACTTATATATCTGGTCAAAATTTGTGAAAAATTGGCAAATTAATTTCATGGATTTTTTCTTTCTCTTATTGGAAGAAAGGTTTAGAGATGCAGGTTTAGAGATTACCATGAGATTTAGTATAAAGGATGTATTGAGTGTTGAAAATGACGTCTTCACTATGTAGGAGACACTTTATATTTTGGAATTCCTTAGAATATTTTAAGAATCCAGAATGATCTCCAATGGAGCCCTTTTATTAATTAACAATTAAACTAGCAAAATGATAGATTGCTCTTTTTGCCAATTATAATGAACAACTTGAGAGTAGATATCGTGACTACATTTCCTGAGCCAAGAATGCATTTTTCATATTGTTTTAATTGTGTCAAAGACGGAAATAAAAATTAAATTAATAAAAATATGCAATTTACAATTTATCATTGCTATTTGACCGTACAATCTCATCCTAGTGGTCACATAAAATCCATCGATAATGGCATTAAGAGTAATCAGTAAAACACTAAGGATAGCTCAATTATTTATAATGACCAAAAATATATATGATGAGCTGATGATCATCATGGATAAGGGTGTTACCATGAGTACAATGTAACTTTTGATTCTATCATTCAACATTCTGTAAAAAAAATAAAAAGCAAAAATTTATTTCTGACTGTCAGACTATTCTTCATTTAATAGTAGGTAATTGTTTAAAGTTCAACAACTGATAACTTAATGTTGAATTAATCAAAGAGCCAAACACTTAGAAAAATTGACAAAAGAATATAATGTAAGCTGCCATGTTAGTTGAATAATCAACGTTATTAACAAATAAATATAATTAATCATTTAATTAAAACCAAATTGAAGTTTTAGTTCAATATCTCTGATGATATCAGGAAAAAAACCTCTAAAGGGCAAAAAAAGTATTAAAAATAAAAGGGTTTTTGTCTTACTCTTTATGAATCTAAATTCCCCAATCAAGTCAATATCCTGCATTATTTGGTGTACTCCATAATTCTTTTTCATAGGTTGACAATCCAGTCTCCGTCGTTGGGTTGATTGTAAATAACAGCTTCAACTCATTGTGAACATATTATTTATACATGTACATATATTAGTGATGCATCAAATATAAAGAAGAAAAACTATAATTAAAAAAATAAACTTCCAATATAAGACTGAACATTTTTAAAATCCCCTGTTGTACTTAAATAAGACCGATTTGCAATATTCAAAATTGCAAATTTTGCAATATATGTTATATCTGACTCACTGCCTTTTTTTTTTTTTTTTTTGCTTTTTTTGTCCTTTGGGGGAATGGAATGTCTTTTTTTTTGTCCAAGAACTATTTGTGATAAAAAATTACTTTATTTTCTTGTGACACAAAAGTATTAATAATGAAACTTCTATTGCAAGGATTTAATTGTAGAAATTTGACAATAACTTTTTTAATGAGCATAGTCGTAAATTAATTTTAGGGGAGAATAATTCGCAAATTTACTCGGTTCATATCTCATCAATAAACATCGTGGCTCTGAAATGAAATGGATATCTATCTTTAAAAAAAATTCTTACTCCAAATGTTCAGGAAGGATACTAATGAGTAGAGTAGAGTCTCGTATTTTTATTAACTTTGTAAATCCATCATCTTTAAATATAAAGTACTTACATACAAATGTACATATGTGCCTACAATCTTTGTACTCGCCGACTAACAAAGTAATCAAGGTTCAATTAAGAATGAGTTAAAATCTTACTGTCCATGTCATCTAATGAGTGATGGATCGTTGAATTTATTTCTCATTAATTCTGGAAAATACATTTGACTATATCTCAAATGGTCGGAGATTTTAATCAGGAGAGGGTAAAGGGATGATGAATGAGTAGAGGATGTACTTACTACATTGAGCTTTTGTTTTTTAGTTGGCACTTCTGTCAATGACATTTGTGCCAAATTACACGTCAAAATATGCAGGATCAGGGTTTGAGAATCGCGTACTTTGGTGAACAACATTTTTTTAAATGTCTGAAAGATAATGACTAAAATACAATTTAGAGAAATGTTGTTGAAACAAAAAAAGTTTAAATGAATATTCCAGATTGTATTCTTTTGAAATCTTGAGAATCCCTGGTTTATTTCTGAAGATACATAACTTATTACTCAAGAACAGACCATCCGATTTTTTTAAGTTTAATAGCATATCTAAACTCAGCAGTTATTGTTCTGTAATTAATATAGACTTAATAAAAGTTATGTAACTATTTTGAAAATAGGAAAAAACGTTGACACATGTGCATTGCATCAGGGGGGGGGAGGGGAGGGTATGAGGGGCATGAAATAAATTTGATGAACAAATAAATATTTTTTGATTCCCGATATTTTTTACCAATGGTTATATGTATTGTTGAAGTGGTAAGCCTTTAAAGGTAATAATATGTGATTTGAAATGTTTATTTGCGAATTGATAGTAATCATCTCAAAAATTAGGACTGTTTGTATGTATTTGTTAGCAAGATAATGCTTCCTTCCTTCCTGTATATTAAAATAGTTTTAAGAATCCCTTACTAAACGTGTTTTAGGTTCATCTGTGTGTATTATATTCAAAAATAAACACAATAATATAGGAAATGCATATTTGCGTATTTCTACGCAAATAAGTGGAAGATTATAGATACATTCTATATACTTATGCGAGTCTATATATATATATATACACTTACCTACAACATGCTTAAAAGGGGATGCACATTAATCATCATCATGTGCAAAAGGCGTTGTACAACAACACTATCATGGCAATTTGTTTTACCTACAATGAAATTAAATCATTTTATCTCAGTAAGAACGTAGGTTGCTTGATTATTATAGGTTCGGTTTTACAAACATATTTATGTAAGCATTAATTCCCACCATTCAAATTCCACGGAGTGGAGCATGAACACAGGTACATGCTACATACTATTTCTCCTTGTACTTTTTCAAACAAAGTAATAACCAAAAGTTGCGTGATTTATCAATATCTGACGCTCTTTTCCTACAAAAAAAATAGAAAAAAGACACAAAATCAGTTGATAGTTAGTCAATTCCTTGCACTCTCCATCAATTCTTTATTTAAAAGCAGATCATTGGTCACAGCTTAACAGAGTTCAACCAATCAATACAATTATAAGGAAAAGTAGAAAAATTGACTACTCACGACCAAATAAAATGTAAATTTTTGTGTTAGTGGGATAACACTGCGCCGTGATACAATCCTTGTAAAAATAACGCCATCATCAATTTATTTCGGTTATCTTGGTGTGATATGAACATCCAATACTTAAAAATAATGTCAGAAATATACTTAAAGTTTGATTGAACGAACTCAGTTGGTACTTCACTCTAATATTAGTCATAAGAAAACTTTCTAGAGGGCATTTTTAAATTGAAGGCGTTTTTCAAAGACTGAGTACAGAGACGGAACGAGACGGATTTTATTTCCCACATTAAGAACAATATAGCCTTAATCGTTAGTAATCATCCAAAAGGAGATTGAGTTTTTAAATTGCAGCATTATCAAGGAACACAGAAAGTATTGATTTATATTTTCTTTTTTGGTGCTGCACCTTGAGGTGAAAATGTATGTACATAGAAGAAGAGTCTTAGTCAAGGGTAGAATAATAAAATCACGATCCAATTATACTTTTTTTCTTTATTTCTGTAATTTTATCAATGCACGCAATTTGTTGCATTGCCTTTAGCAAGGATTTGAAGACAATTAGCCTTCAATTGTATCTCCAATAGCTCATATTTTGCTTTAAATATTTCTTTGCACTCTGTTAAATGAAACATATTAAGGGCCTTTATTATAAAATAAATTTCTTCTTCATTTCACGCAATTTTTATCCTTTAAGATGTTAAATATTATTTGAATTTAATAGATAGATGACGACCACTTGTGTGTCAATCATATCCTTATAGTACTTCATTCCATGTTAATATGCCTTGATGCCCAAGACAAGGTCTCCTATTGAAGTGTTAATTGTATCTTTTATAATGGTCAATAAAATATACGTTTAAATATGAGATAGTGCTTACTTAAGTACTTACATATTATGGCCCTGTTTTTATTTTTAAATGTTCGTTTGTATTTCTGCTCATAAAATATACGTAGAAAAATCCCCAAGAAAATTCGAAAATTTTATTAAAGGACCAGAAGCACTCATTTTATTGACTTTGGCGATAATTGTCTTACATTTGCGTATCTCAAGGTTAAATGCAGTTTTGAAATGAACAAAATAATTAAGGCTTTAAACCATCGATACAAGCGTGAAACTATTATTTGTATGAATTCAAGAATGTGCTAAACTAAATATTACCTGGACAACCCCTCAACTATCATTACTGCATGAATATATTCAAAAATGCATAGAATTTATGGATCATCAACATATGTCTAATCTTGGTTATTTATAGTCGGGATCAATGACAACTTTCATTACAAGGATAGAACAAATTCTATATTTTGAAGGTCATTCCTCAATTCATTTTTTAATTCAAGTCATGATAAAGATCAATTAATTATCCTCAAAACTACATTAGCATCACAGGTGTGTAAAAAATTAAAATAGCTTTTACATTACCTATAAATCAATATACAGGCTTATCAACATATCATTTCATTTTTAAGAATTCAAATGTTAGGGTAAGTATTTTTTATAACATTTTATCAATGTCTTATTTAACCCCTAGGGATCATATGAATTTTGATTTTATAAAAAGAAAGTGTATGAGCTTGACAATATGGAACATCAAATAGCTACAAAACTAAATTTAGTTTAGAGAATTTGACGTTAAAGTAATGTTCTAGCAAGAAGGAATGAGGAAAAGTACTGATTAATACACACTTTAGGATACCTTCAGGCCATTTTGATATAACACATAGGTATGAAGTGCCAATATTGAGAATAGTTCATATTTTAGATAAAAGAGTTAAAATTGGCTAGACCGATATATCAGCAGGCTAATTTTAAGCAGTTTTTGATAAATTGGTATTCAGTTGAGGTTGCAATTATTACAAATATCTTCTTTTCTTTACAAAATAGGATTCAATTTTATAAATAAAAAAACAAAATTAACATTTTTTTCCTCCTAAAAAAAGATATTAGGAGATATTAAAAACTAATTTATCTATTCAAAACACTAACATGGCCAGTAAGGTTTTTTTTTTGAAAATTTATGATAAACCATACTGAACAGGAATAAAAAAAATGAATCCATATTTTACGAATTATCAGAATAATCATTTTATGTAGGATTTAAGTTATGAAAGTCATCTGAAATGATGTTCTTTCCTACAGTAATGAGAAAAATCATTTGTTAAAATATTCAAACTGGAATCTCATAGGTTAATTTGAAAATTTTTTTTACTGATTATTGAGATATCGTTTTTTTAACCCTCCAAAAATCAGAATTGGCCCGAGTTAAAAGTTATCAAAACTCAGTTGTACCCTTGCTAAACCATCGAGGTTGACTATGAGTAGTATAATTATTCTAATTTGAGATTAAAAGACTTAGTTTAAGGCCAAAAGTCCGTCCATGACGTATAAAAAGCCATAAATACTAAAAACACTTGCTTTAAAGAATTATATTTTTATTTTTTTCCTTATTCAAAGTCACTTTCTTTTTTTAAATATAACAAAAACAACCAAAATGGTCTCTTTTTTGGTCTGCAGGTGATAAAACTTTTGTAAAGTAATGTTAATTTGTTCTCCATTGATTCGTAAAAACAAATTATAATTTACTCTAAATAATTTAAATGAGAAAAGTAAGTTCAAAATAGTCAAGTCTGATCAATATATTTTACTCTCCCTAAAAAAAATTAAAAATTTGGAAAACATATTTAAAAAGTAGTAAATTCATTATATAAATTTAATATTGGGATATTAAAAAAAGTCAGTTTTTCCCCTTTTTAAAAAATCAATTAATATAATAAATCACAAACACATTTTTCAAGTGGCTTATTGAAAATATTGAAGTGCTTAATACTCGTAAAATTATATTTAATGATACCTTACCTAAGATATAAAATTGAATAAAATAATTATTTTTTTACCAACTTACTACAAAATTAGATGTACAAAAATAACCCTTCCTTATTGTTTCTTATTTATATTGCCTTTACATAATTTTTATAATATAGTATTTATTCCATAAAAATAATTTTTCAATTTTCTTTTTGGGTTCATTAATTCCTTAAATAAACTTATGTTTATCTATGATTTATAAAATCAAAGAAGGTTAAATCTTAATTAAAGGAAAAAACCTCATTATCGACAAAAGATAATGATGCATGAAGGTGTGTCCTTATAAGTAAATATAGATTAGGTTTTTTTTAATGATCTTATTGATCGATATTATATTTATTTTTTTTCAATAAGTACATAGTTTAAAAATGCAGGGTTTAAGTTTTTTTAATCTGAAAAAGCAATTGTAAATAGACGTAACATTGTACCTACATATGTATTTCAACCAAAATTCATTTTAATTATCTTTACTTTACAAAGGTATAAATGTACCCACTTGGATACCTATGGAGGCATGATACTCTTCTGCCTAAGTATAAACGTATGAGTAAATAGCATGTAGCTACATGTTAATAACTCTTTCTTAACTTAATGACTATTACACAAGCAGTGGTACATCTATTTATTGCAATATTGTTATGGAGTACAAGGTAATGTATCTACATACATATTTATAATCTATAAATTGATTTTAAATCTTGGAAATCGCCAATTTAATAATTTTACTCACTCCCAGGAATTATTCATTGCACCTCTTAACCTTTCCTTCAAAAGTAAAAATCAAAATGCGTAAAATCATATTTGAGAGTGGTTGAGAAATTACTTTTTGACAAACGGAGTATTCTCATTTAAAAGAAATTGGATTAGAGTTGAATAAATCAACGTTCAAAACAGAAGTAGCAAGAAAAATAGAACAACATCTGATCAAACAATAATAATTTGTAATTACTCATGATTAAAAAGCGAGCTTCCTTGAAAAAGAGATAAAAAAAAAAGACCCAAAATGATTTTACTGTTAGCATAAATTGCATTATTATCTCTAAATACATACATAAATGGGAAATTATACTTATCCGTTAAATCCAAGGGCTTTTCTTTATAATAGAAAGAAAAATGATTTGAAATTAAATGGTTTCTTTTTGCTTCCCAACTGTTAAACTATTTTGTATTTTATAGTAAGGATATTTTTACTTTTTCACAAGATTTAATTCAAATTTAACTAATCAAATTTTAAAATAAGTGACAAAAATTCCAGATAAATAAATACATTCTCGATATACCGGAGTAATAAAGTTATGTTGTATATTTTATACATGAGAATAAAAACGATTTCAGTTTGTAGAAATTACATTTAAAAATGATTCATACAATTAATTAACTTCAAAAATTCACGTACGTATATTTGAAATAACTTCTTAGCTCAACCTTATCTTTCAATTATGAATATTGAATATAATTTTATTTATCAGATGTTGTTTTTCTTCCATTGGCCTTTTTTTAGTTTTCTGAAGGTTGATCTGATGAACTTGAGTAACAGAAGAGATCTCAAATTTCCTTGATTTATTCGCTCCTTTCGTTATTTGCCAGAAAGTTCCCAGATAACAATACAGCTCTTTATTTATTTACTCTTTATCTTAACTGAGGGCAAAAGTAAGGCTTAGTAACTCAAAATTAACCTCCCTTGTAAGCCAGAGTTGATATAACAGTTTTTTCATCTTTAAGTTTGATTAAATGATCTACAACTAACGCTTGCCATGAAGCTAATATAAATTAAGAATAGTCTATCAGTAATAATCAAATAAAGGAATGATATACATATATGACGTTGAAAAATTACCAACTGATTAGGGGACATTTTTCTTTTCTTTTTTCTAAGAAAGGTTGAGAGAGTCAACATTCATCTTTTTATGCTTCAATTAACTCATCAATTTTATTTTATCAAATATAGAGATCATCTAATTGATAATGGCTTCTTTAATTGATTAATTGAGGTTTATTCAATAATAACGACCTTGAAATTAGGTATAGTTAACTTTACATAGATTTTTCAATCAGTCATGCAATGACAACTATTCAATTGAAATCTTTCATATCAAAATAATTTATTTAAATGTTTTGTAGTACTTCCTGCTGTTAACAAGAGCTCATCATGGCAGAGGTGTGAGTTCGAATTTAATGACTCAATTTGTTAAAATGTTAAATGACTTCACTTTTGATTTAATGCGAATTGAGTTGTACCTAAGAAGAATTGAACTTTTTAGAATTGTTTGGTAGTTTCTCCTTTTATTTTTGAATGAGCATATTCATTATTAGCCTTACAAATTATTTGAGACTTATTATTATTTAGCTTATTTGAGTCTCACAAAATAGTGACATATCCTTTTAGGTCTCATAACTAAGGAAAAAGGGATTATTGTTCTGTTTTTTATGTTGTGTAATTTAATTTAATTATAATTTAACTTAACATTTCTTTTTAAGTAATCTTCAATTATAAGGCTTATATTCTAATGCCAATATATTTCTAGGGTAATTCCTTACATGTTGTTTTTGTATTTTAAAAATTTACAATGTAATTCTTTAAAAATTTCTATTTGTAATTGCTGTACCCTATTTTTACCTAATATGAAAACTACAAACTATTTTTTAAATAGTAGAGACCTCGTCCTATCTTTAATGATTGGAAAGTATAAGCATATCTAGGACTGTTACTACATCTGGCATTTGAGAGCTGTACCCCTTTTCCCGACGATGCTTGCCTACCCAACTCAAAAAGTATATACACCTAAATAAAAATATATTATATTAAAATGTGCAAAATTGTTATAGTATTGTAATAATTCAGATCAACATCCTAGATTCTTGACACTTAATTATTTATAATTAATTAATTAATCATTTATTTTCAGTAATACCCCCTCCCTAGAATTTGGAATGCTTCTCCTACGATATATGTCTGATTACAGTACTAGTTACATCCAACAAGATTAAAGTAATGACTTAAAACTAATTCATATTATTTTCGTTTTGTATGATGTTGCATTTTTATTGAATAAACATTTCAAATTTTAGTCTGAAGAAGTTTCGTATATAAATATACAATGTCAAATATTTATATAATAAATATGAAATGTTGCAATTTTTGATTTGGGATTTTTTATTTTACATGTCGTATACATATTGGAAGTTTGTGGAAGATACAATTTATACTTAAGTGTCAGTATTATATAAATATTAATTTTAATTAGAAACTATGAATTGATTCTGTCATTTTACTTTGATTTCTTTATATATTTTGTTTATTATATGGATATTTTTAAAATATGTACTTTTGAGCTCATCAACTTGCAATAGAGCACTTAATTTTTTTTAAATGTCATTAAAAATGTCAAATATTATGTACATAAATTATATCAGTATAAATATAACTTAACTTATTTGCTTCAAGCTCTTTACCTTTATATTTTATCCTTGCATAAAAACCAAGGTGTACTATTTTTAAACTTTACTTAGAATAAATACCAATACTATACATAGCCCCTAGGTATATAGACATATGTACATATGTAGATTGAAAATAAATGTGTCTTTATATCTGTCATTAAATTGGATTTAAAAGTCCAATGATATGTATTATAAAATGATGAAATATACATTAGAAATATATTACTCTGCACTTAATTTTATTTAAAGGAGCGTCTTAAACAAGGACATACGGATAATGGTATGAATTTGTGATTTAGTTGGGAGATTTATCTGCATTATCAAAAAAAAATACTTTATTCTAAATTAACACTTGTTAATTGAAAAACTGAAAAGTTTATCTGATATAACAAAAATTAAAAAGTCAGAAACAGTTGATATCTTTAGAGCAGGGGATATTTAACATAGGAGTCAAATCTGAAACATTAGATACCCCCACTAAACAAAATTTACTTTAAATTTTGTTGTCAGCTGTTGATTTTTCTACATATTAATGTTTAGAACAGTGACTGGTTTAACTCAAATTATATATTGTTAAGCAGTGAATAATTTTAATTTACGATTAAATGAAGAATACTTGTCTGTTTCTTATTAAATGAAAGGTTGCAAGATACAATAAAGGTAAAAACTTGGTATATAGGAGGATTTCTCAACTAGTTCACATTTTCTCCATTGCAAAGTTAAGTAATAGTTAAATATTTATTGATTCGCTATATGTGGTTTTGATATTTGCCAATTAAGATGTAAACGAGAAGTCTTGGAGAATTGTATCTATTAATAAACTAAGGAATAGAATATACTATACAAAAAAAAAACATGATCAGTATGTATGCTCAGGTAAATAATTAGTAAAACAAAAATAATTTTCAAATGATAAATTTCCTTAGGTAATTTTTGGTGGAACTACGTGGTGTGTAACTGTGAAATTCACAACTTAATCTGACTTGCAAGCTAAAAGCTTCAAGTTTTTCGGTCGATTCCAGGTATTACATATATGATGCACGTAGGGCCCATAAGGTGTCTATAAAAAGGATAAAGAAAAAAGGGAGAAGGTAAGTATATTGTTTTAGTAAAGTTCTAATGCTCAGAACATTTTGGTGCTTTGTTGGCATCATTCATTTTTAGTGAATATTACACATCCTATTTAAAGGATAAATCGTAAAAACTCTCAGCCGAGAGCTTCTTTAATATATATTTATCCTTTAATTTAATAAATTAAGCTTAAATTATGAAAAAATCTTGGAAAAACGGGATCCCGAGGGAGAAACCCAAGTAAATATATACATATAAATATCAATTTGACCTTAAGAAGAGGGAGTATTAGAGAATGCATCCTTTACCCCCCCCCCCCCTTCCTATACTAACGGCCTGGTAGAACAACATTTGGCAATTATGATTAATACCTGTTGCATTTCTGATCATGATAATTATTTATTAATCTGCCTAATTATGACGCATGATATCCTTTATAACAGTACCTAGTTATCTTTTGTCCTAATCAAAATGCTACAATACTTTTAAGCCAAATAAACAACCTTTCCCAGGGATTATAATTACTTATCTGTTGCATATTTTGAAGCAATGCAAACTCATTTTTATTTTGCCTTGCAATCATTTAATATCACTTGATCACAATACCCTTTAAATGAAGTAATAATTATACAAACACTATTCAGATATTATTTTTATATCCCATTTAAAAATGCCAGCACATTTCTTCTTGGATAATTAATCTTCTTGCTTTTTTTTTTTTTTTATTTTTTTTTACTGCAAATAACAATTGCCTGTGCATTTTTTCTGCATCAATATATATTTGGGACTTTATATACATAAATAATTCCAATGGGGGCTCTCTAGGATTGGCAAAAGCTTTTTTTACGAGAAAAATCATTTTCAACCCCTCAAAATTCATTTTTGAGGAGTAATGATGAATTAGTGCGTTTTAGTCATAAGCAATTTGAGGCTCTCCTCCCATTAAAACACCCTTGTCACCACTGTGTACTCCCAGCAACTTTATTGGCTTCTAATCGAGAGCATTATCGCTCAATCTTAGAGTCCCAATTTGAATCATTTCCTACAATTATTTAATTAAAAAAATAGGATAATTAATTAATTCAAATTTGATTTATATGGAATATGACCTCTACATGGTCATACCATAAGAGCATTCCAACCCATAATTCGACCCATGTATGTAGTACCTAAGTACAAACATATAAATGAGCTCATCCATCACAAAAAAAACCCTGTGTAATTTAATTGTTTTGAGTGTCCTCTGTGAATATACCTATCTATATATATGCACTTTGTAGCTTCATATTGATAGGTATTAAACAGGAACATGAGTTCTTTATCTCCGTTCTCTATTTGCATATAAATCAATGTAAATTATTATCTAGTTTATATAAAGTAGATACATATATAAATATTTCAAGCACGATCAACACACATGATAATAATTTGTTGCTTTTGTTTTATAAATGTATCTAATACAATTTTTAATTGCATGAATATAGTCCACACATTTTCCTACTACTACTAAAACATAGCAAGTTCATAAACATGTCTTGACGTGTGTACATTTGCTTTAATTAATGATTCATAAGGAGACATTGCATATTTCTTCAATTTATATACAAAATGACTAATCAAATGAATGAACGGGCTCTCATTTCGTGATAGGACTTTATACATATATGTACATATATGGCTATAGTACATGTGTAATTAATCTATTAATACAGTTCATATATGTATGTGCCTAGGTACAGGAAATAAATGGGTATGGAGTGTCTATAAAACATGGATGATAACTATATTATTAATTAATTAATTATGGTCTTATAATAGTTTGAATTCGATTATATTCACGTTTGCTTACCGTAACTAATTAAAGAAATAGTCTTGTGTTTTTGCAAAGATTTGATTGAAACTTTTGTAAAAGGGAACTATTTTGACTTGGTTTTTCACTATATATATAATCGAGCAACAGAGAGTCAATTTTAACTTACAGATATTTTTATGAGTCACATTTTTCCATCACTATAAAGATACTATGGGTATGATCATGTGTTTTAATACACCCCAACCTCAAATAACATTACTTCATATAAAGGGGTGAAAAAAAATTAAAATAAATAGACTTTGATAATGTGATTTTATTCTCTGGATACAAGGTCAAAATTGTTTAATATAATCACGAATATGCGGGTAACAATTTTTATATCTGTTTAAAAAAGAAGAAGAAATCTTCGTTAGAAAATAACTTCAAAACCCTTTGAAACTATACTCATTTAATTATTTCTAATCACAATGTCTAATATGATGAATAATAGATGTCAGAAGTTCAAGTAATTTTACTTCTCTAACTTCTTGTAGACAGCCATAATACGATGTATTTTATTTTTAATTAAAAACGTTTATATTGTATTACTTCAGGCCAAGCTTAAAAACAAAATATTTTAGAAAAGAAAAACACTAATTTAATTGTTTTAATCTTGATCATAACAACCATAAAAATGCATTGAAGGATCCAAACTAAGACAAGATAAAACTTTAGGGATCAGGACACAGACTAATCTCGAGAACTACATTACTATTTTATATATACTTCTTATTGATTATTTTATCGTTTTTTGGCTCCGTTTTAACGGCATATTTCTGCTATCTGAATTACTATTCTACATAATTCGTAATGAATAAACACGGTTCTAAAAATGGTCTTAATTAGTAATGGTGATAATAATAATAATAATAATAATCAAGTTTACTTTAGCATTTTCTATATATTATCAATGCTTTATAAGCTATTGAATAAATATTAATTGAGCAGATGATATGAGGAAAAAGAGTTTTGGATCTGGATAACCAGTAGGTTAAATACTTTGAATACATTTTTGGAAGATTGAGCAAACACTTAATACTTAGAGTTTCATAAAACCCTTCACCGTTGAATAAGTTCAAATACTTACATAATAATCAATAGGTTATTAGCGATACCCTGTTTCTTTAGCTTTAAACTTACTACAATAAATCATTTGTTCAATATTACCTGTATTGAATCTACGTCAGACATATATAATTGATCGCCATAGCTTAATACATATAAAGCTCTTTGTTTTAAGAATAGTTTTGTATGTAATTATGTTTTATCTGGGTACATCACTGAAATGTCAAATTCCTCCTATGGAGTATTACCTATAAAGGTAATTGAAATAGGTTTGTATTCGTACATCTCTAAACTCATTGGATTCTTATTTCATTTATTGTACGTATTATATCGTATACATCAATTAATTATTGCAATGGATAAGTTCAAAAAGAGCTTTAAACTTCAATTGATCATTAATATCGTCAATGAACACATGAGAGCTTTATTTATCAATAATAAATTTGCTTGTTTCCATTCCATAAATAACTTGATCATTAATTATATTGTATGCATGTATCAAAACCAGTTATTGATCAGCTGATGCTCTATATAGATAATATTTGTACATTCAATGCCATAAGTTATCAAATAAAGCAGATTATGCAATAGTGCAAAAATATGCATAACTGTCAATACCTTGGTCATTAGGCATTTATAAGATCAATCAAGAATTATTATCAACGCACGGGTATTCATCATTTTTATACCATGTAAATTATTTCACAACGTGGGTTTCTAACTATGTACATACTTACATACATATGTACATATATCTATGTTTTTGATTATCTGCATACTTTCTGTGAAGCTCGTAAATCCATGGTACTGATTGATTAATTGATGCTCAAACCACAAACAAAATATATATATATTTTGCTATCTTGTCCTTTAGTTCTGAGGAAAAGGGTTCAAACTCTCTCTGAGCAAATTGACAAAGACTTGATTTGACAATGACATCATCACATTAGTAACTATCAACTTTTCATGCATTTTGAATGCTATTTTGGGAAAAGAACATCCTGATGAGACTTGTATATACAAATGATGGCTTAGAACTGTACTCCTAATATCAAAGTCATAAACGACTGAAAGTTACACCATGTTGGAGGCATGGTAGTGAATAAAAGTGTATTAGAGAAGTTGGTAGTCTGTCAAAAAATAACTCTAGAATCGAAAAAAAAAACACTTAACAGTCGTTTGGTAGCAAGAAATTTTCTTCTAATGATTTTTGGCCATGTATGTTTCTAACGAGATATTCATTTACAATCCAATGATATTTACATCAACAATTCCTTTGTATTCATCTCCTTGTACATTTGATTAGTGCTCTGAACGTGGGCTTGTTCAAACATCAATTATTTCTGGTTATATGGCCTATCCCATATACATATTAAGCAAAGAATAGTCCTTATAGTTTGAGAAAATGATGTAATTAGCTTATTTAATCAATAGAATATGTACAAACAAAGAAACAAAAAATGAATAGTCTCCAGCTGGTGCAGTGGATCTTAGTAAAAAAAATCCAGCTTGGTAAACAACACTCATGAGGATGCGACTTTCGTAGATAAAAATTACATTTTTACTATTCAAAAAGGAATTTTTGTTCTTTTTCGAACTTATGTTCATTCTTTAGGAAACAACTTTCTATAAAAGAAGAATAAAAAAATTCACTTCTATGTATATTTGTTGTAGGTTTAGTTAAAAATGATAGGACTTGAGCAAATTGACAGAATATTTATAGAAGGGATATTGAATCATAGATAGAAGACAAACAACCAAACAACAAAGTAAAGAACACTTATACTCCTTTGAGTTTGTTCCTTTTTTTCATTATCTATGCACATTCTCTTCTCAGCCTTTAAATTCCAGAGAACCTCAACTCTTTGTAAATACTAAACATGCATTGGTACATAAGTATAATTCAATATTTAAACCAATTAATAATTGCACAGGAAATTTAATAATGAGTGAACTAAGTATTTGTGGGAAATACATTTACTAAAGTACAGGTCTATTTACACAGGTAGTTTGTTATTTGTAGGAATGAGAATATAATTATGAAATCAATTTGTAGAAAAAAAACGAAACACGTTTTATAATTATTATTTTTGTGTGTGCATATTAATTATATTTTTGCAATTATTATTTACAAAACAACATGACAAATAAGATAATTTGTTTGATTTTATCGAAACTTTAAGGTCAAGTCTTTTGTATTGTGAAAATTATAAACTTACATAATACATATATGACAATATATATATATATATTTATAATTTTATATTTCAATTCAAAATCGTAACTCTGTATAGAAGTTTGGTTCTGTTTGAATAGATTAAAAAAACACCCTTCACTTGTCACAGGGATATCAGACTAACTATATAGAAAATATATGTATACTTTTTTTTTTCACTATTCTTGTTTCCCTTAGAACCTTTTTTTTAATATTTTTTTTCATAATATCTCCATTGATTTGGAAAGACCTAAAGTATACATAGAAAAACAATTTTTTTAGCCCAATTTCTTAACACATCACCAGCACTGATTAGTTATAAGTTTCCTCTCGAACCTTTCATATGGTTTAAAATTAAATGCATTTGTCAAAAAGCATGTATATTTATTTATTTTAAAACAGACTCATAGATCTCCTAAATTTGAAATCTAGGTACAAAAACCTTAGTAAGCTACAAATAAAATAAAATTACAAACGTTTAAGAAGAATGAGGTCATTCATTGGCTATTTAACCAAGTACTAATTTCTAGAATTAAAATAAAAGGTTGAGTGATCATACAAGGTATAGTAATTTTCATTGTATCGCTCAACCTTACCCTCAAAAGAAGCATGAACAAGGGCATAAAGTCATATAGTGATTATTCATATATAAGGGATATTCACTAGTAATTAACCTAATGTCATTTAATAATACTTCAAAATTCAAATAATGTGATCAAGGAGAACAACAGCTGATACAAAATACATATGAATTGTTAATGATGTGGGGACATCATTGTGATATATTTATGTCATTGTGAATTTATCCCACTAGCTATTAGCTATCGATTTACACACTATTATTGTTACAAATGTTGTTTTGTTAAGCTCAAATTGAATCTCATCAAGTAATGTTCCTGTTATTGAATAAATAATGGTTGAGAAGAATGACGTAACAGATTAGATTCCAGTCTATTTCGAGTCTTTTTTTCCTCCTTTTTTTAAAAAGTAAAGGTTGCAAGGTACAAATTGTCATTGTTGTATATATAGGAATGTAAATAATATGCAAATCGGGCTTGTAATAAAAAAAGAAAGAGAAAATCAACCTGGTAACTCTGACAATTTGATGAATGTTGAGAGGAAAGCAGCTTGAGCTGTCATGACGTTTTACTGAGCTACAAGATGTTATTCTCCATTATATATACAACAATAAATAATAACATAGATGAGAGGCAGAAAATTAACTGAAATTAATGTCAGGAAATTATATATTTTTAACTAATAATAATAATTATACGAGGACTTGAGCCCTTTTTGTTTACATTTTATTTGCTTTATTAAACTTAATGCATGTATTCTTCCTTCATGCGAGATCTTTACTATCAGGTAGATGTTCTCCCCTCAATAATAAAGGAAAAATGATAACAGCTTTGGAAAACAAAAAGACCTGTTTGAAGAGCCAACTCCACTTTTTAATTACAAGCCCGATTTGCATATTATTTACATTCCTATGATTATACTACAAAAAATGCTCCCTCTGTTCAAGCATTTTAATTTTTCGTTATGATGATTTATTTATAAGTTGTTTTTTTTCAAGGTAATAAGAGCATAAGTAAGAAATACTTATCTCATTATGACTTAAAAACACACTCCTTTGTTAAATATGTAACCAAGTCTTATGGGATGTGAAATATTACATTTCTTTGACGTAATTGCAATGAAGTGCATCGTGGTAAATTTAACTGACCTTATTCTTATTTAGTCATTAAAAGTATCTAAATGTGAACCATAAATCATTGCCTAATTGTTAATATATGTACATACATATAAAACCGTCATGAAGTTGTTGAGCTTATCTCATTTTATATCTCAATGATTAATAAAGCTATCCCATATTTGCATTATTGGGATCTGAATGAATTTAATTACTTTGATCCTTATCAAATATTGACTTTACATTCATTCCTAGCTACCTAGGAAATGCGAAAAAAAACTACGATAATTAATGATTTATAGTACTCAAAGAAAAAAGAAGGTTGAGTGATAAATAAATTGTTGATCACGGGAACATTAAACTACACACCCTTTGACACGACTCTGTCACAAAGTTGAACACTTTACTTTGACTCTTGATAAATGAGTCGTGGAGAGTGTTGAGCTGGGAACTCGTAGTCGTAATTTGAACTCGAGAAGTCTTATTCAATTAAAATCTCCGAATTTACTTAAAATCGAGCTCAAAGACTCCCTCCCCAACTGTTCCAACAATGTCAAATATGTCAATGTTGTTATGTACTTAAATGACTTGAGACTGCTTAAGTACGATTTACTTGAAAAGGATGTGAAATCTAATAGTCATTATTTAACCTTCCTGAACAAAAAAAATATATGTTATAATTACAAAAGTTACAAAATTTAAATTCCCTTTCCCGAGATTCCATCGTATTTTTTCCTTTAAATAATTTTTTAATACTACATCTTATGTAGTACTTAAGTATTGGTATACTTATGCACATATCTGATAGGGAATGAAAACAAATCTATGAACAGCCTTGACAGATGACTTGAGCTGATAGAATACATATATGTTTGTACTTCTCATAGAGTCTGTTCATAACGCAACCCATAGCTACACATATTCAACTTAAAATCTTTTTTTTTTTTTTTTTTTGAAAACTGATTAAATCAGATCTTATTTAAGCGCATCTGAGTCATAAATAATGAAGTGGATACATATATGTACATATAAAAATGTTTCGTTACGGCTTATGATGAAGCATTTTTTGTGAGCCTTCGAGAATTTTCAAGGTGCTGCATTTTATTTGGAATCATGTAAATGGATGTAAATACATTTTCTCAAAAAAACAAAAAACAAAAAATCCTAAGAAATCAATGAGTAGTATAATATAATCATTGCCTTGTTTTTTATTATTATTATTGTTTTCTTCTTAAAATGTCTTTATCATTTCCCTTGAGGTTTATTGGATGAAAAGGAAATAATTGTGGGAAATGTCTATGCATTTATTCAACAAATTATTTGTTATTTTCAGTTTTGACCTTCCACACATGGTTTTTAGGGGGGAAAAGTAATTTTGTATTAAGTCGAGCCCCTTCTTTCGATTATATTATTTACGGTATGATATTAGATCTTTCCAAAAGGTATATGATGTTTAAATTCCTGTCTTTCATAATATCCATGAGAATCATTGGAATAGAAAATCTTCACAAAATGCTGAAAAATATATAAACTATATTTGTATTTCAACATTTAAGGGCGAAAGATGTTTTATAGGAAAGAAAAAAACATTGAATCATTTCTATCTGTGAAGGTTTCGTGATACATTAAAACGTTTTTTTCCCCTTAAAGATATAGCCGATAAATAAATGGCCTAACACCCTTTTAGAAAAGTACAAAACAAGTTTAATTATAATAACCAAAAATACCTTGAATAAAACATAAATTATATATTTTCTGTATTGACCAATGTACCAACCGGTCCCTTTGTTCAACTTTTAAAATATTATGTACAGCTAAATTCCAATACAAAATTCTACTGATCAAAATATAGATATCATCAAATGTAATTTATAAATGGCCTTTTGTTGTGAGTGTCATGTCAAAAAATATTTTTATATTATTAGAAGTTAATAAAATATTTTTGGCTAGATTTCATAATGCACTTCTCAGAACTTGTTTTATTAGTTATATAAGAATTGTTTACATATTTAAAAATAAAAAAATAGGGATTTATTTTGAGTATCAGACATGTATTTATGTAATTATATTACTGTTTTATATCTACTCCACCAAAGCATGTTCCTTTAAAATCCCTCTAGACCTGAAATAAAAAATAGTTGTTGTTCGAATTGTTGTTGTTGTTGTTGTCGTTAAGAGGAGCCACACCCAATCATACTTGAAATATTCAGTTGCATTTAAAGCAAACGTCTTATCGTTGAACTAATCAAATGAACACACCAAATATAGGAATGATCAGCGCTTGCTATACATATATTCATATATCAAGAGAAAAGTCTAAATGTTAAACCTAATCAAATGCATAGGTGAGAATGAAATTGTCAATTACTTTTTTATTGAATGTTATTGCATTTAATTAATTTTAAAGTACTTTATTAGGTTTTCTTTTTTTTTGTTTAAGTAGGTGCTCAACTCCTTTTATAAATAAATTTGGACATGCTTACCTGTTTCAATCTGTCCATCTCTCTCTCTCTTTTTAAATATATATATATATATATATATATATATATATATATATATATATATATATATATATATATGCTTGTAAATTAAAGCAATGCATTCATAATTTATTTGCTTCATTGTTGAAATTTTTCTTTGTTTAATTGCTACATGATTCTTATAGTACTTATTAATATACATATATACCTCTTTAAAAATAACAGAGAATCCTTTCAATTCATGATAAGATATGCCAAAGTAGCCATTTACCTATAAAAATGAAGCAAACACCAGGGGACATATGTAACTGTTCAACAACTTTAAAATGTTTATAAAATATTAAAACACCTTTAAAGCACTCTAAAAAAACATAATAGCAACGGTGGATTGTAGTAGATGGCTTCATTAAACAGAATAAGTGTGGCTTTAATATATAAAAAAATGCTTTACATAATTGATTTCCGTTATTTATGAAATGCTATTTATTATATTGTCTGTACTTAAAAAGAATCGGTATCTTTAAAAGATATCTTTATTTTTGTTCTAGTCTTATCATAATGAAGTGGGTTTAATATTTTTTGTTTTTTACAAATTAGCCATTGTTGCATTAGTTGCAGCAAAAACATGGATTTACAAGTTTAATTAACATATATTAATCAACAATAAAAACAAACAATCTCCTATAGAGACTAAAAGAGCTTGCAAGTCCTACAGTTATCTTTATTTTACTTACAAGTTTTATTACTTTGAATATCCTATATTAAAACTTTTGTTTGACTATCTTGAATATTTTTCTTATAAAATACACCTTTTTTATATTCCCACTTAAGCTATATAGATTTGTTATTTGTAACATAGGTCAACAAATTTAAAGTGTCAAAACTCCTAAGAGGTATAAGCATAATAAACGTTGTTCAATTTTGCAAGCTGATTTCAAATCTGTAATTATTTTGGTAAAATGCAATGCCCTGTTAGTATTTGTAGAACTTGCACTTTGAAAATAATTGCAAATCTCTCATTCTTTCCAACCAATGATGGAGCTCCATCAGTTGTACAAGTGAGAATATTAATCGACGGCTTTTCAGAAATCGAACCCTACTTTTTGAGCTTTTTTAACCCATTTTCCAACTTCAACTTAAATTTAAGCCTAAAAAAAATACTCACTTTGTGTATTAAAAATGATGATCCACTTGTGTATTTATTACAAATTCCATTTCGAGTAAAAATTAGCTAGAAATCAAAGGCTCACGGTAGAGCTACCCGAAAACAACTGTAATAGACTGAAATGGTAGCGTGCAGAAGGATTTCAGCTGATTTTGTAATCTTTCTCTGCGCTACTACATTAGAAGCTCTATTGTGATTCTTTGATTTCTAGTGGATTGGTGATTGAAATTGAATGAAAATGTACACATTTAGATGTACAATTTATTCTTTGTTAAGGAGTTTTATCGAGCGCTAAAAAGCTACTGATTACAGATTTGAAATCAGTGTGCAAAACTGAATAACTTTCATTATACTTATATCCCTTAGGATTTTTAACTATTGACCAGTGATTAGGGCCTGACTGAAATACTAAGTAGATGAAAAAATTATTATTATGTAGGCTGTTGAGAATAATCAATAACCTGCCAATACTACCAAACTGTTAAACACCTACTTCGATATTTCCCAGTTTTGTAACTCTTAAATTGATTTGACTGTTTTTCAAATTATATTTGAAATTTTATTGTTCCCTCTACATATGAGATACAAATGTACTTTGTAAATGTTAAATCTACCTTTTTGATAAAAAATTGTTTGTGATATATTATAAATAATCATCAAAGAATATTTGATGCCATTTTTATCCATGTTTTTCAATTATCGGGCCAATAATTATCATTTGCCTTTCATCACATTTTACAAAAAAACATTTAAAGTTCTGGAGATATTTCCTGAACTTTAAATGACAAATATGTTTGTCATTAATTTTTTTAATAACAACACTCATCTCTTCTATACGTTCTATGGAAATATTAACTCAAATGACAAAAGTATGAAATTAAATTTCTTCGAAATGAGGCCCTCTCTACCCAATCCATCTATTCTGAATTGAATATCTAATGAAAATCCTTGGTTTTGAAAATTACCTTTATAGATTAATTGTTCTTTCTCCAGTAGTTAATGTAAAGTCATTAAAAAATGATTAAATAATAAAGTTTGACGTTATCTTTCAATCAAATCTTACGTCCATACCTATAAAAGGTAGCCATATTATTGTTTGCTATACGTACTGGTTTGTTTATTTTTTTCAGTTCCAAAGACTAGGAGACATTTTTATGTACATAAAGGAATCAACTGCCTCAGCAATCTGACGCTTATTCTTGCAATAACTTATCACCTAGTTACTTCAAACACCATAAGTAGATAGAAAGACCATAATGGAAGTAAAAATCCGGAAATTTCAATTACATACTTACATAGGAATAAATATCTATGTATGTATGCAGGTATTATCATTACTCCAGGAGTATGTTCACAAGTTGTTATGAAGAAGGAGTTAAAAAGTACTTTGGGGTAATGAGATGATGAGAGGAGAAAATTAGTTTTAATTAAATATGAAGGTTATGCCTTGAGAAAATGAGGAGTAAAGTAATAGTTTTTTCTGTTTTTTTTTGTTGCATGAATTCTCTCTTTGTGTGTAAGTGTATATATACATATACATATTTGTTTATTACCAAGGACAAGCATTTTCAAGATCTTCTCGAGGTAGGTTAATAGCCTAAAAGAGCAAAACAAGTTGCTTCATTAATAATCACACTCATTTTGATTTAATAAATGTAATTTATTTTTACTCTAATACAAACATGGTGATCTTTTTTGCTTTACACAAACTTTTCTTTAAAAGGAGAAGTAAGTGCTGTTTAATATCAATTTGTAGGGAGGCAATTCTGTCAAATGTTGAACGGTGGTTCATTCAATGGTACGGATATTGTTCACTCCTTTACAATCTCGAGGTGATTGAGAGAGATGAACAGCTGTCAAAAATATTAGTGGAATAATGCTGATTAATACGTTTGTGTAATGTGATATCTTAAACTTTCTTTCAAAAAGAATAAAAGTTGCTCCTAGTCCATGACATCACTTTCCCCAACCTGTTGAACACAGGTTATATTTATTTTTCCATCAGCTATTGATTCCTCTTCTCTTACTTCTAATCGGTTTTCTAATTACTGCTCTACTAAATTCAAATTAAATAAAAATTAGTAAGAAATTAATATCTATGTTCGGCATCCAAAGTCCCATAGTTAGTCTGGATAGCCCCACTATCAATAATTCTGGAAAGCACAATGCTGAGGAACTATAAGGAAGTCAAACATCAAATATGCATAATTTAAACTACATCAGTCAAGCAGTTTGGGAGTCCTTAGGGAAGTATTTTGAATTAGAGACATTTAGATATCGTTTTTTGTGTTTTTAACTCTTCATAGCAAAAAAATATTATTTCTTTTTACTTTGAAAAATGTATATATTGTATATTTAAAAGATCATCAAATCATTCCTCAAATTGTATGTAAAGCTAAATACTTTCCATTGTATAAATCAAATACGAGCATGATCTTGAAGCAATTATAAAGTAAAAAACCTTTACTGCTAACAATAGTAATTAAATCAAAAATATTATATAGACTATACATAAAAAGGAAATTAACTTCAATTGATAATAATTATTATTTCAATGTTTCTAATACCGTTTCGTTATACTTAACTATGTACAAAGTCAATTCAGGATTTGGCAAAGCATTATTGCACAAACTATCGATCCAATAAAAGTTGATATAATTAATGGTAATTTAGAATATTTTTTGGCATTGGGTTGAGTATAGTGTGTTGTATTTTATATATATTTCTTCTACATTGACAGGAACATGTTTTTACTTCCCCCTCTCCCTTATTTTGAATACTTCCGTCTTTTTGAATATACTGACTTATAAATTATACATTTTGCAGAAACAATAGAATTGCGTTTATTCTAAACAATTGCATTTTGCTTCTGTATATATATATATATATATATATATATATATATATATATATTTCCCTTGCAATTATAGATTTTACCCGAACACTTCAAGTGTCCAATTATTATTTAAAAAAAAATATTTGCTTTGTATATATGTATAAATATAATAAGAACTTACTTGTATATCTAGATTATTTGTACTTTTTATTCTAAAACTTGAAGTAATAAAACACTCATATACAAAATTGATAGCTTTATGTAATTGAATTATAGTATGCAGTATATCAAGGAGTAAGATACTCTTAAAAATTCGGAAAGGAATAAAAAAATCGCAAAAAAAGGATCATGTATTACTACAAAGATTCTCATGAAAGGTTAATCTTGGAACTTTAGGGGATAATTTGTGTCCATAGATATTCTAAGGAATGAGTAGCTACTATTTATGAATTGAGTAGAGCTGGAACAACTCAATAAATTATTCAAAGTTAAGTCAGCTGGAGGATATCAGAACAAATAACAGCGACAAATTTAAAATAGTGACTGTGGTCATCAGTGGCTGCCTCTTGATGCTGCCCTTGGAATAGAGTAATAGTTTAACAACTATATAACTCTAATAAAACTAGGATTTAAAGGAATTTCCAAATAAACAATTACCAAAGACGTGAACAAGCCAAAAAATAGTGATATAACATTCTATCAGGGGCGGGAGAACAATATTTCAGAGGGTGGCAGGCAAGTTGACAAGTTTATGTATTCAAATAAGAATAATAAGATCAAAATTCACATTTTATAGAAAAAATGAATTTATAAAAAAGAAAAGAAAATTGTTAGGGGGTAGTTAATTTTGTGTAATCTGCACTCCAGGGGCTGTAGTAATAACAAATGCCCCTCCCTTAAAAATTGAATCAGATAACCACTACATGTTATGTTAATCAAATTTTGAAATTTCCTGGAGGAATAACTATGCTCCACGACTAAAATCAGCATGTTCCATATTACACTTTTTGAACAAGTTTCAGATAAAAAATAACAAGATATGCGACAATTTTTATTTTTTAATGAATATGCGGTAAAAAAATTCCTAGGCACAGACAAAATAGCAGATCACCCTAAAAACAGGACACCCTAGTATGTACTTACAGTGTCACATTTTTTGGGATAAAGTTGTATTTTTTTTTTACTGCACTGTGATCTTTTCTGCAGAACACCTTAACATATATTTTTAAAGCTTAGGTGAACTATTGGTTTTTTGTTTTTTGGTAGATTACTACCTACAACATGAACAATAAGACTATAGTCTTTGACTCATAGCTTTAAGATTGAAATAGGTAAATGGCCTATTTCCTTCCAAATATACCACTTTTTTCATTTTAAGGGAGTTAGTACCATCTCATAACTGATCATGAGGAACCTGAAATGAAATAAATAGCGTTTTCTGGATAAGTATTAATTATACCATATGAAACTATATATTTTCTACAATAAAATGATAAAAGCTGATTAAATTTCTTACGATATAAAATTGATTTATGAACCTACACATATATCAATTTTTTTAATTTTTGAAAATCCTTGAAAAAATGGCAACACGAGAATCATTTTAGTTCATGAAATTAGTCTTAACCTTTAAAGGTTTTCCTTGCATGTAACTAATGAAACAAAATATCTAATGCTTACAAGGAATTATAAAGCAATAATAGATGGAAGAGTGATGATGCGATAATTGGCAAAAAAAAAATTAGCATTGCATAGGGGAAATGTTATTAATAATAAAATGATTTCAAGTTCCTTGAATAAAGAAGGGGGAAGTAGAATTTAAGGAAAGTTCAAAAATATATGTAGAGAAAAATCTCATCATCGTTGATTTTGAATTAAAATCACTCTATTTTATGAATGAAGCTGATGAATTGAAATTGATATAAATGCATTAATACAACTGCATTTCATAAATTTTGTTTATTCATTTCCTTCGATGAAGCTGAGCTAAATCATTAACGTTCTTGAATTTATTTACTTTTAGTCAAGAGTTTTAGGTTGGGTTTGGGTAGTATTTGAAAAGAGCCTTTTTTTAAGAAAAGAAAAATAATATTTTATATTTTTATTTTTGTTCAAATGACCTGGACATATAATGAAAAAATAAAAATAAATTACCCCACTCATGATACAAATTATGAATACGTCTGGGCAGAAAAAGAAAGAAGATCAGTTAATTACCTTACTATGACCATTACTAGCTACCTATTGATTAAAATTTCTTAAGAGACATTGTTATCAACATCAAGTAACATATTATGTACTATTTCGCAACTATTAATAAAACCGATTCCGTTTCGAAAGTTTTTTTTTCAAACGCACAATGTTTAAAGGTTCAATTGTTTTACTATTATTTTCTAATTTAAAAATCTTTAAAGTCCCTCAACAGGTCTTTGTACTTTAGAGGTGTAGATACTCCCCAGGTTTCAGACTTTAATAGAACAAAATAACGTTAACCCTATATTTATTTATCACTTAAATCTCATCAATGCTAACTGTAGTGTTCTATTAATGTAAATTTCAATTTTACTACGCATATAAAATACTGCTTATTTTCGAAAAGAGGTTAAGAATGATGGAGTTATCAGACCAATAGAGTGACAAAAGTTCAAAGTTGAGTTCTAGGCTTTGATTTTTTTCGATTTGTATGTATGTATAATAATCATAATGAGAAGGGTGTCTCAATTTCGATAGATGGCGCTTATTTTTTTTTTTGATATCGTACATGAATCCTATAAGCATGTTTGTGTAAGAAAGGCAATAAATTTTATAGCCAATGAAAAAAAATAAAAACACATTCGCAGATTCTTGAGCTTGTCTAATATAATTAATCAATTTTTGATGGCATTTATATATATTTTAAATTAATATATAGTTTTCATTCTTTTATATGTCAAACGTTTCCGTACAACCCAAAAACGGAATACTCTAATGAGATTTTTCAAAAAGCAACTCGTGGATTAAATTTGGGCCTGTTAGATGAATTTTGATCAGTCTATATTTAATTTGCTAAATGCAATTTATATGTATGTTATTAATAGGAACGATGAAACAAGACAACAAAAAATGAATAAAATAACTTGAAATGTCAAACAGGTTTATTCTAGTGAGGAAATAGCTCCATTTGTTTCAACCCAGTAAATTCAAATACTGAGAAATATCTTTCCTTAAAATATATGCCTCGTACTTTTTCTGTCATTGGGGGATTTATCACTTGAAAGTTCTCCATCACTGAATTGGAACGTGGGTAAGTCTTCATAACTTATAAAAATATTTCTATGGGAATTTAAAATTTAACTTTGACCCTTTAACTTCCTCCCCCCCCCCCCTCTCCAGCCAACTTTTTCATTGAACTGTTCATTTTTCGTATTCAAGGAGTTGCCTTAAACTTTTAATTATAGTATCTAACCCCAAGTCATTCATTCCATTAAGTTTCTCTAACTTATTTCTAAGATAGTACTAAATTACAAAAATGAAAATTTAAATCTCCACTACCAATTTTCTCCATTAAAAAGGAGTGTATGTATATTTTTAAATGTTGATAATGTGTCATTACAATCAAGTACAGGACAGGAATCGAACTTATTATCACAGTCAAAAAGCATGAATGTCGGAAAAGTTGAACTCTTTCACTCACACATAGGGTGAGGTTTAGCTAAAAAACATTAAACTAAATATTTCAGAGCTATATTTTAATGTTTGTTGCCAATGAATCTTCAATCAATAACAACACATAAACATGAATATAAATATTATGTTGGTGAAGATTTAATTTGGTAAATTAAAACTAAATACTTTTTTGAGTTATTTTTAAAATAACTTCGGAATTTTGGGAAGCAAAATAAACGGTACTGATAATGGAATATAAAATGAGTTGTTTAGGAATTGATTTGAAATTTTAATAACACCTTTTCCTGTTTTTTGGAAATATTAGGTAACCTTAGCTGTCATCATTTGGGTATTTTGGTCTGTTAATTTGCAAATTGAAATGTATCATCAAGTTGATCGAATTATTGAAGGAAAGGTTAATAGGTTCTTACTAATCTTACTGGTTTTTAATAGTTCATTAACTTTTGAATTACAAATGTTTTAAGTCGAGTCCAATCTTAATCAAGAAATTTTTTCATCAGAGTGTTTAATAATAATGAGAATGTCAATTATGAGCCGTTTCCCTCAACACTTGAATATATCATCATTGATTATGATTTACTTTCCCCTCTCTCAACTTAAAATATGTACGATATGCATGATTTGACACTTTAGAACAGGCCTAAAAAATATTTAAAAAAATGTATTATACAAAATGTCTCAATTAAGTTCTTGACTTTGATTTTCTTTATACAGATACATAAATAGGCATATCTTTAAAGACACTACGTCAAAAATTCATATTTTCAAATCTCACTGTTACTTAAATTGCTAATATTCCCCCCCCCCCTCTCTCAGAAGTCAACTCATAATCGTATCTCAGTAACCAAAATACTATAGCTCGTTTCTACAAAATACGCCTTCAACGACGTAGAAATGAAAACAACATAATTTGCCAATGAAGTTCTACAACACAATTTTGCTAAGCTAATTTCTTTCGTTCTGATGAATGAAATGAGACAGACTCCGTTTTTAGTTTTTACTCTTTATAAAACTATAACATACTGATAAAATTACTAAATTGATGGATCAATAAATATATTTTAATAAAAACATCACGCACAAATCACAACTCCTTATAGCTTATATACATACTTTAAGCATCTACAGATGCCAGAACTATGTGTTTGTAGAAGGTTTTACTATATTTCATATATATTATATTAAAAAGATTATTCCATTAAAATTATATTTATCATGAACATTTGACATTTAAGCTTCAAGATTCTCAGCTGATCTTGTACTGCACCAACATTTTCCCATGGTCATTTTGCTGGGACTATTTTTTTTTTTTTGCTTTTCTAGCCAAGCAAATTTAAAGTACTTGCATAATTTCACAGAGTGAATTTATAAGTATATCATCATTATCAAACGGTTAGAACATTTATTTTAGTGGGGCTTAAATAATGAACGACTTCATTTTTTTTTTTCGTTCTTCTGATTTAATGGGGGATGAGATAGTCCTTCATTATTGTCACAGGGTTGAAAACAAAAGATTATTTTCATTTTTGATCAACTCTTTACAACCCACTTTTGAATCACGACTCATCTGTTGTGAAATACTGCTCTAAGTATTGAAATTAATATTATATTATAAAATGAGTAGGCATGGAACATTGAGTTTAGAATGTATTACATTACCTATTGGAAAAAAAATTTGCTACTTGTATATGTATGTCATAAATTGAAAACAGAGCAAAAATAATAAGAAATAAAATGTATTCCACGATTCTCAAACAAAACAATTAGAGCAATTCTCTTTTTCGTTTCTTTATCATTATACTTAACCTCTCTCTTTCATGTGTACTTTTTTCTTTAATTATGATGTTGAAATCTTAACTACCTACTTAGTTTCGACATCACATCCATATATAGGCCTTGTTTCCATTCCTTTCAAATAAATAACTATTTGATAAGTTAAACATGTGCATCCATATTTTTGACGAGTGCAAATGCAATTGTTCATGACAAGCACAAACAATCATAAATTACCTTGTTCTAATGATTGTTTAGTTTAATTTACAAAGTAATTGTGAAATACAGATACGAGTTAGTATGACTCATATGTCTATCCGTTATTCCACCAACTCGTATTTGTCACATGTTTTATAAGAACTAACAAAATCACCATACATTATATCTACCAGTAGCATTAATTTTAAAATAAATGACATCATAAAGCTGTAATACAACGTAAACACTCATTTCTTTCAAATTAATTTTTTGAATATCCCGGTATATGTAAATATAATTTTGAAATTTTACAGCCAAACTTTAATGTAGGTATAAGATTATTATTATTTTTTTGAGATAATGTGCTAATTAAATCACCAGATCACGATACTCCATGCCTAAATATTACTTTATATTTTTATACATCTTCTCATTAAAACTTTCACTCGAGAAGGCATTGATATTTTAGTATTACTATGACTGAAATATGACTTATAATATCTCAAAGTAAGAAATTGATCGGTCTCTGAAAATGTACTATGCGTTGTTCTTCATTACATCTACTGAAAAATTGAGTTTGCTGTGTCGTTGGAGCAGAAAACAATTGATACAACAAAGTGAATAGAGAGAAAAAATCCTTAAAGGGTCATACAATTGGATAATTAAGGTTTAATTTATTGTTTCACAACATTTTTTATGAACTGTAAAATATTTATTTGATAACAATGTCTATCCTTCACTTATTCCAGTTTTTCTTATATTATTTGTTTAAGGATAGGGTTTTAAGAACTTGTGCATTTCAATTCAATCTCACACTATCTCGTTTTTCTTACACTTTCTTTAAAACATAGCAGAATATTTTATTAGTGTACATAATTTACCTTAATTAGTTGAGCACGAATTAGCTTTGAACAATTCCTTAGTTTGTTGGGAAGAATTGGATAACTACCAGTTAATTTTTAAAAGATTGAGAGATACAATGAAAATTGATGGGTGCTACTATTAAATTAAAAACAATTCCACTGTTAGGAAGAATAGGCTAACCAAAAAAATACTTTTGGCTTTTTTTTTTCTTATTCCTTTTACTAATTAGGAACGAAAGTTAACAAATCAAGAGCTGACAGAAGTTATACTGTATATTGTCATAGGTTTTAGTGGAATATTGCTATGAGATATGTATGTTTTTGAAGATACTTATAATTATATGAAAGAAAAGCTTGATTATTTTCTTCATGTTTTAATTTTTGAACTGCATTTTCCTTCTAGATATTAAATACCAAAATACTTATTAGCTAAATAATCAATTTATATTAAGGTCTTTCCGAGAAGGCCTTGATTTCCCCCTCAAATAAAAGAATTACATATATAAAGACTTAAATATATTTCATTTACTTTCAATGATACATAATAACTCATTTTAAATAGATATCATTCGAAATCTCATTGCCTGAGGATTTTCTTAAGGGAATACTAAGAATGATAAGTGAGAGAGAAGTTCATCCTTGATCAGTTTTTTATATAAAAAAACTCATTAAATGCTTCAAAATTACATGTTCAATTAGCATTACAGATCCTTCAAGGGGATTCCACCAAATCTCCACTAGATTCAATCAAATACAGTTCCTATTTTGATATTAAATTTTATAATTGTATGCACTTGCTGTATTAATACACTGGTTTTGCTGTGCTCTTTAAAAGATTAAGTTCATATTCTCTATCAATAACTCCGAGCTACGCCTTACATATGTCGACTCTTAATGGATGAGAAGATCCTGTAGGAAATTTCATTATATATATATATATAGGTATGTAGTAACTGTAAAGTTATTAAATAAGATTTTGCTTATCAAGGCAACGAATTATATAAATACATTTGTACATACTAAGACTCATATGCAAACAATGCATATTACATGATCCATAAAAATATGTAGCCAGTGCAACAATACATTTTGTGGTTTCCATACGCATTTTGTAAGGGTATATCGAATGTATTTAATATCTTATAAAATTAATAGTAAGTTTAGACTCAAACTTAATTTACATTTTCATTCCATCCTTAGACCCTTGGCAACGCACCACATTTACAAATTAAGTTTATCTTGAAATGAAAACATATTTGAATTTAATTAATACAAAAAGTATATTTTTATTAGTCTTATTTATGTACAATATCCCTTGATTATTTTTTCAAAAAGAGTTTAAATATCCAGCATTTGACCCACCCCAGAAGGTGTGTTGCACATTTGAGAATTCTTATTTTTAGTAATGTAGATGCCAACGAGTCATTAAAATAATGGGATTCAATCAGATCCCTCAGAATATAATAATTAATTAAAACTAAATGTTATACGTACACAATCCAAAAAAAGAGTGAAAAGTTTCGTGGCCATTAATCCGAAAGAAAAGTTCCGTTATTAATAATTTATTTTGTAGTGCCAAAGGATTTTGATGCATATACTCATTCACATAGTTCATGGCCCTTCACGCTATTTAAGGAGTAATTATGCTTAAAATCTTTTCATTTATTTAATTTTTTGACACATGAGATCTCATATCCAGTTTTTTTTTTTAAATGGATTCTAACTCCCTTTAGGCGTCTTCTATGGAGTTCTTCTCAAAAGTTACTTTTTAAAAAGAAGTAGGTGGGTTAATTATTTTTATCTTATTCTCTAAACATAATTTTGTAAAATAATAATAATTTTTGATTTTAAGTAAGTAATTATCTCCCCCCTTACTCTATGGTGGATTTGAACAATCATTAAAGGTAGTATTTGCATCGAATTTACGACTTTTAAGCTCATTTTTTTAAATTATCATTTATTTAACAATGTAATATGTAAGAAGTTATTTTTAGCTATTAAAAGGTTATTCTCTCCTTATTTCGAATTATTTTGGCAACAAATGTGTATCAAAAAAATCAAAAGAGCATAATCTTATTGAAAATAATTTTATATATCGTTTATTCAACAATAATTCTAAGAATCTTAATTATATTTTGTTAGTAGTTACATGATGATGATTCTACACAATATTTTTTTTACGTTAACTTCTAAATATTAAACACACAGGAATGATCCAATAAATGCACTTAAGATGAACTATCAAGTATTTTCATTGAAATAGGGATTAATTAACAAATTCATGTAAATTTAACATTTTTACCTTTCATAAATCATGTATGTATGAGACATGCTTTGATTTAAAAAAAAATATTTGAATAATTAATTGTCATGCAAGGAAAAAATTAACATAAGTGAGCAAATGTATTGCTATAAATGACTGGATTAACCTGTAGTAAAAGTTTTGCCGCAAGAAAATTGTAATTTTATGAATATTTCTAACTAATTTGCCCCCGTTAGGTCAATTTTCAATTTTTTAGGATGAAATTATATTTAAATAGGAAATCAAATGAAAAAGGAAATTATGAAGTACCTCGGAAAATAATAACTTATCAATATAACTAATATCATTAGATTTTGTAAAGGAAAAATGTTTTTTCAAGTATATTTGTATACATATCTCAAGTATAAATTTCTTGATCCTCAAAAATTGCCTTAAATCCATGCATAATAAAATAAAATATAATTTAAAAAAATGAAAGTGAAAGCCCTTAAGACCTTACCTGATAGCACTTAAACATTTCTATAAATTACTGATTCTTAATTAGTGCATAAAATATTGCAATTAGTAACAACAAAATCTAACATAATCACTCTTGAAAATTGTTTGAGGTAAAAAAAAAAAAATGAAAGAGAATTGCTACAGAAAATAAATTAAATAAAAACTGAAAATAAATTAAATAAAAACTGAAAATAAATTTCCACGTCTATTTACTTTTAAGTAACATTTTTAATCACCAACCCTTTTAAGAGGGATCCAATTTTTGTAAGTTAAAAATCATAAAATCATGAACTTATTAAAGGCGATAACTTTGAAAAGTTATATTTTTTTTATTCCTGTAACGATAAAAATGCAACTTATATTCCAGTATAACTTTTATATATCAATAGCTTAACCTATGTTTTCCCCTCTCCTATCCTTGAATGGACTAAATAAGAACGACCTTAATTACTTCAACTTTTTCTTAAATTGTAAAATCTTGTTTAATTGTATTTATTTTACGAATATTCTCTTCAAATACCTACGTGTGATCAACGTGTAACGATCATATCGTATGAATGAAGATCTCTATCTTTGGTTCATTAAGTTCATTTAAGGAAGGATCAAAATGAAGCATGACCTTACTGTTATAACTTTGACTTTATGGAATCAGGTTAAATATGCCTTTAGTTTTATCATTAGATAATTGAAGTTTATAAAATTATTATGAGGAATGATGTAAATGAATAAGAATATTCAAAAGATACGAAGAAATATTTATATTAAATATAACATGCAAATATTTAATATATTGTATACAATGTATGTAAATAGACAATTTGAGCATTTCTCCCACTAAGATAGAATATGCTATCAATTTAAATTACTCTAATTCACTCATATGATAATAAAATAGTCATCTCAGATATGTAAACTAATATTATCTAAAAATTATGTTCCCCTAAGTACAAAAGTGATGGATGATATATGTACACCTAAATCTAATGGAGTTTACGTGCTTTATTTTATTTCTGCATTTACACCCATGTATTTGACATTTATCAATATATAAGTGTATGCGATTTAGATCATCATATCTTGCTCATATGAATTATGAGCAACGCTTGTGATAATCAGATAACCAACACAGAACTTTCCTACGAGTATTCAAATACATTCACATACGTGATTTATGTATTTGTTCTTTGAGCAGTAAAATATGTTTCCAATGAGTTTACAGCCCTTTTATTAATATGTCTCAGTCCATTAGAATCTAGATGAGTGATCTTCAACATTTTTATCATTGTAGAGCTCTTAACAATCTTACTGCAGTATAGTCTGCAAGGTCAAATAAGGATTTTATATGTGAGTATGCCAACTTAGACTCACCTTTCGACATAATGGTTCAAGTACAGTCTAATTAGCAGCAGCCTTTCCTACAGGTTTGCTGCAAATGTCTGCAATTCATGATCTACATATTGTAAGGACTTTTTAGTCTCAGCAACGCCGCAAGGTTTGATGCTCTCAATGGATTCTTACAATTTCTTCAGTGTATCGTGTTTTATATTTCCTTCAAGTGGTGTAGGATTTTTGAAGACTTTAACGTCAGGTCTTTTTACATTTTGAAGAGCTGACTAGGTATTTAGAAATGATGTTCAAGGGCATATCCATATTGTGGTTATTTCGACTAAAAGCTGTTTATAGATTTAGGCTGGGATTGGGCTACTCCCGATAAGTTTCATAAGTAAATAAAATTGAACTTTCCATCTTTTAAGCAGCCCTATGACGTCATTATCATATTAAAATATAATGCATATATTTGTTACTTATGAATTTTGAAAGGCTGTGTCTTAGTCATTTATAAGCATTTTTCATTTTTTTTTAAATTAGGATATATACGTCATTCTGTTAATATAGATGGATTTTTCCTATAAGAATCCATTTATATATCAGAAATATTAAAAATATTTAGTGTATAAAAAGTAATAATGATAAAAAAAATATATGTAACATACTACAGGTGGGCTCACTGAAGTGCTTACATAGGATTCTCTTTCGCATTTTCCCTCCCTTTTTGTTTTTAATATTTCTATGGCAATATAAAATGCAATTGCTCCTACTATTCGCCAAAGACCTTTTAATAATACTTTTCATTTTCCAGTAATTTCTTGCATTTTGTTTGGATTTCTCTTCATTCAAGTAAAGAGAAGAAAAAACGAATGGAAATTATAGAAAAAGAAAGAGGGCATAAGAAATTGGAAGGGTTTTTATGTTCAAATTTGGGGAACTGATTCACAGGTCCAAACTACAGACTCTATAAATTACAGGATAAGCAATAAACATTGGAACTTTATCAACACTTGAAGGTCACTTAATTTACTACTCTAGGAACAAATACATAAATCACGTATTTCAAGGTGTTTGATACTCGTAGGCAAATTCTGTATTTGTTATCTGATTATCACATATGACAAATATACGATATTATTGAAAAAAAATGTCCTATTCTTTTTATAAGCTTCTATTTTGAATAAAAACATTCGTATGATTGAATTAAAATTATGTAATTCTTCAACTCAGGGTCTTTAAGTCATCTTTTCCTCGCCATCCATCCAAGAAGAAGCATAAAAGATTATAAAGTAAAATATATTATTTTTCAAATATTTGATAGATAATTTTAATTAGTGAGATATATTTAATTTATTTATAAATAATACTCGATCATTAACTGTTGTCCATAGTCTTCAATAAAAGTTCATTTAAAATCTCCTTTCTGTGTCGATCTAGGGATTTTACTCTTAGGATAGAAATAAAGAACTTCACTTAACCTAAAATTGCTCATTGATCAATTATTTGAGTTAAATGTAATCATTTTTGATGTTCTAAAGAACTATATATTTAATAAATTCCCTCCAAAAACATTTAACAATGAATGGTATTAATGAACATTGAAGAAATATGTCTTAATATAACAAAAATAAGAATAGTCCATACTTTAACCTTGTAAATAATATTAATAATGACATCAAATTATCTTACTGATCAATCTGAAAACACGTCTTGAGTAAACTTCTTTTTTTGCCTGGTGAATTTTATTTTTCGTAAAAAAATACATAATTTTAGGAATAAGTATTTAAATCTTTGAATGGTACTTGAGACATTTTCTAAAGCATGCCCTAAAGATCATTTCTATATTTTGAACAGGTTCTAGTATATACTAACTAAATAGAGTTTTGGATTTTTCGATGCAAATATCGTTATTTTTTATTTGGATAGACTGATCTAGATCAATAAGAAATTACTCGTATCTGAAGTATTGCAAAGGCAACTTTATATTTTAAATCAGGCTCTCATACCTTAAAAAGTCACATATTTGTTGGACATTTCTACCTTAAAAAGGACAAAAACACTTGTGTACATACATACATATACCGGATGTCATATTATTATTTCCTCATCGCTCATTCTAAACTTCAATAAGAGATAACGTAATAACTTGACATAATAGGGACATATATTTTATTTATAAAAAAATCAAAATATATATTGAATTTAATTTAAAACTCAATTTAACCACTCTTAGCCTGATCCTGAAGGCAGCCCTTCTCACCATATACTCATCCATCTGCGCCCATAATACATTACCACAAGCCCTCAGTGCATTAGTATTTATGTACGACAGGCTTTGCTAGCAATATGCACCCAAAAACAATTGTCCAATTGTTAATGATATATGTATAAACCCCATATGCACTGCACACAGTTATTGGTAGTTTAAAACTTGTGGGGCTTGATGTGAATACTATTGGGCAAACCTGCATAAATACTTAGTAGAACGATCATCTCACGATGGGTCCATTTGTGCATACATAATTATGTATGGAAACAAATGCACTTCCAATTCAAAATAACTCAGTTTAAAAGATAATTGCAAATGTAAGTCGAAATTTAAAAAAAAAATCAGAAACGGAAAAAAATGTTGAATTCCAATAATTGCTACCATATATATACATTGAACATACATAGGTATGAATTTATATACGTATATATGATATAAAGTATTAGTCATTTTAAACATAAACTCAAGGAGTTAATATAATCTGTTATAGGATTCATAGAGTGAGGTTAGATTGCGTGACTTAATTTTTAAACAATTTCTTACGAGAATTTTTTTCATATTTTGATATTAAATAACTATTATTTTTAAGCAACTCTAAGAAGCATTATTCTTACCATCATAATATATTTTTTGGAAATATTTAAATTACTTATTAATATGGTTTATAAGATGTATTTATCAATGCTCTTCAAATAGGGGATATGGATTGTAAAATAACCTAAATAACAATTACGAACGGTTATAAATGATTTATGATCATAACATTGGCTTAGTTTCCAATATAGAAATTTTAAAATATCCCTTTTGGTGAATATTTTCTATCCTGAAATGAGTTTGATTCATTTATTCAAGAATCGAGAAGAAGAGAACAACAATAAGGGCTTGATTTGTTGTATCTCCTTTACTTTAAAAAAAATAAAAAGATGTATTTCAACATTAAACATAATTCTTGTATAAAAAATCGAAGATAAAATGGGATTAGACTATGTTTTAATGATGAATTGGAAGTAACAAGTGCACTTGACCTCGGAGAATATATTTCTGTTTTTGTTTTTTTTGAACTCATGTACAATACAATTTATTTCTTTAAATACGATCTGACATTACTAAGACAATTAACAAAAACAAAAGAAAATTAACACAACAATAAAGCATCCGAGAATAGAATTAAGTAATCAGCACATTGGGTTTAGTACGACTTTTCAACAGTCCTAGAGAAATCATCGGATAAGGGGGTTTTAATTGACCGTAATTTATACATGAGATTAGAAAGCTTTGTAATACAATAGTTAATTTCATCTTGGTGAGGGCCGATATGAATAAAATTGAAATGACTTGGTTTTAAAATTATTCTGAACTTTCTATATATTAAAAAATAAATCTGATTTCAAAAATCTCTTGTGGCATCGCACTCTGACAAAAAATGACTGGTTGTCTCTCTCTGTGTCTGACAGAAGTAACAGATCTTTCATCCCCTGTTCTGCCATAAATACTTCCAGTTGTTAATATGCCCGAAATTACCCTATATTGAAACCAATACAAACCAAAATCAAAATATACATTTGCCAAACTTTTCAGTATATGATTGGCTGTTGATTTTTCGCCACGAGCCTGTCTCCTCCTTTCGAGCTGGACTAGGAATTGTGTCTTGACTTCCATTTGTAAGTAATGTATTTGTTTGTTGCTAAATTCTTGTAAAAAGTTAAAGAAACTATCCCTTGGACCGATCTCTCTTTTTTTTAATTCAATTTTTTTAATAATTGCTTTTCTTTCCAGAATTTCACAAAAACTTATCTCCTCCCGCTCATTAAAAACCTCTCCAATGAAGTCTATCTTCCTTTTAATAGATTTGTCATGTATGAAGTCGAGTCTTTCATTTAGTTTTGTGGGTTCCTGCCAAGTCATCAAGGGGAGCAATTTGTTTGATATGGAGGAGCTTACCGTTGCAACACTTTTCCAAAAGGGATTAATCAACCCCATTTTTCCGATGAGTTCAGCTGGTCCTTTTCCCCTGACATCGTTGGTATTAATATAATCTTGCACACTGGTGCAGGAAGAGTTCTTATCTAGTACTCTTTTAAATAAATAAAAATGCAGGGTTCTCCAAAATGATCCAATAGGCAGCAAACCTAGGCCTCTATATTTCCTTGGACATGAAATTCGTTTCCATGTGACAAGTCTGTTTTCCCCATTTTTGAAGATGAAGTTCCGGCATAATTCGTCTATTTTGCTCGCGACGCTTTCGCTAAATGGAATTATTATTAGTAAATCCGTAACTCCAGGGAGGACCAGTGTGTTTCAAACTCTAATCCTTCCAGGGATATTACTTGAAATGAGATTAGAGAATCTTGATATGGATTTTTTTTTGGTTATAACATGTTTTTATAAGATTTGATAAGCAAAATTAGACTTCAAAAACAAAACAATATAATTTTCAACATAATTATACTGGTGCACTTATATTATTTTTTTCCAATAATTTTTCGAATCTAATTTGCCTCTTTAACCAAATCTATCATGAACACGGTATAATTATGAATGGAGCTCCTTTATTTTTATATTTTAGTTCGTCACTTATGCGAGCTAAACATTTTTTACCATGATTTGGTTTCCTCTCTAACTCTGTTTCGTTACATTTAGGAGATGATTTATCTATCTTTTGGTAAATGCCGCTCTTTAAATGCTTATTTTCTGTATTCCAAATATTTCCTATAAAACAAAAAAAAATACCCATTTTAGAAACTCTTAATTTTCTATAAAGGAACACTTTACCATATAAATAGTCTTTATGAATCTTTGTATTTATTGGAGGCACACAAATAGCAAACACATTTGCTGAGAATGTCATACCTAGATCCTTCAATTTTTGCAATGGCCACATAAACAGTAGAAAAAATTCTTATATTGTCATGTATATATATTTTTTTCACTTTGTTGAAGGTTCCAATTCCAACATAAACCTAAATTTTTGCAAATCATACATTTTAGTTACAATATTATTAAATTGTTATTTTATACTAACTTACATAAATAATTACTTTTAAAAACACAACCTTTTTAAGAAAATACATGTTTTTAACTTATAACAATACCAGTGCAAGTTTTATGGAACAATATTTTCCTGATTTTGTAAATTATTGTGATAGAAGCTTGCCAAGGAATTGCTGTTTCCCCAATACCACCTGTACGTTTAATTTCTCTCCACAATGAACTGAACAAATAAAATGAACGGTTTATTTTGTGAGTTGAAGTAGAAAAAAGAAAGAAATGAAACTTACAGTTACATTCTCCACAGTTGAATGCAAAAGCAACTATGAGTATTGTCTGTATCAATTTCATCATTGATGGAATGAAGAAACATCTTAATTTCAATCCATTTATAAGGATGAGTTTTTAGATGTAAAACATGTAAATAATTTTGACTCATTTTAGGCAACTTCTTTTTGTTTTTTTCTTATTAAGTTAACTTATTTGAGATTACATATGTGTTAGATATCCTGAATGTTAATTTGAACTAATTCATATTCTATTATAGGACAAAAACGTCTATTCTATTTGTAATGATAAATTCTCAAAAATTTAAGATTTATAGGATGCTATAATCGATACATTTTCTCCCCACAAGCATTTTTGCCTCCATTTTAAAAGAAGAAGTACATTTAAAAAAGTTGTCCAACTCAGAACATAAAATTTAAAGTATGAAAAATATGAAAATATATTATTTTTAAAGCTTTGGGATCTCACATCCAGCTTAAGTTCTGTGTTTACCCCCGTGATATATGTATATTAGAATGTACCAATAACATAAAATTTTGACTTTTTGAATGTGAAAATATCTATTATTGTTCTTTAAATAACTAAAATAAGTTAAATTTACGCATTTTTTTAATATAATCTGAATCTAAAAAGCATAATTTCGCATCTTTCCACGTATTCTTTTTTTTAATGAATTTTTTCTTTTTTAATGTTCATATTTTCCTAATTATACAGTTTCAATTTCTATAAGTTATTATAAAATAACAATTTAATAATAATGTAACTAAAATGTATGATTTGCAAAAATGTACACACTTAACCTTGAATTAAAAAAAAATCCTTTACGTATATACGTTTTAGACATACATAGATTACAAATCAATTAACACAAAAAAAATATTTTAGGTCCTATATCTAGTTCTATTAGTAAAAGAACTCGTTTTTACTATTGATCCTGCAACTGAAATTGACAAGCTCATTAGTTTCAAGGAGAGGAATAAAGCCCCAAGACAATCCCATTTCTTTCCAATAATGTCCGAATTTTTTTGAAGTTTTAATAACGACATGAATTGACATAATCGTCAATGTCTAATTTTGTGCTTTTTCCTCTGGGTGGTCGATTTACTAATGGTCACTTTGATTTAATTGACCCTTTCCAACGTATCAAAGACTACACGTTCATATTGGAAAATGAGTTTTCCATAGTTTTCATAGCTGGCTGAATTACAAACATACCATGATGTTTTAATCAATATAGTTTCTGATCAAGGAACTCAGTTTATAAGAAATGAGTGAAAGTATCTTTGGAATTCTAGGGGTTAAATTTAAATTCACAACGTTCTATCAACCTCAAGCAATTGAATAATTGAAAAGTTCCATAAATCACTCAAAACAAGTCTACTGGCAAAGATGTTCAAAGAATCCGATGATTGCTGTTTTGTTATTTATTTAGGATTAGTTGGTTTATGCAACACTCACTTCCACTTGGTTCAAACCAGCTATGTCAGTTTTCGGATAGGCTAACGGATACTGTGAGATTTTTTTTGAGTAAAGAATTTAAGAACATATGGGCTCAATTCGTCACCAAAGAACTAGGTCGACAATGAGGATTGGATTAGATCCTTAGGGCTTATTTGAGTCTAATTATGTCTATGGAAAAGACAACCATTAACCCCAACATTAATGGGATCCTATAGAGTGATTTAACGTCACGATGTCGTCCGATCAGATGTAAATAAAAGTTTTATGCTGGCATTTGTAAGACTGAAATGTGTTGTATGGCTTTGTAAGCCAAATAATAACAATAATTCAAAATGTTATTTCATTGTATATGTATGTGATGAACTTGATACTAGCAATAGTCATTATTGTTTCGACATTCAGATTTGGTGAATGTAACCGTAAGTAATATTAACATTAATTTACTGTCTTTTATAAAATGAAATACTTATTTTATCCATCTAGCAAATTGTACTAGAAATGTAAGTGCTTGTTCGGGAGAAATTGGAGAATCGAAAATTCCTTGGCATGCTTATATAAATAAAACTCGTAAACACGACAATAATTGGACAACTTTAGTCTGCAATGCTGTTATCCTCACTAGAATGCATGTAATGTCAATACGAGGTTGTTTCTCGAACGTGAACAATACGTCTATAATTTCTATTAGTTATTAATAAAAAGTACAAAAAATGTATGGTATTGTAATTAAACTGCGTGATCTGCGAAAATTTAGGTTCATGTTGGCGATGGAAGCAGCTATTCTGTAGAAAAAAAATTCTTATATAAAGATGAAGTTTCGAAACCTATTGGCCCTAAGGTAGTAATAGTAAGAATCAATGGAAAAATGAAATTCACGGAAAAAATGTATTCTATTTGTATACTCCAAACACCTATGGACTATAAAGACCAATTAATTTATGGTAAAGTGTTCCTGTTCTTAAACTTGTGTATTCATACATCTCAATTTTTCTCTTAATAGGATATGTTCGGACTCCAAAAAATACAAAGAATGGTAATTACACAGCTTTACCTAAATGTACGGGTTCACAATTCTTCAATTCGATCCCGAAGGAAGATGAGAAGTGTTTGTATAAAATAAGTGGCAATATAACTAAAGACGATCATGGAGCTCCATTCATAATTAAAAAAAACGATCAATGTATGTTGATAGGAATTTTAAGCAAAGTGGATAGTGAAAAAATAGTATATATAATAGATTTAGTTCCAAAGATTACATGGATCCGACAAATTACAGGATTACCATAAATTAATTCATAATATTTTTTTAAATATACATATTTGTTTTAAGAACACAATAATTTTGTACGTATAATTTAAACGATAAACGTGTAAACCACAATCAGAGTCACACTAGTTTGGGTTCATCCTTGCAATTAAATGCACATAAAATACAATACTGTTCCTTCCTTCTTGGTAAAACTTTTGGGCTAAGACTTTTGCAGTCTCAAAAGATTGACTTGAGAGAGAAATATAGATCCACTAAGCGTGAGGTATTCGTTAAACAAAAATCAAGCTCGGTTTTTTAACTGGCTTTGCAGTTTCTTCTATTTCCATCTGTTTCACAGAGGATGGCAGTTATTCTATTTGTGTGAGGATGTAAACACTTCTCAAGGGATAGGAGGGAAAGATAGGGATAAAAACAACAATTATCAGCAACATACTATTTTCTAAATAACCTACAACAAAAAGGTATTTACCTATAGCCAAATTAATTTTTTCAAGTCACTGTAAACAACACAAATGATGTTCGTACGTCAAAACATTCTGAGTACGATTATGCTTTAAAAATGTCAAACTTATCAATGGAAATATCAAATTACACCTGGCAACACTTAGTGTTATATATAGCAGCCTGTAGAGTACAAATAGCAGTTGAACATCTTTTAACATAATATATCACTATGAATTAACCTGATCAGCATAACTTTAGATATAATTGCAAAAAGTGACTTGTTAAATGTATCCCACTACCAGGAGTCTTCGACTTGGTGTAAATGCTTACGGAAATTTCATGAAAAATGAAATTGTTTGATGGACGTTTTCTTCGTAAATTATTACCCATTTCAGGTGCATGAAATGTTATTTGAATGCCCTGAATCTACGCAATTGAATAAGACCCTTAAAATTTTGATGAAATACATTCAATGAGTTAGGCGGAACTAATCATAACAGTAGTTTTATGTGGTTTTCTTCCGTACTTCATGTCAATAGTTGCAAAACAGAGGTTGAATCTAAAAAGGACTACGTTTTTTTCAAACAGGCAAGGAAATTTCTGTATGTCAAAATACCGTGATAAAATTTAATTATAAAACCAAGAGGTGTATTTTTTTTTCATACCATTTTTAATTAGCAAAGCAAAATAAGGACATTAATTTAAATCGAGGATTTTTAAAAAATAGGTTGGCTTAAATCAGCCAACCCTGATCTACATAAATACATCTGTGTCAAGTTAACAGGAAACCAAATTTATCTGAAATATTTCAAAAATGAGTTAGAACTGCTATCATGTTTTTTAAGCAATTATCTTTCGTTTGTATTAATAGTATATTTCGATTAATTAAATAATGACTCCAATAATTGCAACTTAATTATAAGAAAAAACCAACTGCTATTTAAAAGATGGACGTTCTTTCAGGGATCATATCGGCTCCATATGCAATCGTAATATTTATCCGATTGCTCAATTGAATATACAACAATTTTTTTGTTTTCGATTGAAAGTGACATTTTAGCAAAAACTGTGTGCAATAGGTCTTAAAATGACTCCGAAATATTTGGCCGATAAATTTATGAAGTAAAAAAACTTAAAAGTGGATTTTATCCTCTTCAATATTTGAAAACAAACTTGCTTTCTTGTTGACTTGACACATCTAGAGAGTTTTAAATCTTTTTGTAGAAGATAAATTTATAATTGTGCTTTGAATAATTAATTTCTACATCAATGTAAAAACTATAAAGTGGTTTACATGTGACGGGTTCGCATTCTAGTTCTATTCAATGGTTCACAAAAATAATAATAAAAAAAATTATGTTTTAGTCTTACAAACTTTTAGTTTCTAAATTTGATCGTTAATATTTTTTATTCCAAATATATGACCTCCGGGATTATTGTTAAATAAAAGAGTTCGATTGAAAATGTTTTTTGATCATTGATGTTGCTTGGAATCAGTTTTTAACCATTTTTATTCATTTTGAGCATTTCTATTTCATTTAGAAATTCGATTATTAGAAATAAATACCTCTAAACAGGAACATAAAGGAGCACTTTATAATTTCTTTTAGTAAGAATTTTATTTTAAATGAGAATTTAACAAATAATTTAGACGATGAAAATAGTAACTTAAATGAAAGAAATGCAAGTTTTTTTGCGTTTCTCAAATGTTAGAAGAGTTAAAATAATTGCTTGATATAGTAAAAATGATGAAGAATAGTTCAACAATGACTTCAAAAGTTATTTTGAATGTTTTTGTGGTCAAAGGCAAACTGCATGACAAAAGCCGGGATTAAAATGACATTAAAGTAGATCTTGGAGTGATACTTACAATTTCAAGTCCATCTGCATGGCAGGAAAGTGGAAGGAACTGGATTAAAGATAATGAAATATCTTGATATCAGAATCCTGAAGTAAAATAACAAGGGAATTATGATGAAGAATTGGTATGAGTGATGGATAGTATTCAACCGGCAATTCAGTGTTTTTGTTATTCATACATGGTGACAAATGAGATTCACCACAAACCAACCCATGAAAAACTCTGAAAAAAAAATAATATTCACGAGTTGATATGACTTTGTGGTAGTTCATTGTTTAGCTTTAATTAAAGTTGGATTATTTTCTTTGTGTACAATTGATATCATAAAAAACTGTCCTATCATTATTAGTTTAAATTAAATGCATACGGAATGACTGCATTTAAAAATTTGATTTTAAGACATCACTTGATAAATAAAACATGAATTGTCTTGAGTTTAATTCTAATAAAAAAATAATGATCTCATCTTTACATTCATTGAAATATACTAAAGAAGTAAGTTGTATGATTGGCAACCATAATTCATCAGTCATAACTCGTTTCTATGTACAATCAATTCATTTATCTATCAAAAATACCGTAATCTTAGTGTCTAATTTTTTCACTAAACCTAGCAAAGAATGTCATTACTTTAATTTTTACAAATCGATCAATCAGAACTAAAATAGTTAATCCTTATTGGTGAATCAAGTATTGGCGTAAAAAATCCTATGAGCAAACTTTAATTGAAAAGATTTATATTCAATGGCAAAAAAAAACTATTTCTCAAGATGAAGTTTTATTTCAGTAATAAAATACATTTATATCAATAATGTGACTTTTTTTTTTCAAAAAAATACAAAATAACTATTGCTTAAATATTCATTCCCCAATGATTTTCTGGATCCAATTAGCCTTTTCTACCAAATTTAACATAAAAATAGTGTTAGAGGTCCCTGCTTTACTTAGTATTCCTACTAAAGTACATTTTTCTTCATGTTTCATTATAAAAGGAGCTCCATAATCATTGGAATTTAAATTGCCTTCAATACGAGTTAAACATTTCTCATTTTTCTTAGGCAGCCTCTCTAAAATATCACTTGTACATTGTGGGGATGTTTTTTTTATAGTTTTGTAAATCCCTTTCTTTAAATGTTGATGACCTTGATGAGTCCAAATATTTCCTATTTTTGAACAAGACAGGTTTACATAAAATAATTACATAATTTTCTGAAAAGGAGTACTTTACCATATAAGGTTTGCTTAATAAACTTTGTCCATGGACGAGGTACACAAATAGCAAACAATTTATCAGTGAATTTCATTTCGCCTTTGATTTCAGCAATGGCTACTTTAGTAGCAAAACGATCTTGAATATCATCTTCATATATGTCAATATTTTTCACAGAATAGTCTGTTCCATCTCCGACATGAACCTATATTTGTACAAATCATACAAATTTATGACAATACACATAATTATATTAGTATTTAGTAGTAACAAACAGAGATTTTATCCATGGGTCCATGTCGAAGGAAACATACTTTTTTAGAAAGTACGTGTTTTTTACTAATAATTATACCATTGCAAATTATTTTTAGCCATCTGTCGCCGATTAGATATGTTTTATTGATATAAGCTTGCCAAGGAATTGCTGTTTTTCCAATACTACCCGAGCAAGCATTTAATTCATTTCCGCAATGAACTATACAGATAAAGTTTTACGAGTGTAAGCAAATAAAAATTAATAAATGACACTTACAATTACATTCTCCAGGGCTAACTGTAAAAGTAGCTATGATTATTGTCAGTATCAACCTCATCATTGATGGATTGAAGGAGCTTCTTTATCGAGGTGTATGTGTATGGATGTTTTTTAAATCACTACAGATGTAAAGAATATTGACAAGTTGATACCACATTTGTCATATCTTCTAATACAAAATTTGAACACCTCAATAAATATTTAGAGGTGACAGCACACCAATCCTAAAGTTTTTTATTTCCTTCTGTTACAGCACAGTCTTCCTTCTAAATTCAAAATAAGTAACAAGGAAGACTGTGCTGTTACAGAAAAAATTAAAAAATTTAGTATTGATGTTATGATATCAAAACACTCACTATAAAAAAGACTTACATAACAAAGTTTTTATGGTACAGTGTACAGATTCCACATTTTTTGACATTTACAATAAATGAGAGGAATTATTTTTCAATTATTTATTGGTATAATTTAAAAAATATACATAATTAATATTTTAGAAGGTATATATATATATATATATATATATATATATATATATATATAGCACATAAGTCTTGACACATGAATGACCATACATTAACTAGGCATATAGGCAAGGTATTATTTTTGACACCACAAATATAAACATATTTTTAACCACATTTTATTAAACCTTAATATTGAAACAAAATGAAATCATGGCAACAAATAATTTTGCTAAATGTTGATAATGATTTTTCTAATACCTTAATTTCAAAAATTATAGCCACTATGCTGTTGTTTTTGAAACATCAGTTTTTAAATGTAAATATGTATATGTCTTCAACACCTGTAATATGGAACATTCAAAATATTTCATTATTGTTACAATGTAAAATAACAGTACCTTAATCTCGACTTGTAAAAAAGTGATTATACTTTAACAATGATATCAAATGTTGTGACTTGTCAAAAAATACACCTCAGATGGTCAAATACTAAATATGATTCGACAGTATATACATATACGTCATTCCAAATTTTTGATCAACTTTTCAATATATTATTACATATTATTACCTACAAGTTCTTTTTTAATCAAATTAGTTTATTAAACCCAATACAAATTCGATGTGACATATTTATTCATGACATATACCCTTTATATATACTTTTTACTTAATTTATTTTTTGTCATTTATTTATTACATGCCCTAGGTTTCTTAATATTCAAGAACAAGATAAAATATATTACTCTTTTCTTTTCTGCATATATGCTTTATTTCTAGTATTTGACCATACACTAGCAAAAAATCAGGTGCATTTCCTTTGTGTTTGATCAAATTGGACCTAATACTTTGTTGCTTTATACGTAAATACTGCAAATAAACTTAAAGTACTACAGATGTAAAGAATATTGACACACTCATATCACATTTGATATTATTTCTGCGTCCTCTTTTAAAGCATGGACCTATATCCAAACAAACGAAGAAAAAAAATTTTCTCTTTTTCACTGACACACGCGAATTCAGTTGGTTTGTATATTTATAGAACCAATTAACACATACTATTTGTTACTATCTCTGTAATTATTAGAAAGTTCCAACGCATTGAAAAAAATTCCGTCTAATTTCCCATTTGTTGTCATAGTCATAAAATCAAGGCAAACTATAAAGTACTTATTTTCTGCTGCGACAACTCTACTATTAATTCTTGATGACATGTATTAAACGTTTTCATTCCAATATGTCATTTCGTTTAAAATTTGACCTTTTTTTCTTCATAGTATATTTTTTTATCTCTGAAATCATGAAACATTTTCTTTTTATATGTGTATTCATGTAGAATCTACAATTGCTCTGAAAAAAAATAAAAAAACCTATCTAATTTGAAGTATATTCTACTCTTCAATTAACAGTATTTTATAGAATTCATTGAACTCATTTTAAAATGAATAAAATTGTCCTGCTGAAAAATATCATGACTAAAATCAACTTTATTATGGAGGTATATTTTAATGAAAGGTCATGGTCATAAAGCAGCAGAGTTTTTTAATTAATTTATTTAAAGTTCTGTATCCATGTATAAAATGTAATTAAAATCATTTAAACAACAACGATATATTTGGCTATCGGACATTGCTTTATGCTAAAAAATAAATCAATAATGATTTTGATCTCCCTGAAAGATTTGGTTCATTAACTTTTTTTATTTTTAAAATTAACGTGTGGGGTATACTGACAAAAGAATTTTCATACACATTTTGGTTGTAGAAATACTTGCTTTATCAAGTTATTTTAGAAAATAATAATTATTTAGTTCTAATAAAAGTTTTTATTCAATTTTGAATTTTTTCTCAGTCGGTCCAGAAATAAAGGCAATATAAATACTTTCGTATTTCGCTCCAAATAATCCTCCTATATCATGATATAAAATAGAAATCACCTTTTTGATTTAATCTATCTCAATACATAATTACACAACCTTAAATTTTTAAAAATATAATTTGGGTTGAACGTATTACAAACTATTCCTTAACATTATGCTCTTTAACTCAAATTGTTGTATATAGACATATGAAATCCCTCAAAATAAGACATAATTTTTTCTTATCTATTTATATTTAATATATTAAAAAAAGAAAAGCATTTGAGGTTTCCTAAAAATGAAATTGTGATCATGAGTTTCTGCATATAGAAGTTATTTTATGAAAAATACTTTAGAGCTCAAAAGTTATCTTAATAAATATAATAACTGAATATAGTTGGTATTTAATTGATTTAAAACTTGTTTGCTTGTTTCAATACATACAGCGAGTATATTTGATAAAAACATTTGATAACTGAATCGTGCATTCACATTCAGTTAATGACATTTGTCATGCTGTAATATTATTTCAAATGGGTTGATAAAATCAATGAAACCACAAATATTAATTTTTATACAAGTTGATTATGCAAACTAAACGAAATGTATACAAACCAACAATTATGAACTATAATGGTTCTTAAAAGCCTACTTATCAGATAATAGTATTCCAAGACTTTAATAGATTTTTTTATAGATGGACTCAGCAACTAATAGTCTAGTCCAGTTCTGTTCTAAAAACAAAAACAAAAATAAAAAGATCATTATAAATGAAACTTTACAGGTAACGATCAAAGTTGAACCAATTTAAATGAATGATTTAATTTCTAAAAGGTACAATTCGAAACATTACCAAGTTAAATAAATGGTAATTTAATACATTCTAATTAAAGCGACATAGATTCAATCCCACTTATGAAGACTATCCAAAAATGTAATGAAATCAAAAAATCATAATTTTTCAAAGCTCTATTTTGTCCCCTTTATACAAAAGACCAAAGTCAAAAAAAAAAAAAAAAAAAAAAAAAGAGATGATGTAGTAATAATTTTAATCTAGTTCAAAGATATTTTATTTTACCTTGATATTTATACATAAATATGTGAGAAACAACTAATCATAACTGATTTTCTTTATTCAACAGACATGAAGGATGGGACATAACTGAACTGAGACTCTGGTCTTTTCTTCTTTATCAGAACACTGGGACTCAAGTTAAACAACCTTACAATCATATACAATTAGAATACTCATTTTATGTATCACATTCTTTGTAAAATATGAATCAGCGTAATTGAATTTTTGGCGAATATTATTTATTGTTGTAAAGTATAAACACATAAGGAAATGAGTAAATGTAAATATTTTTAAACAAAACAATTTTATAAGAATAATATTGTTTATATAGTCTTCTTTCAGAAAAAAAAAATCATATGTAGAAGACTTTCATTTAAAAAATACAAAGTGTTTGAAATATGCTTTTAAAGTACATGTTGGTTCAAACGACGTTAAATATGATATTCAAATCTAGTTTTCTCTCTTTTACAGTTAAATCAGTTTATAAGTTTTTTACTGATTTTAAGCTGATTTGTACTGTTTTTTTTTTTTTTTTGGTATATTAAGAGTATGACATTTGACCCATAGTTTTACATTGGAATAGTGCCAAACATTTTAAACATTGTGTCAATTTTGAAAACCACGGTGTTGTCAAGGGAACAATTACACTTACAACTATAATATACAATTCATAATTTTCTGACAGTCAGAGTTTTATTGAAACCAATTTGATGATACCTATGCATGAAGTTATGAGACTATTTATAGACACTATATGAATTATTAAAAATCTTTATGCTTTTTTCTTTTCGTAGAAGTAAGCAAGAAGGCTACATCCGATTCCTAGAGCATATAGCAAAAAAGCTCCTTGTAAATGCTCAATTGACAAGGACTTATCCTCGTCCTCATTTTCATCCAAAAGCTGATCTGGGTGTTCCTACAATGATAAAAAGTACTTGTAGATCTTTGTATATTTTTTTCAACAAAATAATTAATCCACGAAGATGCATACATCAAAGTGAACTTTTAGATTGTCCAATCGTTTTTTATGAAGGTGTCTCTCGCGCCATAAGTTGACTAGACCAGCTTGTCGTATTTTTAGAATACTACAGTGGTACATGGAAAATCAGAAAATACTTTTTATTGATACTATGGAGATTCTCTTTTCATATTACTATTTATTATATTCGTGTTTTATAGGATGATTTTTGCGAAGAACAGTTGCGTATTGGGACTCGTAGAATCCAGTTCTTGCAACCCTAATTTTGTTTTCACCATGTGAATCCGTGAAAAAAGATTTAATTGTTGAGATGAGAATATCTTCTTCAAAAATAAAGCTGTATCTGAAAGATTTACGCTTGGTTATATTCAGGGATGGATTTTTATATTTGATCCTTACCCCTTGTACTTATCAATGTAAGAAAAACAGCTATAATATGTATTGCAAACACTGGGTCCTTTGTATAATCGCTCATTGGCTCTTTGGTATAGTTTGACATTTGAGTTCTAGATTGTTGTATTTTATGATTTAGGTAGACACAAAAGATATATACATAAAAGATTGTGTATGTAGTTGAATCCATTTATTCAGTACCTTAAACAAATCCTCATGATACGCTCCCTTCAAAACTAAGATTTTCAAATTAGAGTCTATAAGCTGATTTGGTGAATCAATTGCTTCTTCATACTGTGGAACAGTGAGTGAAGAAAAAAGGCTTCCAGCATAACCTACGAACCAATAATTACATATTAGAATAAATGCCATTTAGAATGTATACGTTACTTGACACAATACAGACTGAAAATAAGAACCAAGTGGCTAAGAGAACTCTATAGGATGAGCGTTCAGGATGTGTTATCCCTTGATTCATGAAGGATGCCCATATGTTTAGAGAACTATATGTTAATGTGATCTCGTTTATTCGAATGGATGTAAATTTTAAAAATAAGAAACATATCACGAAATAGCTCAATATTGTCAAAATCAAGGCTACCCAAAGGGACGTCTGAAAATACGAATATAGAATGAAGAAATACTTTATTTCAAAGTTCTTTTATGAGTACTTGGAATGGAGAGAAGATGGCTTGCCATTTCGGAAATGGAATAGGTTTCCTTGTCAGGAATGAGGTTTTTGCAAAAAATGTTCCACTTGAGAAGTCAATGACTTTTTCCCGTTCGTACGATCGGAGTATACCTCCAATGCAAAAGTCCACTTCCTACAATAAAAATATCTACTTCATAAAAGAATGGCAACTCTTAGGATATCCCTCAAAATATTTTACTTGTCTTTGAGCCATTCCAATCATACCATTGAATTGATAATTTGTTTGATTCTTAATTCCATATTTGCCATCTATAGATTTAATGTATCTAATAATTTTTAAAAAAAATTATCAATAATTTTGTATCTTCCCAAAAATAAATTTTATTTTTTTTATGAACCACTATAATTAATTCTGATTTCGATCATAAAAAACATTTGTACGTATGTAAATGTATGTATTGTCAATGCAATTAAAATCAAATCTAATTTTCAAAGATATTCACCCAAAATGTTTGTATTTTTTACATTACTTGATATTGAAATTCAATGCCCTCTGAATTTGACTCAATATATCATCATCAACTCCTCTGACTTTTCTATCTGATGATTTAGAATGTTCCTCCTCGATGGTATAGGGAAACATAGGTACATAGGCACAGTTAAAGACCTTTCCCTTCATATCTAAAAATTTATTTGGAAATATCTCTTCAGATATTTCTAGGTAATGAATAATTTTTTCAATCAGTGACCATTTACGGTCTATACGTTTGTCTAAATGAATACTTATGAATCGTGTAATCCAAGCTCCGAGTCGAATATATTCACCATTATGGATCGGATCAGGAGTATATAAATAGAAAAAACCCTACAAAAATTAAATGGATAACTTTAAGTAAAGTACGTTTATGAAAATATAAAACTCTCACCGTATTTAATACATTATCAATGGGCAAAATTAGTAAATGAAACACGTCTTGAACTTTCTTGAGTTTAATTAGTTGGTTAAACGAGTTGGTATCAGTTATAAAAATATATTTTTGGCTATAACTGAGCAAGGTATTATCCCATATCTACTTAAGATATATTAAATAGAAAACGAAATCAAATCATGAATTAAGTATATCTTTTAAAAGCTAAATCTTAGCGTCTGCACTAATTTTAAGATTTTACATCTAATGTTGCCATATTTTTACAATCAATTGCAGAAGACTTAAAATCAATTACTTACTATTTGTAAAAACTTTTTCAGTGACTCAAATCTTCCAAAAACTAATTTTAGAGTATTTGTTTGAGCCAATATTTTCTTCGAATCTTGAATCCACTTCTCAACGGATGAATATAGAGAGATTTGACTTTTTTTATATAAGTAAAAAATATCTGAATATAACATATCTAAATATTTACTTATTATCCTCATGAAAAATAGTGGCAAGTTCCTGGTAGTTAACACCTTTTAGGTCATCATCTAATTCTACAAGGATTACATGAGCCAAATCAGAAAAACTATTGATAAGTGCAGGCAAAAATTTATTTAGCTCCAATTCATTTGTACCTACAAATTGTTTGGACATAATTAATGCTAATCCTTTACGGAATAAGTTTAGATTAAAATATTGCGAAGATGTAATGGGAAAGTAAATTGAATATATGTTATATGTTTTTCATAAATGCTATGAATAAAAAGTTGTGAGCCATCAGGAATTTTGAAGTAGAGTTGAGTTTTTGTGATTTGTAAACACAATTATAATAATATAAAACGTGATATTATTCTCGGAAATTAAAAATTGTAAAAGAGATGACCGGAACGTTAAGGCCCTCTATCCAAAATCTTCTCAAAAACTATAAATAACTTACTCCTTTCGATCATTACTTTAGAGGTTGTTGAGTCCATAAAATGTGTTAATAATAAAACCATAAGTTGGGCCACGTAAGATTTCATGTTTGTTGATTATCCAAGCTTTGAAAGTTGATGATTAACGTAGTACTCTTAATGAGTTCTGTTTTATCCAATTATTTTTTCGTTTAGCATAATTTTTTTTTATTGAGAATAATGGTCGCAAATTTGATATTAAAGCACAAAATAATTAAATATTCAGAAGGGCGGAAATCCTATATGTAATTGCTTTTAGTCGGGACTCTCAAATTCAAAAACAAAAGAAGAACTCTCACGGAAACAAGAGACAAACAAACAAGCCTTCACGACAGACATATGGGTACCTTTTCATGTTAACCAAATTAAATTAACCAAACACAATGCAACTACCAATTATACAAGTATCTCTAATGGAAATTAAACTCTATAAAAACCTCATTATTAGTAAAGACTGTGTTAATAACTTCATCTATATGAGCAACTATAATTTAAAATAACTGAAATAACTACTTGAAGAATTGCCCAATAGATATGGATTTTTTGGGACAAACACCGATTATTTAGATAAAAATATTAAATCAATTTCTTCATATTCATATTTGCAACAAATAACGTAAATATTATATAAGCTATCGAAGTCCATATTTTTTTTATCACATAAGCAAAGTATAAAATTAGTCGTGTATCATGACATCAGTTTTGACTCAAATATCAAGGAAATATTACTTTTAACAAACAAACCACTTTTAGGACCCAAGACACATTAGTCTAATAAACCCTTATTTACTTAATTATTATGTAAATGAAACATTTTTAATTTAAATACTTGATTTGCAGTTTGCTAACATAAATAGAAAATAAACATATCTTTGTTATTGCTATATCTCAATCTGAATTCGATAAAATATGAACTATAGTAGAAAAAATCAAGAAATTGGAGTTCTCTTACACAAAGGCTTATAACTTTCTTGATTTAAACAGAATTAGCCCATATAATAATAGTCCAGAGTTAGTGTAGAACCTTCTTTCCAAAAAAGAGCTCATTCAATAAATGTGTATTTTTTTAAAGATATATAGGATTTAGTGGAAGGTGTAAAATATATGTACACAAGAGGTTTGACGATTATGAATTCATAATTTTGCGATGAATGAATAAATATTACTTCATCAGGAAATATTTATGCCCTATATATATTACAACAGAAATTAAGGATATTTACTGGTCAGTAAATACAAAATACCATAAGATTAAGTATTTACATTATTGCATCAAAGCAAAAACAGTAGAAATATATTTAACATAGTCTATTTATAGCAAAGTTACAAATTTAAACTAAACCTGTATCACTAGATATGCATCTATTTTATGCGTATTTTACCTTCCACTAAATTCTACATATTTTAAGAAATATATAAATAATCTTTGTAAAAATGCATAATTTAATTATAGTATAAATATAGTTGTTATTTTAAATGAAGAAGGTCCCTAGAACAGTAATACATTTTTAAAATACTTCTAAAATCCTTAAACAGGGGGCTGATATCAACAAAGGATATTTAAGCAATTGTACCATTAGTATCACTCTTGCCCTCTCCTTGCACTCAAAAAAAAAAATCCCATTTTCATATACTAGGATATTCTCATTTCCTGGAAAACAGACTTTGAGTCGGATTCCCTAAAATCAATTTTTAAATTCCAGGATCCTGACGAATTCGGTATTCCAGTATTTAAATATTTATTTTTATATTTTAAAAATAAATTATAAATTTCTAAAATCCATTATTGAAAGATCCAAAATTAGTTCATGTTTCCTTCATTGGAAAGTTAAGAAACAATTAAGTATTTATTTCTTATATTTTTGATACTTATCAATAAAGATCTAAGCAAGAAGACTTGAGAATTTATTAATAATTGAAGAATAAAATACGCTACCGTACACACTTTTTGAAGGGTATTGAATAGTTTAAAAATCATTTATCCAAGACATAAATAATTCATTAGTTTTTTAAAACGATTTCTAGTCCCTATTTTATTTTTTCAATAATAATTATGAGTACCCATTAAAAGGAAAACGAACAAGGAACGTACATATATTGTTGTAGTAAAGTTAGAATATTTAAAATATTTTGTTTGTTTCATTTGGCATCATTCATAACATTATTCGACAAAATTTCAAATTTTTTTTTGATCAATGATTGTTTATCCCTTTTATGCTCAAAATCACAAGAGTTGAAAATTTAACTCAATAACATAACTTTTGTAATCACATAATCATTTTTACTAAATTGTGCCTTTCGTCAGATAATGTCAATTCTAACTAAAATTTCAAGATAATGAAGCAAGTTTCTTTACAAAAGTATTAAAACTGATTGTGGAGACATATCTTGAAATTTTATACAAACAAATGAACAATTCTGTATCTCTTTTCATATTTGAAAAAATTCATTTGAATGCTGAAAAATATTAAATAAGGATTAATATCTTTAGAACTTTATACCTCTTTCTTTTTTGACACTAAAAATTAACATTTTGTAGTAAATGAAAGAAAATTTTCTATCTGAAATAAATAAAAAAGAACTTTTTTCAAAATCACTTAGTTGAAAAAATATTAACGATCCAATATAATATAGAGAAATTTAATCTATCCAAATTATGCTGAGGTTTTGTGACATTTATTGATACAAAATTATCAATGAATATACCAAATAATTTGCCAAACATAAATTGTAAAAACTTTAAGCTTTGTGATTCTTTAATACGTATTTAGCCTTTAATTTAATTAATTAAATTATATTTATAATGAAACCAATATTATGAAACAATATCATGTGGGCTTTTCCTGAGAATTTTCAGTTGGTATAAAACTCCAAAAAATCTCGAGAAAACGGGATCCTGGGACTTTAAGAGAGTAACCCTGCTAAACATATGGTTAGAACTAACTCATGTGACAAATTTTTAGCAGTTGGCATTAAAAAATGATATAACTATTTTTTAATTCTTGAAGAGATAAAATATAACCCTAACCACGTGTAATACAGTAATACACACTGTCTACAAATAATAATTAATTAACCACATAAATACCTCATAATGCTTGATATAACATACTTTTCTTATAGGTATTAATTTGTATTTATTTTCTTCCACCTTCTTTAAAAGAATGTTTGTCATCCATGCAAAATAAAATATCTGCTTGTAGCGAATATACTAATAGGTCATGACAGCTAAGCTGCTCTCCTCCCTTACATTCATGAAATTGTAAATGTTATCATATCAGTTTTCAATCAGGGCGTACTTTTTACAGATTTACAGATACTATATGGTAGAAGACCATTTGCTAACAACACCTGCTTGTAATGCTTTATACAGATTATAAACGTATTTAATTGATAGTTCTACATGCATTTAAAACAAAATCTAAAATCAATGTAGGTAGGAAATTTTTAATTTTTTGTATTAGAAGAAGTTATTTTCTCTACAACGATTTAATTATGAAATAACGTAAACTCAAATAAGAAAAACGGTTCCATCAATTTTTCCTTTTCCAATCATAAAATTGTAACTTTCTTAACCAATATTGTTTCCCTACATATGCTTAATATAAAATGTTAAGCATTCCCATAAAATTAAAAGAGTGATCAATATACTATGTGATAGTACTACTTGTAATAAGAAATAACTATGAAATATTATAGTAGTAGACATGTACTAAATTCATATTAGTATACTAACAAGAATTTCTCTTCAAAAATAGTGTTTTTGCTATAATAGATTTGGCCTGTTGTTAAATGTTAAAAATTGTGAATAAACTTATCATAAGAGATCCAGGAACAATTTTTAACACAACGAGCTTTTTGGAATAAACAAAAACACTATGTATTCTCCCTTCAGCTGATTTTCATCAGTTGACTCTTTTTATTTAAAGCAGCTGACTCTACGTTTTATGAACTCAAAAAGGGTAGCATTATTATTATTTATGATTTGAATATAATATAAATATATTAAGTCTAGGATTGCACGTCCTGTTTTTGAATTTTTGAACTATAAATATTATTATATCAATATATAGTATATCTCAATATTAACTTTGCACAATATTAAAAAGTTGGCAATGAGGAAAATACAGAAGGGTATCTACCATACGTTTTTCCAAATGTTTCCTTTCCCTTTTGAGAGTCGAGGTTGCGAGTGTACAAAAAAGCTCGTCGTTCAACCTTGTCGTTGACTCTATACTATTAAAAAAAATTACCATAAAAAGTCGAGATAAATTTATTATTCTTGTTCCAAATTAACGTTGTCATAAAAGCAAATGAAAAATTGAGGTGTTATTCATTTTTTTAACAAAATCTTAAAAAAATGATTTTTTTTATCTTTACATTGCATATTCTAAGGATTAAATAATCCTGCAAAACCTCCTTATTTTGAAAGAACTTTTTTTGTAGTTTTCAATTTACTATTAAAATTACAATAATACACAATAAAAGTCTTTAAAATGATGTTCAGAAGCTTATGTGAATATGAGAAAGCATCATTAATTAATACCAAGTAAATTGACATGAAATTTATCATATTATAAAAAGAAGTAAGACAAACTTGTAACCCTTTTTATTAAAAATATATTTTCTGTAGCTTATCATGTCATTTATGCATGTTGTTTCTGTCAGTCAAAAGTATTTTTAATTAACATTTCATTTTTTTTCCATGTTTTTCAATGCATCAGAATGTGTACTTACTTTGTAGTTCATGCTAATAGAAAATTACATTTTTAATGCTCAAAGCGTTTTAACTAAATTTCATGCGTCCTTAGAGTAGATTGAAGTAAATTAAACGTATACATTACTACATGTATCTACTATAATTGAACGTAACATGCATAACTCAAAGTTTGATAAGTAGTCAAATAAAAGTGGCATACCAATTGTTATAACAAATAATAAATAAAATGTTAGAATTAATCTAAATTATTTCCTTAAATATATAGGGCGTTTTCAGGTGTCATCTGTATTGTAAAAATACTCGAAGAGAGAATAATAAATCAAATTTGTTACAAATGAAAGCCTTTGTTTCTTCATGATTAAAGAAAATTGTGCATTTGAATGTCACAATGGGCCTGACAAATAAAAGAAGTTAAAACTCGACCCTTATCAAAAATATATCCCTCTTTATTATATTTGAGAACCTAATATGTATAAAATATATTTTATTACATCATTATATATTCACATTTAATCAGTGTAGCCAATCAATTAACTATCACTTTCCCAAGGATCAACTATCTTATTTCTCTGGTCTTTAATCGATACGAAACAAAATTAATTCTAAAATTTCATAAGGATTTTCAATAACCTTTAAAAGCAGCTTGAGCTGTCATGACGTTTTACTGAGCTACAAGCTGCTATTTTCCTTTATATATGTTACAAATGAAAACATCAAACCACAAACATAACAATACGTTACTCCAGATTCATTATTATATTCACAAATATCATTAACTCCATTCTCCTCAATGAATGATATCCATTTTTTAATTTTTCCTTTGTTCCTCTCCATGATATAATCTTTGCAGACTGTTCTTTTCTTGTAAAACATTATGTTGAGGTAAAGTTGATGTTACCTCCTTAAGGGAAAAAAAAAATGATAACAGCTTTGGAAAACAAAAAGACCTGTTTGAAGAGCCAATTCCACTTTTTTATCACACGCCCGAATTGCATATGATTTACATTCCTATTTATATATGTATACATGGCTAAACCAAGATCTTTTAGAACTTTCATGTATCATTTACTATTAAGGGTCTTTTAACCTTCTATATTATATATATAATAGAGTTAATGATTCTGTTATAATGAAAAAGTAGATTACACATTACGTTTTTCAAAGTTATTTTAATATTTTTCAGCTTTTAAGTAATGATTACTACATGTGTGAAACAGATATTTGTAAACATCAGATACCTTTTTTAATAAGTTTTCTTGAAACACAATAAAATAGATCGCAGTTATTTGTTTTTCTTAAGATAAATTCCAAATATATGTAGTATTCAGGATACATTTTCCACAGATGGAGCTTTGTCGGTATAAAACTTCCCATGTATGAAAAGAGGGGGTGAACTTTCTACAGGTGAAAAGAGTGTGATATTTTTAGAATAGAAAAAAAAACAATTAATATATATGGATATATTAATAATACTATGTATTAATTAAGTAATAAACACAAAGTTAAATATTTTCCCCTCTTAAAATGTTAAAATATGGGAAATAAGATCCTAATTTGTTGTTGATCTTGAATTTACTCATTGTCATTAGAGCTCAATGTAACTACTCTGATGACAAAACTGAATGACATGCCCTGAGTAGACCTCTTTTTTAGCTAATAAATTTTACAATTCTATTCAGATAGATAACTTTTGTTATTAAACATATGTTTAAATGGTACTTGACAAGTCAAATTTTCTAAAATATGTATGTAGGATAAAATCCCCACTCTCATATTGCATGAAATTTTTTTAATACAATGTAATGAAAAGGACCTTTAGATTTTTCGATGCAGTTATGTTTTTTTGTGTTTTTCCATCAAATGATTTAAATAGTTAGTTCTGGTATTTGGTAGTATGAATAGACATTGTCCAAATTTAATAGAAAATTAATTGAAACCTATAATAGTATAAAACTTGGCAATAACTTTAACCTCTCATAAATGTTTGGTTGTATAATATTGATTCACGTAGAAACGGAAATATTTAATATTTGAATTTTCACTAAACCTCTTTCATATACCGTAAATCTTCGAGTATAGTCCGCCCCTATGTATAGTCCGCAGGGCAAGTATAGGAGTTTTTTTGGGGGAAAACCTAAACCTCATGTATAGTACGCACCAAGGATTTTGACCTTAAATTTCCGGAAAAAAATGCAGACTATACTCGAAGATTTACGGTACTTTTTGAATGCAGTATTGTTATGGATTTGATTTTATATTTGTGTTTCCTTGAATTCCAGCTTAATACACTTGTATTAGTATTGTTAAATCAGTTTTTTAATAAAAAAAAGCTCCTAGCTTCTGGAAATAGATTCAAATAGAATATTTGATGAGTTTAATTAGTGTATTACTACTTTTGTTGAAAATTGAAAAATGAATTAAATAGAAATATATGCTACTGAGATGTTTTGTCAACAAAAATAACGTACTTATAGACTTGGATGACCAAGAATATTTTTTTTTAAATAATTAAATGTCCAATTTGTCATCTTTCAGCAAAAATATTATGATAAATATTCAATGTTCAAAACATTAGATGTGAAAAAATCCTTCATCAGAATGAATTAAGTCTTTGATTCTCATCTTTAATTGTAAGGGCCAATATACAATTGATTATCGTAAATAAACCTTCCAGTGTTTAACTATTTATATTTATTTCCTTTCTTTCTTATTAAGTATCATTCATTTTCTCGTAGTTTAAAAAAAAAATTCAACAAATAGCATCGAGTAATTTTTTGTTTCTAAAATTTTTGAATCAACAAAATCTTTTACATCCAAAAATCACTTCATTAATTGAACAATAAATTTTAAATGAGGTTCTTTTCCGCTTAGAAATACAGATAGAAAGTCATAGCATGCTTCCTCATTTTTAAACAAAACCTTTAAAACAAGAGGGCGTTTTAATTTTTATGTACATTGTTTTTTTTCTCTAGATTTTATATTTTCATTTGAATTTCTAATGTTTTTTATTCCTTAAAATTTGAGTTAAACATATAAAAAGCTTATTAAATAAATTAAAATAAAAAAATGCACGAAAAGTTAATTAATTTGATGAATAAAATATTGATATTATTGACTCATGAATAACTTCATCAAAAATTACTCGAATGAGAATCATATAAATGACTTGTGTTATTTCTTGCCAAATATACAATAAAATCTCGGAAATGTTTTTCTTTTTATTTGACATCTACTTTGATTTTCATCAGAATTAATTGATTTTATCTAGAATATGTTAATTTGAAATTCAAAATAAATTTTGAAGAAATATTTTAATTTTGTTAAGTCTGCCTTCATTTTTTTCATTATTTATTACTTCAATTATTTAAGCAATTAAGAGGCAAGAGTGTATAGTTGTGTTTAAAATTATATTGTTTTACAAAATTAATTATGATTATAGATTAAGTTATGATTAGAAAATATTCAAATTAATGTGTCATCAACTATCGCTTTTTACGCAAAACGTAAATAAGGACCATTTATTGAAATTTGAGACAAATTTTATCTCTCCTATATGTATTAAGATCCATAAATCAGTATAAACTACCTCAATTTTGTAATTTTGTTTTATGAAATAAAAATTATCAATCATTGCAGTTAATATACATATTATAAATATAAAATCACGGAACTTTTAAAATATAACCACAAAACCTTGTTAATACGTATGAACTATCTAAGTACATTTTATATGAAAAATATATATAATACCATTGCATAGAAGCTAAATTATGGGATTTGATTCGAAATATTAGTCTTAGTATGGCAAAATGTCAAATGGACAAAGATAGATCCTTTTATACTAATTTCTCTAGAGAAAATATTTGTAAGTGAATTAAAAATAATCGTATTTTATATTGCAGATACAAATTTTTTAAATACTCATGCATCAACTGAGCTCTTTTAGTTTGAAAACAATAAAATAAAAACTGCAGTGTCATTCAAAACCCTTAAATAAGGGTTTTTTTTATTTAATTTATAATCTATTTTAGATATATAATATTTCTTTAAAAAGTAAGTTGACTTGTGTTTTTATTTATGTATATTTTGATGTTTTCCTAAATAATATCTAGTAACTTCATTTTAAGACTATTAAGGAATTTTATATTTGAGAATACATTCAACTACACCCTAAGGCTCTACTTAAAATAACTATTTAAATTACTAAGTACAAGAAATTGTTCACCTAAAGAAAGGAGTTTATAAAAACATGTATGTAGGTACATGATATAACAAAAGAATGACTAAAACTTTCTCCAATTCCCAACTTTTTTAAATTCAAAGAAGTCTATGAACATTAACTAACTATATCTACATATCTTAAGAGAAATAATCTTGATTTACTTCCCTATAAATAGAGATAATCTTTTTATTTCTTAAATAAATTTTAGTACAAGTGTTTTGTTGTAACTATGTATGTAAATACGTAGAAAATTGTTAAATTATCATTTCCAATTAATCCCAATATTTCATTATGAATTCAGCAAAATCTATGATGATCCTTTGAAATAATAAGGTTAAATTACTATGATCTTCTCTTGAAACAGGTATTTTAAGGGTGATATGAAGAGTTTTTATTGGATTTTGAAGGGAATTATCAAAAAGAACAATAGCTAGTAGTTTGCCATCTAGCTATTATCGACTTTATACCACTCAATGTTGATGCAATTATATGTGAAAAAAAGGCTAACGTCATTTTTTTAAATCAATCTAATTTCCTTAATAAATATTTCAGACTCTTTTAGCATGGTACGGTTATTTCATTTACCATGACTAGCTTTTTGTCTACTCGCAACAAAAACATGTGGTAGCTATATTTAGTTCTGTCATGCTATGGTACCCTTGGACAGACGAAGAAGTATTACTCTTTTTATAAATTCATAGTCAGCTGCTTTGAATCAGTGAAGATTGAACTGATGAAAAAAAACTGAAAAGAGTTGAAAAACATTGTGTGTTTGTTTAATCTCAAAAGCACGTTGTGAACATGACTTTTTTTGTCAGAAATCAATTTTTCGACTAATCTTGTCTCTTAGTGCTGATTAAAAACTTAAAATCACAATTAACGCAATTAAATATCATTCAGCACTGAATATATCTGCTGTAAATGAAGACTAGTTGAGAATGTATTGAGAATGACGTGATTGGCTGATAACCAAATCATTTTCCACTTTTTTTTTTTTTTTTTTTTTGGAAAAAGAGGTTGAAAGATACAATTTCAAAGAGTACCGTGTAAGAGCCTTAAACTCAATGGAAAGCAAAATAGATGTTGTTCATGTTTCAAATAAGTTAAAACATAAATAATATAAAACTTTTGGATAGTTGCTCAAATACGTATTTTGTAAGGATTGAATAAGTTTGCCTAAAATAATTAGTTTGTGATTTCCCTTTTGGAAATTATTATTCAATCTCCCAAGAGATGATAAGGTTTCTAAGGGATTTCTTACACTTCTTTAGTATTACAAATTCTCTCCAACTTACAAAATATCAAAAAACTCAACCAAAATCCTTAAAAACGAATTCTCTAGTTTGATGATTAGAGCATACAAGATTATATCTTGATATTATTTACCTTTTAAAAATGATAAATGTAGTATGTCTTTTACCTTTGATCTAGCTTAAAATTGTATACAAACCTATGATGCAAAATTTGAGGAACCAAAATGGAGAGTTAATCTAAACAAATATTCAAAATATGTATGAGACAAAATAAGCACTCAAAAACATCAAAGAGTCTCTTTAACGCAGAGCTCTATGCTTCTCTAATATTAATGTATCTGTCAATCCTTGGATGTACATAGAACAAGTAGCTTTAAATATCTTCTTTCTTTTTGTTCTAATCATAAGTAAACAGGATTGAGGTTTTTGGCTACATACACAGGCTATGAGTCCCTCATTACAACTGAGTGAATGACATTGAAACACGAATATAATGTCTATGTATCTTTGTATGTTTGTACATATATGTATATGTATTTAGATTGTAGCAAACAAGTTCAACATAAATTACGATGACATATCTATGTATGCATGTGCTTCAACCTACGATTTTTTTAATTATATTTATATAGATACCTACGAGAATATACATATACATATATATATACGTATATTATGAATGAACCAAAAAACATTAGGTTCATTTTATTTATTTTTCTAATTTAAAAACGCACACATTATGTATCATAAATACATAATATATGTATAAGCCATTATTTATATGAATGCCTTATTTTCAAAAGGTATTATATTTAAACAGTAGGCTTTATATATACAAATGTATGCCTATGTACAAATGAGGCAAAAATGTATTTTTCAAGTGTACATTAGAATGTACCAATGTGACAAAAGTTTGGAATGATAAATGAGCAGTGTTTTGAGTAATAATATACATATTATGCGCGCAGTTTCAAAAAAATGAGAAATGAAGGAAAATTTACTTACTAATACATGAGCGTTATACGCGATAACAAAAGAAATGTAAATTTATTTATTTGTGGCTTGTACAAACAAGTATTATTAGGCAATTTAAAGCAATATAGGTAAAATAATGGGGAAAGATGTGCCTCAAATCTACAATACTTAATTTTATACCAACTCATATTTTGGGATATTTTACAAATTTTCAAATCAAAATGCTTTTGAATGTTTAAGGATTATTTTCATGTTTCAACAAAAAATACCTTCTGATACCCAATGTCAAACATTTGTCATTTCACTTCTCCCCACTGTACACACGTAAAAGTTGGTTTTTTTTAATTATTAAACATCTAATACAGTTCTGTAGAGTAAATATTGGATCTGCTGATTTAATATCCCTTGATTCATGCTTTTTGCTCATTAGTTCAATGGTATACATTGTTTATGTATATAGATTGACAACAATAATAATCATTAATGGAGATTTTATTATCTATGTACTATCAAAAGCGTATACGTACATTTATTGTCATAATACATACATACATACATTGAGCTGCATTTAGGTAACTGCCAAGAAAAGGGAGATTAATGAAGATAGGAAATTAAAGTACTATTTACTCTGTTTCTAACTAGAGAAATGATAAATAAACTTTTGTAGACTCTCTGTAACAAAAAAAATAAACCGGGAAAAGTCAATGAAAAATCTTGTTTTCAGTCAACGCATAACCTGTGTCAGATCCACATTCAGTTGAATCTGATTTAATAAAAAATCAAATTTGTTTTGTCCTTGAGATCGTTGGACCAAAAGACTTTGTTTATTATTATCAAAATTGAATTCTGATTGAATATTTGATTGACATAAGGGGAAGAAATCATGTCATATAAAGAATTAAAGCATGTCACATTTTGTGCTGTATTTTAGCTTTCACCGAACTAAATAACGTAACAAAATTTTATGGTAGATTAACATTATTCATAATATGGTAATTATGCAAAAAACTAAAAGATAATGCTGTGTTTTCGTTGGTTTACACGTAGATTATAGATTAATTTAGAACAAAAAACGTAGATAATTGGAAGTCTCTGAGGATTTCAGTAATTTAAAGTATATTTATTATTTTAAATATGTAGACATATAAATTTTACATACCTTAGGTAGACACCGGCATATCTAAATAATAGACTCATGGGGTGGATATATTATTGCTTATATGGCAGGGGATAATTAACTATCGAGTCAGCATCATCATTAAACCATTTTTTAAAGCATAACCAAAAACTTGGTTATCATCCTTGATAGATTTTCCTATATATTTATCAATGGTTCAATAAAAAAATTATCTGCTTTTCTGTACCTTTAAAGGTAGTTTCTAGAACCACCAACAACTTTTTATAAGTGCTCATGAAATACCTATATTCAGTATCGATTTTGAATCTATGAGTTCTTCATAATAATTTTCTCAATTTTTTTGGCTGAAAAAATATTTTTAGATAACAAAATTTAAAATCTTCTCTTAGGGTTACATTTTATGTCAGCCTTCCCTAACATTTCCTCTTCTACAATCTCAGAAACTCGATTTAAGTTCAAAGTATCTTTTGTAAGTTTTTATACAAATAAAAAAGCCTTCATTCATCTTTTTGAAAATTCATTTAAGACAGAGGTGTATACATAATAATTTTAACTCATTACTAAAATATATTTTATTCTCTTCCGTTTTCATGATCCCCTTCAGAATTTGAAAAGCCTTTCTCGATGAGCTAGCACAAAAACTCTGACTTCAAAATTTTGTGATCAAATGATTTGAAACAATTGTAAGTAATATGGAGAAATGATGGCTCTGGTCAAAGAATGCCAGTTCCAAGACAGGGGATAGACTCAAATATATGATGAATTAGATTTTTTTGATAAAGTCTACTCTAAAATATGAATTTCCTGGTTTTCTACAAATTTATGCATATAATACACGAATTATTATGCAGGGAAGACATAACTGATGTAAAATATTTTACAATGGGACGCTTTTCAAGAGTCTATATGAATCAATTGGTAGGATGGCAGGATCATATCGAAGAGTTAATATAAAAATACAATGATTATTACCGAGATAACATAAATCTTATCGGCAATGTTGATAAAAATAGTTGTGAAAATTCGGAGAATTTGATTATAGAAGAAGAAACTAGAGACATTGTGAGATCCATGTCTCTCAATTGAATGGAGTTATAAGTAGCAAGTGATTGGTGAATGAAGCTGAATTTTTGGGATTTGGATCAATGGAGAAGAAAATTCCTGAAATTGAGCATAATAGCAATAAAAATCAGATAAACACATTAAACCTACAAATTCTGATATAGTTGAGGGTTACATATTGGCCTGACGTACGAGATTCATATCTAAGAGAACACACACTGATGTAGACTTGTCTTCTAATATAGTAAGGAAACCCCTATTACAGCTCACAAGAATTAGTTCACAAAATGCCTTTTACTGCATTAGATGATGATTTTATTTAAACGGCAATTGATGATTTATATCATAGACCCTGTAAAACAGATCTCAGAAGGAGCATGGGAAGGAGAAGAGTGATATGGTTCAAGGTGAGGGAGAAAAGAGAGAGGAAAACCAGACATGGCTTGATGAAATCAACTTTGGGTTTGCAGCCTGTGTTGAGGATATTCAATCAAGAGTATCATTTACCTGCAAAAACCATGTCCTTTTTGTGTACCTGATAATTAAGAGTCTCGAAGTCTGACAAGGAAGATATCTGCAAAAGTATCTACAAGGAGTATTGAATGGATCTAACTTCAAGAAAACTTCTTTCTTTCAAGCAATTATGAGTGATCAAAAAAATGATTCAGTTTCTTTTATTTTAATCGGTGACCTAAAGTTAGATATTAACATATAAAATAATGTTTTCCCAGCACAGCTGTCCTTTTGAAATTAATACATGAATGTAAGTTAGTGGATGCTATTAAAACGTGGAGTCCTTAGGGCGATTTAGTTTCAAAGAGGATGGGTCTTCGTTCTTATCAGATAGATAATTCTTTGATATTCTTGTTTCTTCTTCCTATTTGATGAGAGCTTGATACAAACATTTACCTCATTCAGAATTGTTTTATAACTTTTGAAGCAATTGAAATAACATTGACTATGTCTTCTATTTTGAAATATTTCTTTTAAAAATAGGAGGTTTTCTATCAAGAGAATATGTCTGTTCAACTAAGAAAATAAGGAAATTTTGCAAACACATCAGTTACTACAAAGAGATGAATTGTATTTTTTTTTTTATCAGAAATTGACTTTTATGTTCATTCCCCTTTTTCGTGTTTTGATTTGTTGAATTTGAATTAAATACTGTCCCTAATCTGTCCCTACTATTATTTAATTATGAATAATTTGATACGTGGGTAGCCAGGAGAGCCGAGGCATCTTCTTTATTTTTTTGGCAATTTTTCAAAATCAAATGTCATGGAGGTGGAGGGGGGGGGGGGTGAGTATGTAAAAGTTGAGCCAGGAGGTCATATGTCAGAAAGCCAGGGAGGTAGTATTACAAATTAGTTGTACTACTAATCAATTTTGAAACTTTTTTATGCTCTTTCTGTTGAAAAAGATGAGTACAGGGATGCTTAAACAGATTTATTTGTGAGAAGAGGACAGCTTTATAAAAATGACGTCACATAATTTTGACATCATGATTAAGCAACTTTGAACTGTAATTATTTAAAAAAAAGCTGGATGAACAAAGATTCATTGACCTCTCTTTTGGTGCCACACGTTGAAAGATACAATGAAAATTATTTTCATATATTATTGGCGAGTACCTATAATTTCATTTCTGTATCATTATTGTTAGAAAAAGATCTGGAATCAAAAAACCTTAATTTGCCTGCCAACATAGTTATTAAAAATGATTACCCCCATTTTTTGAAATTAAATAGAAAAACTATAAATGATACTTATTAGTTTAAATACCTTTTTATAAATATTCATATATCCATTCATAAGAGTAATTCCCATAGAAAAGAATAAAACTTTGATGAAATAACGATCATGGCACTGAATTGATAGACATTATCTCCTTTTGATGCATTATCAAATCATGAAAAAGGATAAAACTTTGGAGAGACTAATTTAAATGATATACACGATTGCCTCTCTTGGCAACGTGATGAATTAAATTAGTAATGCTCTTATTTTTATAAATATCTACATGTATGTATTTGATAAATTCTCCGATATTTATATCCCTTTGAGCATAAAAATCGGTCCTACTTTGAAGTGTTTTGATATTTACCTACAAAATACTAAAACCATTTGTTTGTTTTTTATCTTTTTTTTTTTTTTGGCTGAGATCTAATTTATGAGTCCTACATACAAACAAACACATGTTCTTTTTTTTATTATCCTTTAATAGATAAAAAAGCCTGGTTTTGATATTAATATCATTATATAGGTATATACATAAATATATGTTTGTATATAGTTTGACAAAGAGACTCGTCATTAAAGGGTAGGCCTTTTCTTTTGGCAATTCCTCGAATACATTCAAGTAAACAAGACTTTTTTTATGTATTTACGAATACTACATACAATGTATTACATGTAATGTCTACATACACACAAATATTGGAATTGAGCCAACAGAAGAGAATCTTTAACATCCATGTATTTAGATTGGTAATTCAGGTTTGAGTTGAATCCTGAATCAGCAATTCATATATGTAGATAGGTAAATAATTTTTATCTCACTTTACATACATAAGCATATGTATATATATATGAATATCGTATGTCAAAATGGGATATGATAAATATAAATCATTTCGACAAATGCATTTTTTGATTTAATATCAAAAAATAAAAATCATTTGACAAATTACTTTTTAAATTGAATGGGTGAATGGAAAAAGGGAGTCGTTTTCAAGAAAAGACATTTTATTTTCTTTATAAAGTATGACACGTCCATTTGCACTAGTGTTATGTAGGGGTTATTCATTGTAAGATTATAATTGTAACTTGGGAGAATAAAGAGAAATAAGTGCATATTTAACAAGCATTAAAAAGGCTTTATATGAGGTATGCTCATACAAGTTTTTTCGACTTGTAAGTCTTTTAACTTCATGGTGTATTTTGATAAACTAAAAATGAATGAAGAGGATTGCAACAATCTCCATCTACAAGGAAAAAAATCAAAGAAGCCATAAATTTCCTACTTACAGACCTTTTATCTTCCTAGAAGAATTCATAGGGGCTTAAAGCTTTCCATTAAGCCATCAATCAAAGAATACTCTGATGACCACTCATGATGGAGAAAAACACTCAGAGAAGATAAGGTCAAAAAGTCATCTGGGAATCCCTTCTTCATTGACACACAATTATCATTATTAAATAAGCATGGTAGGAACTAGAATCTCAGGAGAATTGATTCATATTTTAAGGGATGGCAAATTAAAAAATATTTCTTTCTTAAAAAAAAAAAGTAATATTAAATTTTTTTGTAAGGACCTGAGTACAGTCAAAAGTTGTAAAAATAAGAAAAAAAAACGTTGAGGAGACTGAACATGCATATTAAATGACACTATAAGTATTATATACACAATATAGAGTTAAAATAGAATACATACATAGAAATAAATTAATACTCCAGATATGATAACTACTTCTTCTGTATGTTAAGTATCAGGTTATGAATGCATTATCAGTCTGCCTGTCTTATATATGTAGTGCTTTCTACAAAAAATACTGTATTCGTCTAAAATTAATAGTTGTGTTTTAATTTATTATAAGGGGTAGATTTTATGAATTTCTTTCCACGATATTTCTGTCTACATATGTTCATTTTTGCATTGCGTATATTAACTTTTTGTGGATAGATTCTATTACGTAAAATATATCTGAGAAATCTAAAACTGGTAAGAACTTTTAGTAAGGTATTACTAGCATTGGATACTAACTATGAACACTGTATATCGTTATACGTATGATCACTCCATCATGCTTCAAGGAACTAATAAAAAGCATTGAAGCTAAAAAACCAAACTGTAAATCACCACCATCAATATGACATGTAACTTGAGAAGGACTCTGCAGATGTCTATAGATTTATATGTATATAAGTATTAATATACTTGTATATAATACAAGTTTACTGTTTGTTTTTTAATAATTATAATTTTCTACATAAGCTAATAATTTTTTTTATTGATTATCCCTCGTGCTGATATTGAGTAATTTCACACATTCAGAAAAATCAAAGTGGAAGTAAGCAATCTAATAATTATTTTCGATTTGTAAAACATTGGACTTCTAAAAACAAATATGGAGATTAAATTTTGCCTTAAGAAGTTTTGTAAACAATTATAGCATTAAAAATGAACCATTTAGAACTTATAAAAATTTTGTTATCCATTGTAATTCCCCAGTCACCCCTCCTTTCATTATAAAATTACAAAACAATTTAAAGGTCTTAATTATTATATATAATCATAATTGTTTTTTACTCTTTTTCTTTACAAAGAAAAAACAATTTATAACTCATTTCCGAGTTAATTCTCAAATAGCATTCCATACGCCTAATTCAAAATTATAAATGCCCTTTATTTATTAAATTATGTCTGTATTCATTGAACGTATATATTGAAGAAAAAAAGATCTTATTGTATTATTTTTTTTTTAAAAAAACTGAGAATTGCATGTAGCTGAATTTTTTTTTTTTACTGTCTTCATATTATCAAAATATGCAAAATATTACACCCCTTCTGGATACTACTTTTTTATATAAATTCATAGAATGTCCGATTTTATTTGGGACAAATGAAATAAAAACGAGATCAAAAACATATTTTATAAAAAAATAAAGAAAATTTAATAACCCTCTAAAACAGATACTGTTCGAGTCATGTGTCCTCTTTTAGCGGTACACCCTAGACATAACTGTCTCATTTAATCATTTCAAGGGGTGGTGGTTCAAAAGGATTGAGTCAACGTGTTAATCTTGGCAGCAAAACCCCTGTAAAAGAATTAATGAATAGATAAATGTCTCATTAAACTTGTAATTGTTTCATTCAAAGCCAATTGATCAGACAAGGGTCTACATACATTGTAACTATCATATTAATTCAAAGAGTAATAAATTTATGAATATATGTCTTTATGAAACTTTTGTATTTACAAAGAATATCTACATAAAAAGAGTTTGCCCATAGAAAGCATAGATGTATACATTTTTGTTTTGTTCATAACAAAAATATCTATGCTATACGGCTTTTTAAAGTTCTCCAAGGGTATTTGAGAACTAATACTAATATTTCCTTCAACAAACTTCGAAGTATGTAAGCTACATGTCAAAATAAATAAAGAAGAAGAAACATGATTATTAACTAAATTCTTGAGTCTTATAAGAACATTTCCTTCATCTCTTAATTCTTCAAGACTCTTCGAACAAAAACTTAAATTAAGTCACGTAGTAAATGTATAGCAAAATGATGGTATAGAAGGAAGGGAACAACAATAAAATGACTTTAATACAATATATGTATACATATATATGTGTGTGCAATTATGTTGAATATAATTGCAAAATAAAATTTCAAAGAAAGGGATGTTCTCTTACTATTATGTATGTACATATGTATATAAAAATATGTTTGGTGGCATTTTATTTTTACTTTTTCGGTATTTTTCTTTTTATAGTTTCTTTTTTTCTATGTCTATCTCATTCATGCAAATATAAAATAAGAGAATCAGTCAAAGTAAATAATCTGCATACGTTCAGCTTACAATAAGCGCAGTTCCATTATAACTCATTTTATTTCGACAACGTGACTTTCTATTTCAGTGAAGATTATATACACTCTGTATTTCCATCGTTTCCATAGATGAAATCAAAACTCAAACACACACAAAATGTTTGTGACTAATGACGTGTTTTCAAAATTTATTGCCTCTAATAGTTTCTTTACATTTCAACATTTGTTCAAAACGGCATTCCCCGTGAGCAAGGAGTGATGAAATCTTTGAGAAGTTGAAACACAGACTTTGAGAGATGGAAAGCAAGGCATTGAATGGTAGAGATCAAAACAAGTAAAAAAAAATAGAAGGGCAAGAACATGAATAACTTTTTGCGAATTAGGAAACTCAATTTTATAATGGATGAGTGGATTGTTATCATCAACCATGGTACTGCATTGAGCTTGAATAAAAGAATTTTAATATGGATTTAATTTCAAAATCAGTCAAGGCCAGAAATATCACTGTAGAGTTATTTTTTTAAGAATGGTTATTTATTATTCATATTTTTAATTATTTAAGAAACTGTTCATAAAAATACCTTTATATTTGATTGACTAAGTATACATTAATTGCACTTTTTTATATTTAAAGGAATTATTGTTATTAAACAATTTTTTCTCCTTCTTTAGCATCCCTGCTGCTTTATTATTCATTGGTCTGAAAACAGGACCAAGACTTTTAGAGTGTTAAATTCAAAACTTGAAGGTGTTGAGACCAATAATTTCAAAAATTGGTAGAGATTCCAACTCCATCATGGCATAAAGAGTATGGAACTGATTTCTAATTAGGGAGAGAGAACGCTCCAACTGACTTAAATTGTTGGGGATGTGTGAGTAATATAATAGTAATGTAAGCATTGACGGAAATCCTATGGTTAGAGGGGGAAAAAAATATAAACATACATATTAAATATTTTAGAGAATAATTCTAGCAATAGATGTTATTTTATTCCATAAAAGACCAATTTTGAAAGAAGTTCCAGTCTATCTTTTATTATCTGTGTTTCATTTAAATCATACTAAACAAGGGATATGAAATTCCACCATTGACTAAATATATGTTATCAATTTTTAAAAAAAAATGGGAAAAAGGGTATCTCAATCTCTCAACCTCCCTCCCCCCTCCCCTTCGTAAGCAATTAACTTTCATTGTCACAAAACCTTCTCATTCTGATTTCAATATACCTGTTTTTACTAGTTGCATCGTTATTTTGAAAACACTTTTTATATACTTTGAGCTCGGAAATCAAAATACAGACAGTACTTGATATTTTTCCCCTAGAATATCTACAAAAATTATAACACGGCACTTAAATAGGAGAAATAAAGTTAAAACGATCTTAAGACTAAATTTATAACTAGTTTTGTATTTCCCTTTGCGATACCTCTTTTCAGCGTGAAAAAAGACCAAATCTACTTCGACTACTTTTTTTTTGGTGATCTAGTCTTTAACTGCAAAAGAGAAAAAAACTTTAGAAATTTAATCTCACAACCGAGTAATAAGGTTATTGGTAGAATTGGATGTTGCAAATGTATTAAAAGAACAAAGCTAATTCAAAAATTACAGCTGGGTACTTAAAATGTAGAAACAAGCTATAAACGTATTAAATTGGTATAGATAATGCATAAATCAAGATGTGAAAACCAATTAATTATAAGACATTTGAGCATCATTTAAAAAATTAACTTTTTATTAGTATATGATGAGAGGATTCAACATGAATTTAAGTTCATTCAATGACTTAATTTATTAGTGCATATATCATTTTCGACCATTGGGCCTGTATTTCAGAACATGTGTTTAATGGATACATAAAATGCATTAACTAGACTATAAAATAATATTTATGATACGCTCCTTTTTCCAATAGTTAATGCAATAATTATTGTATGCAAGAAATCTATGAAACTAAAATATAAGTCATTTGGAGCCAGTCATCTTTGCCCCTGCCTCAAAAATATGAGGAATTTGGATTAATTATTTAAGAATAACCTGGTGGTTTATATAAGTTATGTAAGTTGAGTATAGTTACTTAGTAATTTAATCTGCCAGTCGGGAAGGCATTGATATTTTTCAAAATATGTTCAAGGTACAAATAAGCATATTTATCAAGTGATGAATAATAATAGAGACAGATAAAAAGCTTATTTGGGGTGTGAGGTCAAGTAGAAGGAAACTTCATAATACAGTTAATTGAAACTAAATGTATACAAAAATGTGAAAATTTCTTATTTTTTTAGACTCCGCCCAAAATTAGTCAATTTTCAGCTAGACTTAGCCGAACTGCATAGTGACTAGCTGAGAAATTTACTGTTAAAGAAATAATTGGAAAAATAAACTCGGTTTTTTTTTTCATGATTTAGCAATTTTTTGACTGATTTTGAGTCATATATGTTATTAATCCTATAATTGTTATTAGTTACATATAAATTATTATTACAATTTTTGATGAATAATACTTTGGTCCTTAATTCAATAAAAATAATCCCCTTAAAAAGATATACTTGAAGAAAATTTTAGAATTAATACGAAGGATACTACAAAAATAGTGAAATGAAATGTAAATCTTTTCTATGAAATTTCATCTGTTACATTCCCAATCATATATTTTCCATAGTTCAATACGGAATTTGAAAGATCATTTAAGCCAAATTACTGTAGGTAATTGAAACTTAATTCAAGTGATGACAAACATGGATAATATTGGTTTCTTTTAAGAATATGCAGAGCTCTTTGGATAAGTTTTACTCTAACAATTAATTATTCGGAAAGGAGAATTTATGATTTGTTTTGTCCATATTCTAAATTTTAAATGTAACATACCTATATTTTTATATTAGGCTTAGTCAAGAGAAATGTATTATGGTTCTAATACAGTAACGTCCAATCATACACAATTTTAGTTTTGTCAATACTGTTCAAGTAATTTTGATATAATAGATGCAACACATTCTGGGAGGCCAATTGTCGATAAAGTATAAACAATTGTTGAGTCCAATAATGAAATTACCTTCAAAATTGGAACAAGTCATAGAACAATGCGGTGCAACTTGCATCTAAGTCGGATCCTTCCAAATAAAGCCTTCAATTTCATACAAAATAATAGGTGAAATAAATGAAAAATCCATTTTTTTAATAAAATTGAAGGCTTTATTGTATCTTACCTTATTCAAGGGATTCAAAATTGTTTTTTATCCAAAGTTTAGCTGTTGAGCAATCAAAATCGTGCTTACATGACGGTCGGTCTCGACTATTTCCATTATTTTATCGACATTTTTGACAATTCGATGATGGATTTCTTTTTACTACACCTAATATTATATTCATTCATAGCTATTTACTGATAAGATTATTAATTTCTGAGGGCCATTTGGCAAGACTAATTATGTAATATAGTATTTAGAACATAATAAGCTAGTTATATGAGTGTTGAAATTGTATATTATTATCACAAGGGATCAAGAAATGAGGCTTCTTTTAACTGTGGATCACTTTTTTGTCACTTTTTGTTTACAATTCCTTTGTGATTCAATCTTACGTTTCTTTAGCTTAACTTTTTGTAAATTTTAACATTTTGACATTCTTGTACATATGTATTTTCATTACTATCTTAGAAGTCAGACATTAATTAAATTAAAGTATGTATGTACACACACAAATACCATCATCACCTGACCATGAAGCAGTGAGCGCATCGGAATGCTGTTCCTGATTTCTAGAATAATAAAACTGAAAAATCTGTCAACTTTCCGGGCAGGTTATTGTTCCTTTTTCAACCATGATTGATTTATAACCATTTTTTTTTTCTTATTCATCTCTAATATATATATATATATATATATATGTACCTTTGACGTATATACATAACTTTTAATTTTGTAGATGACATTCATTGTAACTTATTTTTAGAAAAATTAATTGTAAACCTTGTTGACTAGGAAACATTCTCTAAGCGAAAATAATAAGATAATAAATAGTTAGAATATTATTTATAGTAAATGTAAAACTTTCCGAGTTAGAACTAAATTATTTGAGAAGACTATTAGCAATTGGAAAAATCTTAGAGGAGGTATGTCCGCCCTCCTAGAATATTTGGAAACTATGAATAATAAAAACCAGAGCACAACTTTTTAGAAAATGCAACCCCCCCCCCCCTTCAAATGGTGGTGTCAGGGAGGTACATTGTAGATGTAAAATATTTAAATATGGAGTGATTTAATTAGAAAAAGTAACGGAAATCGAAATATAAATTTAAATAAAAAGGAAAATAAAAACTTTTGGCTCTTTACCACTCATAAATTCCTAAAATGCATATACCTACTAAAAAATAATTTATAATGCATTTTATCCTAATATCTATTCAGCTCTTTGAGGGACAAACATGAACTCCATACCTTCACAGTTTGTGATATTTAACGGGAAATACCTACAGTACCAATTCAAAATATTATGAGAAACAAAGTAAAAATGACGGATATATATATATATATATTTCATAAAATCATCTAAACATTTATTCACAAAATAATAATTAAATAATGATTCATGTTACATACGTAAGATTAACAATTTTGTGAAAATTGAGATGTTGCTTTGATACAGATTTGGCTGTATGTATCTACATATAATCTCTATGATAAATCTTTTTAAAAAAAATATTTATTTTCATTATTGATACGTAAGGAAGACTTTGGAGCTGATGCATTCACTTCAATATATGTAAGTATTCTTTACTTCTTAGATGTAATCATTCACAATAGATCTCATTTGATCGATCCCCTCCCATATCCTTTGATACTAATAATAAATGTATGTATGTATCTAGGTGAATGATTAATCAATTGATTAAACAAGGGGTTCAATCAAACGTCAGTAGGATTTTTTACATACCTCACGTAAGTTTCCTATTAGCATTTAAACAAAATGGGAGGAACTGAATGCCTGATAGTCAAATTTCACTCATTTGATATAAGAAACAGTGAGTGATATAAGAGTGATCTCAAGGTAAATTCTTATATGACAATGTCCTTTTAAAATGAATTGCTAGGGAAACATTTCCTGGTTGTTGTAGGGAAAATACAACGATAAATTTGTAATTCCTACGATATATGTACTTTTAAAAAAAGTCATTTTTGGAGTACGCAATGCTCGAGCTTATCTTTATTGACTCTTGCAAACTTTTTCCTACCAAAAATATAGAGAAAAACATCTAAAAATCATCCAATTTTGTGTCATTTTCCCTCTTACATACAAAAAAAATCTGTGCTCAAAATTTCTTCGAATTTGAAAATGAGTATTTTGAGGTCTGCAAATTTGAAGATATTCATTTTAAATTTTACGCCTTTTCATATAAAAATTCATTTTTAAGTCAAAGTCCATATAAATAAGTATTTGGAAATTTAAATTTAATGTAACTTATCTTGAAAAAAGGTTTCATATGAATAGCAGTTTAAATGATAATAAATTACCTTCACCCATAAATGCTTCAAACTTAAAAAATAATTTATTTGCATGTAAAAACTTGTTTAAGAAACAAATGCATGTACATTTGTATTTATTTATAAATACATATGTATACATATTTATAAGCCAACAAAAATGCATCAATGCATTAGTTTTTTTTGTTTTTTTAAATAATAATAATAATTTGCATAATATTTTGAATAATATTATAAATATCATATGAAAAAAACATTTTTGGAGGAGCCTACAAATATCACTCAACCTCACCTTCAAAAAGGGAACAAAACGCAATTAGTTGAGAGCTGATAAAAGGACAAAAAGTGTAGTTTTATATGTACCTAAAAAGGATAAAACCTTGTTTCATTAATAAATATGTGAAGAAGTTATATATTTATACATGTATATAATACCTCTCAACCTCTCTTTCAGAAAGATAAAGAAAACGAGGTTCAAAATTAGTTGAGAGTCAACTCTGAGACTTTATTTCTATACAAAGTATGTAGCAAGGAATTGTTAAGAAGTCAACAAGAGCTTTTTGACTTGAACTTGACTCTATTTGGTTACTATGAGTCTTAAAAAAATTGCCAATTGATACAAATTAAGGCGAATCATTTTCAAAATGGTGTGGTTTTTTTTTTTTTTTTGTCTTTCTATAAGGGACTTTCAATCCCTTGTTTGTAACGTGCATGTAAGTTTACATACAGTTTCCTTTCAAGAAATATATATATATATATATATATATATATATATGTATACACATATAAATGTTATTTCTGACTTATTTTGTCACAAATATAATAAAAACATTGAATGTTATTTATTCTTTGTCGTCTGTTATTTTGTAACATATTAGTCTATTGCCTTTTTTTCTGCTTTTTCTATATAAATCTATATAAAATAATAGATTTATATATTTGATTACATATACATATAGATAGATTATGTACTTATAAGGGAAATATGATCAATGATTCATTAAAGCTAGTTGTAGATTAATACCTACTTAAGTGACGTATGTCTAAACCAAATCTTCAAATGTGACACATTTATAACACTAACTGTATGTGTTTATCACATTCATTTCAAATGAATGTCTCTAGCCCCTGATTCGAGTCCTTAACTAAAAATTTCATGATTAAATTCAATTTAATTTAAAATTGGAGTAAGATTTAAATTATATTTTATTATATTCACAATCTACACATTTTGGTGACACACTCTTGCATCTTCATGGGTCATGAAATGGTCAAAAGCAGCTCATTAAATATTTATTGATATTTTCAAACAAGATTTTTGTCAGCTGTTAATCTTTCTGCTTTAACTTTTTATTTGTGCTCTGAATGTCTATGATCTTGTAAACTAGAATTATTTCTTATTAATCTTTCTATGGTCCCTAGTTTCAAACTATGGACAACTATGGAGTTGGAATAAATGAAATAATTATTCATATATACTAATTAATTAATGGCCTTTTTTCTTTCTCTTTGTGAATAGGAAGATACAATTAATTAAGATGTCGAAAGTGATCTATGAATCTTAAATTAAAAGAAAAGTATATACTGATTTAGTGAAGGATACCTTTCTTGTTTTTGAGGCATTATAATTTGAATCTATCTAACAATTAATTTAAATATATATTCTATACCTGAACTAAATTGTTACTAAATCGAAGTCATGATAAGACTTAAAAGAGTTTTACATCTTCTATATTTGTATTTACAAGAGTATAGTATAAATTCATTTTGAGTTGGATATAACTTGATCAACCGGGATGAGTACCTTTTAAGGGCAAATATATTTTTTATCATGGTAAAAAAAAAAACCACCTCAAGGAGAAAGATTACACTTGTTAAAAGAAGGCATAGTTTTTAAAGAAAACAATTTATAAAAAGGTGAGGACTTCACCAGTTTTAAATTTTTGATTGTTTGAAAGTTACTTTTTTGTAAGAAATAAATTGGAAATATTAACGTACATATTAAAAGTTTCCAATTCTCCGACAATAACTAATTCAATAAAACACTCCCTCAAAAAACATATCAAATATAAATTCCAACTGAATAAATCTTTTAAATGTGCATACACTAATTAAACATGAAATTACCTCTCTGTATGAAACTCATTTAAAGCATTTTTTTCACATCTGCTATACCTCAATGAAACGAATATCCTTTATAATAATAAAACATGAATAAAGATATTTCTTTTTCACTTCTGGGATAACGAAACTATTTCTCCAGATTTGTTATTTCTACAAAATAATATGTAGAAATTGTTTCAAGCCCTCTTTTCTCTTTATTGATTAAATTATTTTTCCAAACAAGGGCTAAGCCTTGCTCCAGTTTCTTGAAATAATTTTCCCCTGAGAATCCTCATCAGAAAATGAAAATAATAATATGTAGATTTTATATTGTACATGGACAAAATCTATCTGTAGTACAAAAAAAGAAGAATATTTCATGATTTATCAGCATTACACCTCCAAATCCAATTGATCATACATAATATGTAACATATGTGTATGCATATATTTAACCATTCAATATTTTCTTTTCTCTCCAAGAAACAAATAGCAATTGCAAGAGCTGGAGAAAGAGCTAAAATAATTATTGATGCGGTGTAATTTTTGAGGTCATAAAATCCATTTGTTTCTTAATCGTTTCCGATCGGATATATGAATGTGATAGGTCTATAAGAGATGGGGTTTTCCATAATAATAATAATGTCCCTGTGGGTCGATGATATATTCTCTTTCATTTCCGCATTAATGTGGGTAGCTCAAATAGAACAATAATTAATTATAATAAAAGTAGACATCCATTCAAATCTAATTTATTTTTATAATATTTTTCACTCTAGGAGGGATTTGGAGTTTATGTATAATATGTATATATAAAGATTTAAAGAAACACAACAGAACAGCAAATAATCTCGTATGTTGAATGAGTTCCTCATCTTTCAACTATGTAGACAAAATCAGTGTTTATTTTGTGAGCAATTCGTCTCTCTTCATTTCGTCGCATTTTGTCGCTGCTAGTTAGGACATATAAATGTTACTATGCATAAGTGATTTTTTGGTTACTGTCTGACGAAATAGTCACTATCGCTAGAGCACACCCTGGGACATACCTAATCCTCTTTGCACGAAAAAAGTAATTGAAAGAAAAGACGAAACATTTCGTAAATTTCCTTTTAGTCAAACAAAATATTAAAAAAATTATTTTGTATCGGCTACGTCATGAAATATGCTTTCGTTGACAAAGAAATTTTGTCATTGAAATTAACACTGAATTAAACTATTTTTTTCAATTAATGTCTTAAAAATGGTCAAATATTGAATCGTTCTGATTCAATCCATGTATCGCTAAATATATTGTACAAGCTTCTCCTTTACAATAAAACTGTTGAAAAATAATGCTTTCCATAGGGATGACAGTACCCATTTAGTATTTTTTAAATTTTAACTGGGTTGTTATATTTCGATTGTCCATGTAAAAAGAAGTAAAATTCCTTTACATTTTCTTTATCAAATGATACATTATGTGAGAGAAGATGAATGCTTATTAATATATATTAAACATTTTTGTGCTATACAAATTAGACCATACAGTTTATCTTAGTAGTAAAGTCAATCTTGCCTACCTTTCGTACCTTTTTTAACTACTCTCTTTTTATACTAACCATACAACATATTTTCTATTATTTCAGATTATAGGATCAGACCTTGTGTTAAACTTCATTTGCAAAAGCAAAGAAAAATGACTGATTTTACAAATCTAATATGCCGAAAATTTAAATACGAAATACGTAATTAAATTATTATGTAATTACTCATTAGTAATAATGATTTATTATACTTAAAACTTTTAATGCACATTGAATATGAAATTTGTTGAAATCCAGATACTGCTCGGAGTTTAATTTGCCTTTATTTGTTTTTACAACTTTTATAACCCCTAAATTGAATAAATTGAGTGTTTTCATTCATTGTATGCATGTAAATACATACAATGATATCATAACATCTAAGATCTTTAAAAGATGTAAAAAAAAAAAGAAGCTACTTATCCAATAACAAATTAGAGATATTAAAAAGTAAGTTAAGAAATACACAAACAAGCAAACAAATACCTGTCTATTCCAAAGTGTCTAAATTAATCAACTAATGAACGAGTCTATTAGTATCATATTTGTGTACCCCCCAAAAATTACACAATTTTTTATATTCTGCGGGTATGAATGTAGTTGACATGAATTACAAATATTAATCAATGTATTACAAAATGATATCAATATCTGAACCATTGTCAGAGTGAGAATGTTTATAAGACTTCCTTCCCCCCCCCCCTTCCCTCCCTCATTTCAATACTGACCTACTTTTCAAAAAGATAAGAAGATATACTTATACATAATGGAAGTATATGGAACAAAGTATATATAAATATATATATAAAACATATTATATGTATAAAATAGCTTCCTATTCTTGTTCAAAGTTATAAAATAAAATAATATTTTATTAAAAAGAAAATATGGGATAAATGAATATCATACAAAAAAATAAAAAAATGATAAGAAATTTGTTGTATGTTGCAACATTACTTTTCTTAAATCTAGCAAACTTACCTCCAAAAAAAAAAAAAAGAGAAAATAAGGCCCAAATTCAATTGGTTCTAGTTTGTCAATTTTTTCCATCTGAGGGATTATTCTTTATATTATAGTAAAGAAGTGGTCCACAGCTTAACCAGGGCTAATTCAAGTTTAAACAGTCAATGCTCAGAGCATTAATATGAACTAGAGCAGTTTAAAATTCATCTGTTGACACAATTATATACCGTCTTTCTTACAGGAAAATATACAATGATATACTATCACGACATTATGTTATTATTGTATCACCCAATGAGAATCGATAAAAAGGTTCAAACTCAGTAGGTAGTTGTTCAAATATTTTCAGCTATCATGGAATTAGTTTTATGCAATATTAGGGAATTGTTTGTAGCTTCACAAGAGGGTAATTGAGTTCAACCTATTAATCTTTAAACTACAAATAGAAGGCAAATTAATGCTCTGATGTACAAATGAATACTATCATACCAATTTAAGGGAATGAAAGTGAGTTTGGAAAGGACTCTTTTTGTAGCTATAGAGAGACTACTTGTCCCAACATACATACATACATACTTTCAATACAAAGTTGATGAAGATAAATCAAAACAAAATTTATAAATGATGAAGGAATCGAAACAAACAAAGAATTAAAACTATTAAATGGATGAAAAATTTCCCATATAACTAAATATTTATTTACAAAAAAAGTTATATCAAATAAAACGTTATGAACTATTTTGGAACTTTCATTTTAGTTTTCTTTAATTTTGACTGCTTTTCAAACAATGTGGAAAAACATGGAGTTTTTAAACGTTTATTTGTATTGCCTTATAATAGAAAAGTAATGATGTAGTATGCACATACATAATTTGAAAGGCAAAGTTGAATTTTTGATAAATAGTATGTTCATACATATCTACATGGAAAAAAAATATTGTGAAAATCTTTTATGGGCTATAAATGAGGTAAGAATTCCATGTCAAAAATGTTCGTACGTTTGTGTATTTATTAAATGAACTGAATTGTTAATAAATACATGTACATACATATGTTAAGCGCCCATAAAAAAAATCTTAATAGTAAATTTCCTTTAAGGCCTGGATAAAAATTGTGATTTATGGATCCTATTTCGAGGATTATTAATTATTTTTTGTGTTGCTATAAGTTAAAGAAACACTCTGGATTGTAATATAATTTTGTGTATTTATAGCCCCTTAACACGAGACATTTTGTTACTTCTTCTCACTCTTGCGCCTTGTCAAAGTTAGTTACTTATGTATAATAAACAAAAACCAAGCATGTGCATTAAGTACCCTTGAATAATTCAAGGTATAGCTTTAACATTAATCCACTATTCCACACTTTCCTTTCATAATATCTACTGTCAATGTTCACATTATGAACATAAATGCATCCTATATCAATACATAATTTACACTACAAACTAATTTGAATCGTGAAGTAGCCTATACAGTATATAAGCTTAAATACTGTTTGACAACCTATGGGCCGTGAGCCACTTGAGGATAGAGTATCATGATTTGATAAGGCTTGAAAAGTTGTACTAGGTGTGATTTTATATAGTGGCGTCTTAGGAGAGATGTGGAACTGCAAGTAATTTTTTAAAATTTGATTTCTAAAAAAGAAAAAAAATCAACTGTTGTCAAAGATCAATTGTGTCTTTCTGTAAAAACAACAACAAAATTTAAAATATAGCCCTTAATTATAAAAATACAGGGCCTGTATTTTGTTTTTTAGATAGTCCCCCATATTTATTCTAAGATGGATTTGAATTTGTTTCTTTTAGAATTTGGTTTTTACTGAAGGGGGCTTTAAATAAGGCCAGAGTAATAGAGTAAGGCCTTCATTAAATTATCTGAATGAAAATTGACTGCTCATGTAGTAAAGTATTAAAGATAGATGTCAAAGAAATATCTACCTACAAATAAGGAGGTGAATTTTAAAATGTGATGAAATTCATAATTCTGGGTGTGTTCCATCGTTTCAAAGACTCATTTTAGACTTTGTAGACTTTTGTGCTGTGTTTCCCTTCAGATTTTATTGACTTTTTTATTTTTATTCCTTCATATTTTATGTATTGTTAATATACGTTGTTATAAATGTTTGCTCAGACTATAGATATGTAATAGCTCTGTGAGTCCAAATGCCTATAATTTTCCTCTCGCTAACAAAACTTTGTTCAAATACCTTCCATAAAGTGGAATAATATATGGAAAAATATGTTCAATCAGTTGTGTTTGCATCCTTCTTACATATGTATATAAACTATTTTTTTATATATCAATTACATATGTGTTGAAATTGTTTGTAACCAGTAGAAATTGTATTATAATATATGTATGTAGTACGTATCATGAATAACTAACCAAAACATTCAATTCTTTTATTTGCTTTTGACGTATATACATAAATTAGAAAATGAATTTGATTTATCAATCCATGAATTTGATTTGTTAGTCCATGGATTTGATTGGTTAATTCTATTAGGAAATACCAAGACATGATTTGTTATATTATTATTTAGTAAACTAACGTCGGCATTGTCGAAAAGTTACTCTCTGGTTCAAGGTATGATTAAATATATTTCATCTTCTTGGGATTAATTATATGTATATTTTGAACGTGTTCATCGCTATTCCAGAATAATCAGTTATACGTACTTTATACAATCCACTTGTAAGGTATCTTATTGTAATTTTCTCTCACTATAAAGTGCTTTTTGAATACAAAAACAATACAGATTGAAAACTGCGCATTATAAATCTAAAATATTAAAAATAAATAAATAAAGGAAATATCACTAACAAATACATGTATTTTCACAATTTTAACAAAAGAGACAAAATATATTGATCTTCACATTAAATGATTTATAAAGAGACAAAAATAAAATGTTATAAGGATTTTGTAGCAACAATTTTAGGACTAAAACTTATGATCAGATTTAATATAAAGAAATACTGATTTGACTCAAGTTTAAAAAAAATTAAGTCAAATTAAAAAATCAAGCACTTAAGCAAGTAAAAGCAATAAAACATATACCTACGTTATGATGTTTTCCAGATGTTAAACAATGGTTTTGAGTCCATTTTTCTCAAGCAAATCCATGAGTAAAATAAATACTAAAAGTACAAGAGATTTCATTAAAAAATTACTCTTCAGAGCTCTCATTTCTTCCATTCATTCATGGATTAATGGCAATTGACTTCAATTAAAAAAAATAAAATATTCAAGCACAAGATTTTATATGATCTACCAACATCCAATTAAAAACCCTTCACTAAAATATGTAAAATGATCCCTAAAGTTACTATAATTAATGAATTTTAATGAGTCCCTCTCTTTATTTGTGTAATATGCACGTAAGTCTTTTAATTATTATTATTATTAAAAGGAATGCGAGGGATTTCAAACTCTTTTTGTTTGTTTTATTATCACAATGTAAGAAAATTCTGGTCACATGCGTAACGCTTATCAACATTTTTATAGAAACTACATAAATCAAAACGAAATTTGTTAGGTAACATTAGAAAAATTAATATACATATATGTGTATTACGGCATTGCCCCACTCACACATGTAGATACGGACATTGCTTTTTTTTGTGAGTTGTACATAGCTGTGCTATGAATGTTGATCGGTCTAACTCGAATTAATATAGCTTATGTTAATCTTTAAACAATAATTATACAATAAAAAGATTAAACTCATAGATAGAAATAATAGGCTTACTAACAGCTGATTTTGGGATCTTTTTTTCTGTTTCGTTTTGGAGGAAAGGTTGATAAATACAATAACCTGATAGGATTGTAATATATATGTAAATAAATATATTACAATATGAGCTATTTGGATAACATCTTCCTCCTAAGTTTTCATATCAATAAATCAATAAACTTTCTTTCTAATATTATAAATAAAAGTTGTTGTTGTTATTTTGTTTTTTTTTGAAGAATTCATTGTTTTTAAATTAGTTTATGGAGTTTCATATTATTCAAATGAGAGTAAGAAGGAAAGAAAAAGAAAAATATGAAGTTAAAGTTAAAGATGGTGTTTCATTGTTTAAGAACGTGGAGTTTATAGTAAAAAAAATAATACATCAACTTATCAATAGAGGATCTTTCCCTCACTCTCTTTCTTCTTCTTTTTCCAAACGAGGTCCTTTTATTTACAACGAGGAGGAGTTTTGACATAAATATATAGGTATGTACAAAAACAATAATTAGGATTTCTAAGAAAAATGCTCTGTAATGAGGTAAAAAGAAGAATATGAATGGCTTCATGATACATCTACGATCCTTTCAGGGATTCAAACGTCTCATAAAACAGAACTAGACTCTACCTACCATTACCTTGTGGTATTGTTTTGTTTTTCCCAGAAATTTTTTGGTGGAATGTATCATTTACGAAGTCTTCGTTCTTATAGATATTTTTATGGGCTCCTTGATTTGTAATCTTTGATATATCCGCATGATCTTTACTCTTTTTTAAAAGTATAAAATTTTGTACTTTAATGAATTGACTCGATTATGAAAGAAAATTTATTTAGAGTGGCATCATAAAGCCTTCTACTTTTTGAAAGTGAGTTGGTTGAAAATCACACTATCGAGAATTCTTATAAAGGATGTTGTAAGGACTCTTTATATTGTGATTTTCAAGAGAACAGAAGTTTAAAGATGGAAAAACGCACGTTTACGTATAGAGTTACAAATTTTATTTTCTCAGCTGTATGTTTCCTCTAATTTTAATGAATGTTGATCTACTGTGCTCGAAGGATATTTTCCTATTATATGAATATCTTTATTATTAAATATAGAATAATTTATTAGTTGGAAAGAGCAAGGTAATTGACCTATTATTTAATTATTCCTTTGGTTAAAATATTAAGTGATAGAACCCCGTTTATTCCAGTTGTCAGCTGTCGATTTGTACACTCTTGGATTTTATTTCGTATTATGAACATTGATGTGTTCAACTCTCAAATTTGTTAAGAGCTGAACATATTTATAGAGTAATTAATTATTATCTATAGAAAATCAGTTGGAAAGAAGGACGACATTAACTAATCACTAACTAATTTTTCTCTCTTTTGGGATGAAAGGTTGAAGAATATAATAAATACCACATGGCTCAAAGTGATGAGGAAATAACTTTAATTACTTTTATACCTTAAAATCATCTAATTTGATAATAAGTCTAAACTTATATCGAATATATGTAAGTAAATAAAAGAGACCACAGAGCAATATTATTATTTTTTTTAAGGACAATAACCCTTATTTGACAGATATTAGATGTAATTTGAAGAACATTATGATACATAAAATATTAAAAAAAATGTCAAAGTTGATTACTCTTGTGTCATTTTATGGAATTAATTGGTTACATTTCAATGGCTTTGTAATTTGTTTTGATAACTTGGAAAAAATATCATATGCAATCATTCGTAGAGAAAAGTTGGATAGTTTTAATTCATTCTATGTTTAATTACATATTTTTTTTACTGATTGCAAACAAGAGTTTTTATATTAAGTAGTGTCTAAAAAAATATGATAAGATCTATTTCTAATAAAGTTGAAACTTGAGTCATCTCAATAAATCAATTAGACAATTGATTGGCATGAAAAATAATGATTTTTTGAGAAAAATGTACAAACTACTTTTCAAATGTTTTCAATTTCTTGAAATCTTCCAACTATTATAATTATAATTGATTGAAAATATATAAAATAGTTTTCTTTGAGAAAGAATGGGAAATATTCGTTAATTTAACTTATTTAATTACAAAAAATATTCATATCAGAAAGAGTCAAATTAAAACAATATTTTACAATGTTTTGATCTAAACAATGTGTAATATATTTTTCGATATTCCTTCACAAAATATGTCTTATCAACAATCAACATAAAATTAATCAAAGGACCATCTTACTTAAACTCCCTTTATTCTCTGTTAGTGACACAATATTAAAAATTTTGTTCGTTTATTTACTTATTGATATATGTTTGCTTTAAGATGACTTTTTGTTCATCATTCTTGGATAAAAGGTCATCAAATTTTTCAAAATAATGCATAGTAATTTCATAATTAATAATGTATACATAAATATGTAGTTTATATTGATGCATATTTATTTAAAAAATGTGCGATATCACTAATTTAAAAGTTTTTGATAACTCTCACCGTGTACTGTGATGCTTATAACTTCAAATGAATTGGAATATCACAATAAGAATATACTGACTCCCCGCCGAAATCACAGGAACGACACGAATCTCGAAATAAATAGAATTACGTGAGCTAATGAGGATAAAGAAACATTTATTCCAGGCAAATAAAGTAGTAATAGAATAGTTTTAAAAAAAAAAGACATGAGAATCGGCTTGGATTTCGTAGTGTAGCTAGAATTCTATACTGAATAAAAGATGTTCAAGTTATTCATTAAAATCAGGCTATTCATTAAAGGTTTCAATCTTTGAGAGTAATACAATATTCAAATTTACATTAATTATTTACCATATAAGTATTTCAATTTTGCTCTTCAGAGCAATTTTTTGAGAAAGGGTATTGTGTTTTTTTTTGTCATGAGCAAGACCGAAGCAACAAAAATGAAGATTCTTAGTTTAAAAAACACCTGCTGATATCCATTTATTTATAGGTATCAGCAGGTGTAGTATTTTTACTAAAAATAATCTTCAAATTGGATTGAGCCTTTTAAATGCTTGTCAAAATGAGACTACTTATGTAAACTACATCCATGATATGGAGTATTGAAAAGGTTACTTGTGTCAACCACAATCATGAAGGTTAAAAAATATATTAACCGTTCCCACGGATCCCTATGAAAATAACTCAGAGACTACCCAAAATGTATGCAAAGAAGCTAAAGAAAAATTAAACATTGATCTCTATTATAAGGATCCCCTTTGTTACATATCTATGTAATCTCATAAAAATGTAATGAAGGGGTCATTCAATTAAACATTAAATGAGTTGACAACTTCTTAGTTTTAATACTATTGGTTTTTTTTTAAGGTTAACTTATTATTCCTTGTATTTCTACAAGACAGGCAGCTCATAGCTAAACACATTTCAAGGCAACATTATTACATTTATTACTCAAAGACAAATGCACCAAAGATGTTGGGAGGAAAAAAAATACTTGCTCCACACTTCAAAGTTTAGTCCTTCAACAAAATATTTTTCTTCCTTTTATCCATACTCTGTATTCCAATACTTAAAAGAGACTTTTAGATACTTTGGCGTGTCAGAACCTTTAAAAAGTGAGGGGACGAAGGTAAAGGGGCCCATTTTCTAGAAGAAAAGGGAACTTGCAAAAATTAGAACACAATATTTAATCAAAAAGACATGTTAATGGTCAAACATCTGACTTTTATAAAAATATGGGTGTATGTATGTAGTCCCTTGACCCTCCCGCGTGTTTTTACTCCTGCTGGCACCATTAAAAAAATAATTATTCAAACTTAACTATATTTTTTTACTAGTTTTTTTACAGTGATGATAAACATTCTTATAATATAATGACTGTCAAGTCTAAAAAGTTGAGATATCATGTAAGTCGTTATTCTTTGTCTTAACAATAATTTTTTGATAATTATTATTCTTTTCACATTTAAACCAGAAGAGCTATAATAGATGACGTTTATATGTATAGTTATGTTAAATTGGACAGTTTGTTGAGGAATGACTCTGCTATGTAGTGGCGTTTTGGCATATACCTTGTAATATATTATATCACAGATCTGTTCTAGAGCCCATAGAAAAATTTTCTATTTTCGGATAGACCCATGTTTTGATCTATCAAATGATTTATTCTGCAAACTTGTGTTCTTTGATGTATATACCGGTATTATAGTGGTAAAGGAATATTGACACATTTAAAACGGTAATGTACTAAATTTTTATTAGAACCGGTACTTGTAGATATATTCATAAAAGTATTTGACCTGTTGATGATGTAATAAAAAAAAAAAGAAAATTATATTTCATACATATATTAAACTTTTGAGTTAAAAAAATACTACCGATGCTCTAGTAACCGCATGTGAGTTGACCTTAACGACATTTTTGCATTATAATTTTAGTCAAAAAATTATCAAAACATTAATACTAATTTTGACAAATTTTTTTTAGTTATGAATGGTCCACATTTTGAAGGCACAAAAAAATGAATATGTATTTTGCAAGAGTTATCGAACAGATGAATTTTCTAATTTTTATTAAAAGATATTGACTTGAAACGAACATGGACACAATGAACCCAAGCTGTGATATTGGAATACTACTGCCTGATATTGCTGTATTAAAAAATAAATTAAAAGTTTCTAATGAAAGTGAGAATGATAAACATTTTCTTTCTTGATATCCTTGGCAAAATCCTTATACCGTATCCAATTTAGCTTCTATGCACATTGAAAAGTAGTTAAAAAATAGTTTATTGTTATTGTATTTTGTCAATAGCAACGTACAAAAATTTCACTTTCAAATTCCATTTAATTTACTTTTTTCTTTTGTAAAATACATATAAAAATAATTAAAGACATAGGAGAAATATTTTATTTTATTAAATACATACATACATAGAATTGTATTGAGGAAAGGAATTTCATTTTTTTTTTCCTACTTTGTATGTTTGTAAAGAGAGCCCCGAGTTTATTGTCACACAAACGAAGAAAAAAATCAATTATTATTTTTTTTTGTCAAGATATATAAATTGGAACAAAATAAAGTATAAATATTTATATACAGATAAATATATATTTGTAATCTAACGACAATTTTGGTCATTTTTAGTACTGTGTATTGTAATATAATTTTTTAATAGAATGCCTTCGGACATGTAAAGTTTAAATAGTAATATCATAGGACCAAGAAATGAATTACGTAAATCTTTTGATGTCACTTGCATGACTATTTAAAAAAGTATAGCAATATACCTGTTACAATGTAAAGTTTTCATGGCCTCACAATACAATGATCCCAATAACGAAAAGAGTATAGGTTTTGATAAATTTGTTTTGTATTCTATAGCATAATATATTTAACAAATGAAGATTATCTGTATATTATGAAGATACAACAGGTAGTTTTGAAATTGCTGCTGTTTTGTATACAAATCACTCCCATTTTGAGCTATAAATATATGACGTATAAACTGTGATCCTTTTTAACATTTCATTTCAATCCTCTTTGGAATTAAATAAATGTTTATTCACAAATTGTTATAATATGTGCTACAATGTATGAAATTGTAATAACATATTGTGTCAACATAGAGGTAAGCTAGGACTTCCTCTCAAAAGGGAGCATTGATTATATTTGTAATTTCATCAACTAATTAGCATCATACAATTTCATTCACAAATTATTCGTGTAAATATTTCTTAAGAAGCGCTCCCTGCATATGTAATATATTATTTTATCAAAATTCCGGATCATTATTTAAAAAAGAAAAGAAAATGATAGATACTAACTATTTGAAAGGCCATGTCGGGGCCCAATAAATGAATTCATAAATTCAGTGATGATCCTTAATTATAGCTAATATTCTTGGGTATCTCAACTTATTCCAGCAGATATTTGAATACGTAGCTCAGTATGGGTTTAAATGGGTCAATTATTGAATAGAGGCGTATTCAATGGTATTAGAAAGAAAAAAATATATTTATTTAAATTGAGATATTTTTTCAAAATTGATTTTATGTTGACGTATAACATATGCAAATCAAAATTACTGTGTTTTTTTTTTTAAATACATAGAATTAAAATAACTTTACTAATTAAAGATGATACTTTTAATAAAGTTCATGTAATAAAAAAAAATGGCAAGTGGATGGACAATGACCTTGACATTATCTCTTGCTACTCTTCTATCAACTTGAAGAACACATGTCATTTACATTTGTTTTCTTCCTACTTTTCATTTAAAGTGGACTTAAAATAGTATGATTCATTACAATTTTGTCTTTGAAAAACTCACCCGTTATGACAAGGGAAAAAAATATTCGATTGGAAGGGGAAGGACGTTGCTCTATTTATAGTTACTCTAGCGACAGATACTGGGGATCAGGTGACCCCGTTTCTTCTTTCTTTCTCTCTCTCTCTCTCTCTTATCCTCCCCTATCAACAGCAAACATCCTTAATGGTAAAAGGGACATAGGTGCTCAAAAAGAATATACAGAAAATATCTTATGGGACAAAGGAGAAATGATTTCGGTAAAGGAGGTGGAAAAAGAAGAAGAAAGAAGGAGTAGAAAGAAGAACTAGAAGCTAGAGCAACTAATAAAAATAAAACCCATAGTATGAGCAGTGTGATAATAATAAATAAAAGAAGAGAAAAGTAAGTATTGAATGAGAGCTGTTCTCCACCGGCGAGCTTTTTCTTTTTCTTTTGTATATGGTTGTGGGAGAGAGGAAAATGAGAGAGGGAGGGAGAGAAGTTCCAATAGTCAAAAAATGAAGATTAAGAGATGTTAGTGTTAAATTTACATCAACGGTCTTTGGAGCGTCAAAATCTCTTGTCCGTCAGTGCGTGTTTTTATTCTCAAGTGACAAGTTCCTTTTTTTCCTGAGGAACATGAACATTTAAAAAGAGTGTTTTTTAGTATATATTTTAATATTTAAATTTATGGATAATTAGAATGGATTCAGGGACTTATGGAACGGGGGGAGGCTATGGGGGAACGACAACAACAACCATGGGTGGATATGGATCTTCTTCTACCACGACTCATCATCATTCAGGCACAACGGCGTATTCCACCCATGGTGCGCATTCAACCCAACCCTCGCATATCCACCATCAGCACATGGACTTCCAAGGACAGTTGGGTATGTTCCTTGAGCAAGGGAGTTCCCTCTACGAGGCACTCACAGGTTCTTATAACTCATACACCACTCAAGGAGGATACTATGACGTCCGAGGAAGACCTCGACCCTATTACAGCTCTTCCACTACGACGTCATCCTCCACAACTGGATCGAAGAGACCACCAATTTATGGGTTTGTAGCGATGCAAGCAGAGATCCGGTCGCTTGAATTTTGGCGGAGTGTCATCGCAGAGTGCGTTGCGACCTTCTTTTATACAGCTCTTATCTGTTCCGTCAATACATCCTCCACACTACATACCATTCAGACTAATGCAGCTATGGCTTCTGGTTTTGGCATGGCTGTTCTTACTGCGTGTTTTGCCTCCGTTTCTGACTGTCATGCCAACCCATCCATGACCATTGCTCGCACTTTTACTCGCCACATCTCTCCTCTAAGGTCATTACTTTATATATGTGCTCAGTGTGGGGGAGCTATTGCAGGTGCTGCACTGGTATATGGGGTGTACTCTCGTATTCAAGATCCCGTTCTTGAAATGTCGGGAGGCGCCTTTGGCATGGAGTTTGTTCTCTCTTTCTTTATCGCTTATGCTTTTTATGCTTCTCGTGCTGGGTATAAGGCTGATCCTGTACTAATTGGATTGGCATATGCAGGTGCACTTGTTGCATGGAAAGGAAGTCTCAATCCTGCTCGTGCCCTCGGCTCCGTATTTGTATCTAAGGAGGAGGGCCGTTTCGCAAAGCATTGGATATTTTGGCTTGGCCCTTTCCTGGGTGCGCTTTCAGGTGCCTTTACCTTTGAGTACATTTTTAATCCTCGTAAAAAGAAAACCACGACTCTTACCGCTTCCTCCTATACGAATATGAATGCAACCAATCTTATACCCTATAGCACCACGGCTCCAACGACCGTTATCAGCAACAAAATTGATGACCTTCACCCAACGACCACAACCACTACTCATCATCCAGCGACTTTCACAGAGGATGATATGATTGATGACTTGGAAAGAGCCAAGCAGTACAAGGCCACAAACATGGTTGACTACGGAGATTCATCTGCCTACAATCGCTCTGTTTACAAGCGCAATCCTCCGTATCCAGAGTCGATGTACAGTGGTTCAAAAAGCTTATATAATCAAACTGGGACTTCTGGCTATGACAGTAAGGGAGTATATGGTGAACTTGGGAGCAAGTCATGCTATGAAGGCTATGACAGTGGTGTCATAGATCGAGATATGTCGAGTTTAAGAAGAGGAACCAATCGAAGTATGGGCATGTCTTCAACAGGAGTCAATGGTAACAATAACAATAATCGAAATTTGTCAACAACAACAGGAGTCTCTGGGGGAACACGGCGGAATCCTTATGACTATCTCCCTGAAGAGCCTCCAGGATCTAATAAACCAGATATAATTTCGGGTAGGAAAATATCAAATCGCAATTATTCACCTACTAAATATGAGGATAATTCCTTGAGAATCAATGATAATTTTGATAAATTGGACACTACTAATGCAAATCCCCCTTATCGAAGTGGAACCACCTCTGGAACTGGAAAAAACAACGATATCTACAATGATTCAACCAATTACAACGATCCCCTTAAACGTCAGGCTCCTCCAGCTGCACCAAGCATGGTGGACAACTCCAATTATGGGACTAGAAACGGAGGAGACTATCAAAGGATGGGAGGAGGTGGGAGTAGTCGTCATCGAGGGGATTTTTACTCCCCTTCCTATAATGCGTCCTACTCTCAACAAAACGGTTGCTCCATCTCTCAAACTCCTTATAACAATTATTAAAGTTGTATATGCCATTTTGTGATCACCATGATGTGTTGGGCTGGTTGTTGTTTTTTTTTTTTATCCCTTTTATTTATTTAAATAAGAAAGAATAATAAGACCCACCTACCAAAAGCTCTTCTTAGTCTGATACTTTTCCTAAGGAAAAACATATAATAATAATAAAAATAATGAAAGTAAAAAGAGAGAGAGCCTACTATATTATACGAGGCAGAGATATACATACATTCAAGAATAAAAACACAAATAAATAAAATATTAATATAGCATGTTGATTGTTGACAAATTATTATTATAGTTATTTATACTACTCATTTTTTTGTACCTATATAATATTTAGATATACATGCATTTGACTTGAACAAAATAATATAACAAATACCACAACATCCATTTCAAAGCAAGCTCCTTACCCCCACCCCTCTCCAACCCCCAAAGAAAAAAAAAAAAGTAAATATTTGTCTCATATATATGTACATATGTATGTATTATTTTATAGGAATCCTTCTTTTGCTTTTTTGCTAAAATTATTATTATCATTGTTAAGTATTGAATTGAGAGAGAAAGAGAGAAGTTAGTTCCTTATTTTACACATAGAAAGGGACAAATACTGCAATGAGACATTTAAGAAATGCTGCCATGAGATATGTATTGTTATGAGGGAGATGACTCAGGACTTGAAATGAAATCTCTTTCTTTCCTTTTTTTTTTTTTTAAATTCATCCTTTGAATATTTTCTTAAAGCCAATTGCATATTGTGTAGTAAACGTATTTATATACCTATGTATGTATGTATGTATATATACAAATGAGATACTGTCATTACCACCAAAGAGACTTACTTTCGTTATTTCCGTATATTCCTACCTATGTATTGTATTTCTCCTTACTTTTTTTATTTATTTATTTTTGGTTTTTTTTATCATAATTATAAAAAAAATTAAAATTGTTGATTTTTTATTTATTATGTTCATACATACCTACATTTCATTGTACAATGATGGTATTTGTAGCACACACAAATAAAACGCATAATGTTATTATTTCCAAATTTAGTTAATTGTGTTACACGCGACACTCTTACAGGATTAATCAACATGGGAAAAACGAATATTTCTTTTGTTAAACTTATTTTTATTTTTACCTATTTCAATATATGTAGAGATAGGTAAACACATATGTTTGTAATCTAAAACGGTCTTTGATGTTTAAGTGACTTATTTATGAAGGACTCCATATTTCATTGCATTACGGAGCAATTGAGATACTAAGAGAAGATATTTATGGTCTAAAGTTGTGGCTCTCAACTGGTTTTGCACTTTCCTCATTCTCAATTTCCTGCCATCCACTTTAATCGCCCTGAAATTTATTTAGTGTTATTTTAAATAGTGAGTGTGACCTCCCAAAAAGCTTAAAGGGATTGAATTGTCATTCTTAATTCTTTATAAAGGGCCCCAACTACATACATAGTTCCATGTTTCATCAGATCTCCCAATAGATCAATTGCTGGGCTCAGACCCCTTCTGGGAATTGTGAGTCAAATTACTTACCTCTGTAGTTAGTGATGAAAAATAATAATTTTAAATAAATTTTATTGAACTCTAGCAACTTCGACAAGAAAATTGATCATGTTTTTGAAACCCTTTTGAAAGAATAATGAATTACCTATTAAGCAGTAAAGGTGTATATTATTGAAGGGCCAGATCAAAAAGCTTATGCAGGCCAGGGGTAGTTGACTTCTGGTTTATATCCAATTTTGGCTCATTTGGATCCTTATTTTTACAGTGATGGGTCATATATAATATGTATTTATGTACATATATATATAGGTATTCAATTTTTGAAACATATTCCCCCTCTCCAACAGTCGTTTGATGAACATCGTTGTAAAAACCAACCCGTGTCAAGTATTTCCTATTTTTTTATTATTTTATTTGAACATGCACCTGTTCCGTCATCGAGAATAACAGCAGCAGCAGCAACAACAACAACAACAACATTACATATATGACCCCATTCAAACAGCATACACGATATATACATACATTTGAAGAAAAAAAAAAGAAGAAAAAATGGAAATGAAAATCGATCGTCCTCGACATTTTACAAACGTACATATATGTATACACACTAATCAAATACAGTTGTTCTAACAACCCCTTATTTCAATTCACTACTTTGATTTATGTACATATCATACGTACCATAATGGAGCAACCTCTACATAGATACGTACACACTTATCCATTTATTCTATAAAATGAACATAAGGATGTGACACGCACTTTCTCGAGTTTCTAAAACAAATTTTCTATGTATGTAGATACGAATGTACATACATACGAAGATGTTAACTATGTGTCGTGGATAGATTTTTTAAGTCTATAAATCTCTTCCCCCCCCCCTCCTCTTCTTTTTTCAATGAATAGACTGAGAATCCTTCTCGTCTTATCATTAAAGCTAATATTGTACATATTATAAAGATATTATAACATGAGAAGATATTATTATTATTATTATTATTATTATTGAGAAAAACAAATGTTTGTATCGTTATAACGTTTTTTGTTTTTTTTTCTTTCTTTTTTTACTCCTTCTTAAATACATAATATAATAAATATCATGTTTGATATGTACATTCATAACAATGTTTTAATGAAAAATGAGACGCTGTAAAATAAAACAAGACACGAGGGTCTATCCCTAAAACTTTTGCTTGATGATATCTTACATCATATTATGTAGTACACATTCATAATAAATATAATGATGAGTTGAGTTTTGAAGTATCTAAACATGAATAACATTTGACTATCAAATTGATTGTCAATTTTCTACATCCTTTGGTTTCTAAACGTTGATGAATTGAACTCAACTCATCTCAAAATTTCTTCAATTTTTAAATGAAGAAAAGAACTCAAAAAAAAAAAAAAAAAAATGAAGGAATTGACTTAACATCCACCAACGGAATTTGTGGCCTTTTATTTATTATTTCTCTCTCTCTTTTGGAGGAAAGGTGAAGAGACGCAATAGGGTATAGGATTCATTTGTACGTATATAAGTATACAGAAGAGCTTTGTCCTTTATATTAGAAGTCCTTGGGCACATTTCATTTCCACAAGTCAAAAAGATTCTCACCCATTATCCTTACTCTAAATACATTATTCTATTCCAATAAGTCTTATCTGTTTATACAAAATTCTTTAAAATCATGAATAACAACAGGGGTACTTAATACACTGTTCATCCTTTATGGATCTAAATAAGTTATTTATAGATATAACTGCGTATACTTTGTGGGTTTGAGCATCAAATTAAAATATTATTTTTTTAAAAAAAAAAAAAACATTTAAAAATTAGACATATTGCCAGTGTTTTTCAAAATTTTGATGTAGCGCCTCACCAAAATTGTATTTAAAATATTTCCCACTCAGTTTTCAAATCTGTCTTTTCCTCTTTTCCCCCTTTAAAGTTATGATCATTTTTGATTTTGTTTATTTTGATCAAAATACTTGATACAAATCATTTAGCACCCCCTTTTGAAATGTGTACCTCATAATTACATTACATACATAGACATATGAAGATCACCATTGCATTACGTAATCCAACAGAAATAAATTATAATTTTGGAATTGTTGAAAATTTAGAATTAACAAAGTTTAACAAATAAACAAAAATAAAAAATAAAAGTGAGATGGTCAGTAACTGACAAGAGACTTTTCCATTGCCCATGAAGGTAAATAAATATATTCTTAGTAATAAAATACTATGAGTGTACTTTTGAAAAGCTTCACTATTTCAAAAAAAAAAAAAAAAAATTCCATTGATCAGTATATTTTATTAACTTCTGGTTTAGAAAATAGATGCCAACATAATCACATGAACATTTCTGTACCCTTTCAACAAAAATCTTACTGCTGTTTTTGAGATATTTAATTTTTTGAAAAGTATTATTTAACAACCCGAGTGGTAAAAATTGCTTAGTGTTGTTAAATTAATCTATTTTTCCCACATCCCGAATATTAGTATAGAAGGATATTTGAATCAAGAAAAAGTAACTTTCTAGGCTAGAAGTGAGGAAACAAAACGAGGGGAAATACATATTTATTAATAAAAAACAATTAGATTTTTATTAATATATATCTACTAAACATATTTTATTGCCTATCGAAATATATATGTCTACTATAAAAATATAAATTGATATTGCTATCCTCAGGATTTCCCTTTGTGCTTAGCTGTTATGTATATATATATATATATATGTATATGGAATTCATATGTTATATATGTATGTTAAACATATATATATATATATATGCCTAAATATGCATACACTATGCATATAACTAAGCTAAGAGAATGATTTTGCAATATTCCCCTTCTTAACTTCTAAAAGAGCAACTTTCCCCCCCCCCCCTAACACTTTCTGTATGCATAGAAAGTCTTTTAGAAACATGAAACTATTTTGTTTAAAATATTATTATAGTCAAAAGCTTTTAACTTTTTCAATGTTTCTTCTCTATGAATTTAAAAGTATTTTTTCACAAAAAATAATTATATTTATATACTTTAAGCCATATACATACCTAATTAATGGTGTTGCTTTTAATATTAAGCATTGGTGATTTAGGGATTGAAGAAAGAGTAGGAAGGTTTTTAAATGAGACTATACCATTGATTGATTTTAATACTGAGATATTCGTTTAAATTTATAAGCAGAAATTAGATAAATAAACACCATGTGCTTTAGCTAAAAAAATTAAAGTATATGGCATCATAATGAGGTGAAAATATGATGTTCTAAAGTTGAAAAGGCTTGATTTTTAAAGTAACCTTTATCAAATAATATATATATGTATTCACACTCAGAAGAGTAATATCTATCGAATAAGGACAACTTGTAATAGTATTCGGAGTTTTCTTTAAGCAACAAAAAAATATATATCAATACCTTGTACAGCCTGAATGATTAACTCTTGGGAAACACTCAGTGTTATGAGCTAACATTGATTATTTTTGCAAATAAATTTTGAATTTTATTCAAAATTATTTAATTGACTCCTGGATTGAGCGAATTCTGACCAAACTGAGTTTTGTACATAAAAGATAAAATTAAGCTTCTTTGTATGTATATAAAAAGTTTTAATTGTACAATCGTGCGGTATAAAAATGATCACAGCAGAATAATCACTTTGACATTGAAGTCATTATTATTATTCTTGGAAAAACTAGTTTTGAGAAAACTCTCGATAGAAAATAAATTTATATATCCTTTGCGGCAGTGGAGCCTCTTTAGGCCCAAAGTGTTTAAAATTTTCATTAATATTATTTAATCACACATAGAGATCACAAATAAAAAAAATTATTTGTTCCTTATTTTTCAATCATTGGATAATTATATTTATTAATATATATTTGGTAACAAATTCTTGAGACATTTCAGCCATGCGCGAGCAAGTCTAATTCATTCTTCTCCACGAGTTTGTGATTTGTTTTAAACAAAACGTTTGTGATATCATAATTTTTCCTAGGCAAATAATATAACCTTTTTTTATGTTTTTTATGGAGATTATATTTGCATAGTAACGTACAACACTTTATAAAATATATTCATCTCATTTAATAGTAGTAATGTCCATTTCTAAAAAAAATGGTATACAGAAAAGAAAAAAGGAGGCATTTATCTTAGTTAATTAGATTTATCAAGGACAAAATTGAATAATATAATTATATAATTAATTAATGTGGAAGTAATGCTTCTTAAACTGTATTTGATTAAAAATAAATGTTTTATATATTTATTGTTTGCTATAATATATGTGTATAAGAAATTTTAGTTCAATGAGAAAAATGTTGCACAAATCCAACATAATTTCACTGATTAAATCCTTTTAAAAAATTATATTTTTGCAAAAAAAAACAAGCATATGATAAATGATGAGAGGAAATGAATTAAATTATATTTAAAAGTCAGAAATTGCATATAGATAATTCTGGGCAAAAAAATGCATCGGTAGACAAAAATGAGGAACGATGGAGGTCTCTATCCTTACAGGATACAAAATGAATTTTACATTATATCATTGATATGTAGGTATATGCCTTGGTATGTATATATGTAATATCCAACCTTTTAAAGAGTTATTATTCAAAATGCCAAATTTTCTCATATTTTATTTAGGTCATGATGACGAAACAAAAAAGTAAATTTTGTAAGTAAGTACCTAATATATGATTATTAAAGAGACTCATTTTTCATTTCTTCCTTCCTTCCTTCCTTCCTCTCTTTCTTTTTCTTCACCCATGAAATATGTATAAAAATTTGTATTAAAAAAAAAAAATAATCTATTAACTTTTTAAGTGAAAGCCTATTTCTCAACTTTATGACAGGTTTTCTTATTTATTTATTTCTTTAATATAAGTAAATATATTTTGTATTCATACGTATATTGAACATATTTGTGTATATATGTATAGTATATACATAAATTATATCAATATGTGTACATTGCAAAATAAGGACTTTTCCAATACAGAAAAACCCTCAGCAAATAAACATTTCTTTATACGGAAAATGAAATACATTTTTAGGTTTATGTATACTTGATGCGTAGCAAAGGGTTCCATCTAAAGAAGAAATATTGTTTTATGATATGAAAAACAAAAAACGGTTGGTACACTTGTTTATTCTTTGTTTGCTTTTAAATTATGCTTTTCCTTTTCTTATCCTCTGGGTGGAAGCATCCTTCTCTATATCGAAAATTAAAGAATTCCCATCTACACTTTTTCACCCAAAAAAATTCATATTATAGCCGATGTTAAATTTAGTTTCATAATTCAAGCTTTGGACTTCAATCTCATCCACTTCAAGATCAATAAAACTTTTGTAGAACCAAACTGATTTCATCTTTAAAACAAATTCAATCTGGATCATCCACCTACGGTAGTTTGATGAATTATTGATGACATCCAATGACGTTGTACGAAATTTTAAGTATCTCATATCTACAATTCGCATGACTGGATAATATTTGATTGGTTATTTTTGTAGTTTTATATTTTTGATGTGAAACTGAGAAAAAAAATTGATCCATATTATGAGACCGAAAATAGATCAGTCCATAGTATGAGATCAAATAAATTTTGGTCCACAAACTGAAACTACGACCGTGACCGTAGCTTTGTAAAACACTAATTAAATTATTTGAACCGAAGATTATTGAGTGATATTTTAAAGTTTAAAGAAAAATCATCATTGGGATTTTTTTTTTTTTAGGGGGGGGGGGGGGGTTAGAAAATATCTTTTGAAGACTAAAAAAAACCTAATAAATAATCAACCTCAGACTGATTCTTAGCCCTCTCTAATATTTCCATCCATTCTGGTCCCTATATTATGGATTAGTGTATCAAATTATCCAAATTTTAGAAATGTTCGCATACACATCTGCAAATTTCTAAATTTTGGAAATCTGTACATTTCAAACATTTACATATATTCGCTTCCACTTACTCTTATCCGCGTTTTTAGTTATTATATGTATTAGGAGTGTGGATATTCATATTTTTTTAAATAAAAAAAGAACATATAATACAGCAGATATTATATACATTTTAGAAAAATATTATTGTTCCAAAATTCTAAATTTTGATATACAGGGATCTAGAAATGTCAAGTTTTATATATTTATATCCCTATTTTTAGATATTTGATATCTATCACAACTAAACACATATCAAGTTTCATAAATTATGCATGCAACGAGAGAGTCTAAAATAAAGTTCAGTCTCAAATAACACACTCAGATTTCTTTTCTAGAGCTTAAAGTAAATTTCCGCATTAAAAAATGATCAAAGTTTTTTCTTTTCATTACAAAAACTCTCTTTGGAGATGGTTTTAAAGGCTCTTTTATAAGTATATAAGTTATTTTTTATCAAGTTTCTTGACCCAATTATACAAAATCGGGTCTTGATTTTCATTCATGGATTTTGATCCAAATATACGTAATTCTAAGGAAAATAAAATAATATGGGGTTTATAAAATCAAAATAGTCTTTGTATTAGTGTTATTATTTTACAATTTGTAAATGCTTTCTAAATCCATAAAAAAAGGAGCAAATCCTATCTATAAATGTATTAAGTATATAGCATAATATATAAGTATGAAAAAGGAATTTGTATCAGCTGTAAAAATACTTTTTTTTTTTGGCAAACTTTGACTGCACGTCAATTATTCTTTCAAATCATATTCAACCAAAAGCATGTTCAAACAACTTTTTAAAAAGCCATCAAAAGTTATTTACGAAAACAAGAGCATAAATTATACATACCTGTAATTTGCTTTGTTCAACAATTAATTATATCTACCTCCATGCTACATACACATTCATGACCTTGAGCTGCACAGACTTAAAGAAAGAATAGAGAATAAAAATAAAAGTACAACACATTGGCCAATAAACCACTTAATTAGTGCTTTCTAATTAATTTAATTGAACACATGTACGCTAAATAAATGTTTTCTACAAGCACATTGATAAACCTTTCTTCTCTCGTTGCTTCAAAAAGCTCCGCATAGACTATATACATATATTAATTCGAACGTTTTTCCTTTGATTGTGTACATATAATCAGTTTTATTCATTAATTTACTTGTTATATATTGAAGGGAGAGATGAAAGACTCTTCTTTCCAGTGAGGTAATAATAATATGTTGCTGGGACCCCATTCATAATAGACCTTAAGGACTGATCAGCCACCATAAATGTTGACATGAATCATTTTATATAGATTAATAGAAAAACAAACAAATACTACAAATGTCTGTGAGGAAACTTTGAGCTTTCACTGATGGAGAGAAATCCTTATTTTTTTAAGGATATGGATCGTAGAAAGGGTGGTGTAGTCATTGTATGGGGAATTATTTTCTCCCATACTAAACTGTGATGAATAAAGCACATCAATGTAACAAAAAATAAATTTTATGCTGATCAGAAAAACTGGTAGGATAAACTACGAGGGGGACTGTATTTTATACCTGTTTATATTTATTATGTAACTTCATTTTTGTTTGGTTGTCTTTTTGTTAAAAAAATAATTAAGGAAAAGCAGGAAAGCATTTACTGTATATTTTGTAAATTGCCTTTTCAAAGTAGTAATTGAAGTTATATACTGGAGTATCTGAGAACAAACTTTTCATTGCATAAAGATCCATTTATTTAGATTGTGTAAAAGGTCAATTAAATATGTAAGTTTTGCTTACTCTTTTTATATATATCCATATTTTTATTTTTTCCATTGACAAGGCAATTCTAGATTTAGATCTAATATGTAATAAGTGAAAATTCTTTATATAGAGCTATCGACAATTAAAGTTTTCAAAATCAAGATACTCATAACTTTGTAACAGAGATTTTTTTAAAGACAAAATATACCAATAATTCCTAAAATATTTGTCAAGTTGAAAGAATTATTACATACCGCATATCTAGGCTTAATTTGAGCTACAAATTACATTTCTAACAAAAGGTGACGTGACATAAAATATATAGGACCCAATTTGTACATCTTTGTGCATAAAATTAAATAATTTCATTATATTATTTGTAGTCATGGACGACGCATTACAAATAGAGAGACAGAAAATGAACGTGTTCTGCTTCTGTTTAATAACATTAATCCACAAAGGTTTGTATATTCATGCATAACTAACGGTAGTAAGAGAAGCTGGATTTCCCATTCCATTAAGTAGATAAATGTTTTTACATACATGCATATAATTTATAGGTTCATATTTGTATGCCTATGTTGTATACATATAAGTATGTACCTATGAATTTTAATATTGAATATTGCATAAATACATACATACATAAGTATCTTTATAAGCACATATATCTATTACTAAGATGTGTATTTACATCAAGTATTTCATAGTTGAATGTTACCTACAAATATGCATGCGTAAGTTTAATGCAAAATATGCATAAATTAAAAAGAGAAATATATACATACATTTTTAACATTGCTACAATAGTTAAGCACTTTTATTTTTATTCTTGTAGTATCGACCTCTTGCATGCATGTTCATTTAAAGGTCAACATCTATATTGCATTCAAGCATAATACAAATTATAAATATTAAAATAATACGATTGTAAGTTTTAGACTCGTCTTGATCTAAATTCCTCAAAATTTCATCTTGATTTCGGATAAGATAGGTATTTCGACTTCAATACTATCCCTATAACTGTGGTATTGTCATATTCATTTCTAGCTTTTGTGTGCACTTGCAAACTTGATTTTTAAAAAGACAAGGACACTTTCTTTACTAAAGATATGGAAGCTTTGTGAAGTTTTGTTATCCTATAGGGCCCATGGTTCAAGCAAAGATGTATAAATAACCAAATGAATTTTGAAAACACACAGAATTATTTTCTTTAAATCATTGAAGAGTCAACTGATGAAAACAGATGAAGAGATAATATATTGTATGTTCGTTTATCGCAAAAAGCGCGTTTTAAGTAAGAGTAGACAAATCGACAGTACATAGTCGTGTTGATGTTGTATTAGGAAATAATTGTAATCTATGAGTAACATTGATGATAACAAAATATCTTATTTTTTAAAGGAACGATAATTATTAAGGTAGATAAATTGGAAAAAGAGGGAGTCCTTAAAATGATGTTCTAAAACTTATAAGACGGACTGAAATTAGAGAAAACTACAAGAGTTAGCGGAATTTATAATTTTCAGTCCGTGTGTAAGATTAATACATTTGTGCTCAACATAAATTTAAATGTACTGTATGAAAACATGGTATAAATCGTGATTCTGAATATGAGGATGATTAACCAGCACTAGAAGAACAAAACTACTCCTGTTAAATGATCAAATTCATGTCTTACATTTGATATAATCATTGAAAAATATGAAAACTCTTCAGAGGTTTTATCAAGTTGACTTCTGAGTATCCATTTAAAAAAAAACTTATCCTATGAAAATAAGATGAAAAAACATTAGGAGTTCATTGATGGGTCATGATTCTAACCAAATTTATTATTTATCTTTCTTATTTGCTCTCTTTCTTTCTGAAAAAATATCGTTAAAAGTACACAAAAACTTGTCCTGGGATCATGCTTTTTGCTAACTAGAAACTTTTCTTCAGCTCTCTCGTTACAAACAAACTAAAGTATATATTTACAAGTATAATGAAAAAAAAAATAATGGTAAAACACAAGAAGCTTTTAATATTACTCTTTACCAGTGGTTTGGTTAGAGTTTCAGACATAGAGAGGATAATTACGCATTCAGAACTCTACGAATACAGTTTTTCTATATATTTTAGAGACATTAATACCTCTAATTCCCACTTGAAAATTTTTTATAATCTTTTATTGTACATAAATACTTACATCGTACAAGGGATAACAACAGGGTTTAAATCTGCTAAAAAAGTTTGTTACATAATATGTACATAAACATTATATAACAATATCAAAAAATTCAAAGCCTAAGACTCCACTTGAAAATTTTGAGTCCATCGACCATCAATTCATCGACCGTCAATTCATCGATTTGTAAACTCATCAACTTTTTTCTCCCAAATAATTCATTCAACAGCCTAAAATAAATTCGTGTATACCTATTGCTGCCTCAGGTTAGATGAGCTAGCTTTTAATTATAATCTGCCGTTTCCTATTTGAGTGCTTCTTTATATACGTCAAGTTCACATCTATCGAAAATGATTTTATACCTTATTAAATTTGATAGAAATAAACCGTATTCTAGACCTTGCTTTTGCTTCGTTCAATTCGCAAAATCTAAAAATAAATTCAATTTACGGTTTTGTAAGAGTTTCAAAGTTGGTTGTCGTTCATTTTTGGATATACAAGTACTAAATATACAATTAAAATAATAATTTTTGCTATTTTATGCACAAAACTTATTCATATGTAATCATAATCTGGTATGTGTTTATGTGAAAAACCATGCCAAACCAATTTGCTCCAAGCTGCTGAAAGTATTCATTGGGAGAAAAAGTCAATGAATTCACAAATCGATGAATGTATCTATCCATGAATTGACGGTCGATGAATTTACCTATCTATGAATTGATGTCAATGAATTAATCGGACACCGGAAATTTTGTCGCTCCTTTGATAAATTAACTCAATCTTTATTAACCTTTTGTAGGAAATAAATAAAACTGGTTTGTTTTTTTAGCTCTTTCCCTGATAGATTGTCTAGAATATGATTCGTAGTGAAGAAAATTCCTTGACTCTTGTTATGAAATTTAAAGTTCTTTGTAAAAATTTATAATCATATTAATTTTGATATAAAATAATAAAAAGTATATATGCTCATACATATAATCTTTGTTTTGTTTTTTATCATTCAGTTAATATTCTACACCCCTGCTCATTAAATAAGGTGGTAATCAAGTTAGAAAGAATATTGAAAAATATTGAATTGTAATCATAATTTACAATAAGACCATGGTCTATATAAGGATTTTTATCCATTATTTTTGCCCTCAAGACGGACAAAACACACCAAACACTGTAAAAGCTTTTCTATTCTCGCAATATGAAGGTAATAACAGCACAAAGTAATAACAATGCATTTTATCACCGTTTTTAAAAGCATTTTCCTCGTGCTTATGTCTATTTCCCTTTCTGTAACTTTTTTCTATTAAAGATGGACAAAATGCTACTCACTAATGTATCCTTAAAATAAATCCTATTTGAAAGTAAAAAAAAATATACTTAGCAAATTTTCTATTCTAATAGATAATGTATAATATTTTTACTTAAACATATTCGAGGTAAGGTTTAGTAAATAGAACACATTGCATTACCTATTTGTTATAACATACAATCTTGCCTCGAAAAAATGAGAGAGAAATGGCTTGATGCTAATTGCCGATTAGTCAATGACGTCATTATCTCCTTTTGTTGGACTATTTTTTATTTAATAGCAGAGATGTTCACAACTTTAAAAAAAATTAATTGGAGCTTAATAAAGCAGCTCTTGGAGTGAACAAATTGACAGTGCGACATAGCTACATATAAATGTTGGATGTTTTAGGGACACCAGTGTGAAAAATAATACAATTTCTAATTTTTATATCATTTATAACTGCATATTCATTATGCTTATCATTACAGATCATATCCTTTTTTTCAACATATCTCTACCGAATACTAAATAACATTAATATCTAACTTAATATAGGAGATAGAGCAATGGAATTCAATATCGGCGCTCTCAAAATACATTAGTGCTAATTAGTGTAGTTTCATGGCTAAAACCTTTAAAACATTGCATTAATGTATAGAAAATGTCTTCGGTTCAATTACACAAAAAAAAAAAAATAATCCAAACTCCCGGTTGCAGATTTCCCTCATTTTTTTTTGAGCATAAGTTTTTGCAAAAGAATATAAATCATATTTACATACTTAACATATTAAATAAAAGACTTGATGAATATATTTCAACACGTGATTTGCACATTCAATTATGTTAGTTATAAATAAGTAGAAAAGGCATTGCATTATACATACTTTGGTTTCTTCAACACATACATATGTTAGGTATGTAAAGAAATTTCTGATTCATTTTGTTCTGTTTTTTTTTAATGGGTGTGTATTACTATGTATCAATATATACTAAATTCTATACTAAGTATACTTGAACATATAGGAATGCATGTTATAATCACGTAATATGTCTTTCAAATACTCTAAGACGTATGTGTATGAAACAACAAGTCATTTTTGTGCACCGCGAGTTATAAAATTATATATGAATTTTGAAAGTATAAAAAAAAATATTTGTCAGATATCAAAATATATCATAAATATAAATGTGATGTTTTTCCAGTATATTTCTGTATCTACTTAAATGTCAGACTATTTTTAAGACCTTTTTTTTCTTCAACTGATGATTATACTTCGTATAAATCAATCATTACGTCACATACCTGGATATATGTAGGTCCAACTTCAAAAAACATAATGACATACAGTAAGAAACATTGTTACCTTAACATTTGGGAGGAAACTAATCTTTTAGATGGTGAATTTTGAGAATCAGGAGAAACATACATTAGTTAAACTATAAATGATGAAGAAAAACAAGAAAAAAAATGAATGTTGATTTTTCTCTATCCTTTTTCACTTAATGAAAAACAAATAAAGGACCATTGAAATACAAAATTTAGTTCTTTTGGAAATATGTAGTTTTTAAAAATTACTAAATAAGAGTCTACTTAATTTGGCACTCTATTATTTGACGGGTCCCATGATTTTGAAAGAAATAATCCTTCGAGGGTAGGAGAGAAAATAAGTTTTGGCATTCATATCCATGCTTCTGACTCCGGCTCGGGAAGGGGTAGAATGTTATCAGGGACGTGAGATAATGCTATCTATTCCATAGATTCCTCCAATATTGAATTCACGATCTTGAGATTATCTCTCCAGATTTTAACCCAAATCAAGGGATCCGTCGGATTCTCACCAAGTCCGAGGGGCTCCAACTTATCGTGTCAGGGAATCATCAACTACCCAAAGATGTGCTATAATTCTCTAGAGTTGTTTTACATTTCAGTCATTATTATATATTCGGATTTGACTCCCTTATTTACTAGTTTGATGATATAATGTGCAATTTGACTTTAATGCATTGAGGCCAATTTTTCGTATATCTAGTATCAAAATATAATAAATTGTGGACAAGAGATTTTAAGAATATTTTCTTGTAATTTTAGTTAGTATTTTGTTAAAGTTAGATATTGGCCAATAAAAATAAAATAGGAATATGATTTTTTTTATTTGAGATACATATTGACTTCCCCCTCCCTCCTCATTTTGTATCATCATGGGTCAAATAGTTGTCTAAGCTTTGATGTTACAGAATTGAAATATAACTGCATTACGTTGGCCTAAAGTTTAACGTCCAAGCATTTGAAAAATACAAGAAAAAATCCTACTTAAGAGAAACATTTAACAAAATACCATTGATTTTTAACTTCCAATTCAAAGTATTCAAAATTAACTTTATACCTTATTTATGTATATCAAAATATTTTTATACTTAAATTTAAAGACTTGCAGTCTTGGTATTTTGAGATCCAACTCTCATTTCCAGCATCATTTTCAATCAAATAACAATATATATATATATATATATAATTTTGACATATTAAATTCCAGGTAATTTTTGTCTAACATAATTTATTTATTTATTTCTTGGAAATAATATTTAGAGATCTTCATCTTAAGGTCTATAAGAATCCACACATAGCTTGTCCGTATTGAACGTAAAATAGTCATTCTCTCTCAACCAATTCCTTTTTATTCTATAAATTTTAATTTTTTAAGTACATCGAGGAATCTTTCTGCACTCTTGGGTTTGAACAAGCAACATATATATATATATATAAATGCTAATATTGTTTAAAGTACTAAATTTTGATATTTCTAACTTTTCTGGTCAAGATGTTAGGGGGCCCCCGTCTGGATATATGAACGTACAAAAATTTTATTTTGAGCATGCTTGGATTCGTACTATCTCAGGTTTTTGCTGTTGTTGCCATGATACCTCCTACTTTATGAGCATTCATATTAAACTGCATACTATTTAAAACCGATTATTCTAATGCTTTCCTTACATAGATACGTATGTATGTATGCATGTATATACACATTATTTTGTACTTTCATAAATATTATATGTTACAACATCGTTTTTTGCCCTTAGGAACATTTTGAGTCCATGTTATGTGAACTAGAATATATATTGTACACATATATTAAGATAGAACAGATATACATATATGTACTATGTATATATGCAAATATATCGCAATTTTTTAAAACTATTTTTACTTATAAGTATATTATACATACATACATTTGTATGAGGATAAATAAAACAAAAATACTCTATAGATAAAATATTTAGTATTGTGAGCATATTTTGTGTCGATTTAGTCAATTTTGATGGTAAATCCCAAAGCTACGTACAAAATAAAAAGGGAAAATTTCGAATACGTCATTAATTTATGCTCGAAGTTAAGTTTGGATGTGAGACAACTTTTGTCCCGCAGAGAATTACTTCATAAATAAACTTGGTGAGTGAATGAAAAGTAAAAATAGAAATATTTATAAATTTATGTGCCTCAATAGTGACATCTTGCGGGGAGAAAAGTTGACTCGTAGCCAAGGAAATATGTCCAAGTTAACAGGTGTGTTTCATCACTTTGTTTTATAACCTTGAAACTGATATGCATACGTCATGTGATAAGTGGAGTGACTATATTAACATAAAGCCATGGAAATTTTTCTAGCTTTCCAGTGCAGTTTGTCTCTATTCAAATGGGCAAAATGAGAATTCCCAAAACAATTGCACCCTTATGTTACATGCAATTCGTGGTATTACTGCATTTATGTATATTAATCATATAATATATTGATAAGTTTTATATTGAATTACACAATTTGCCAACAAATTTATTTGTACAAACAAATTTTGTATCCAAGTTGCAACATGAAGATGCATGTAGATTGTGTGTCAACTTTTTTAAAGTGAAATTCATATAACGAAATGAGTTGTTGTCAAGTAAAATTTACAAAATTTTATGTAGTTATGAAAAATTCACGCTATATATTTATTATATGTGGCATGCCAATATAAAACCATGTATGGATGAACAAGAAGAAAATGTGACACAATTATTTATCTTTTTTTAGATATTTTTTATTTATAAGAAACGATTATAAGATTTTCTATACAATAGACACCTAGTTACCTATGAAATCTTTGAATCTTACCTAGTTTAAAAACCCTTTAACACGATACACATTTTTTCTATTAATTACGTACAATTTGAGATGATCGTTTATTACGCGTTAAAAGTACGTTTGTCGTTTGTCACATACCGTGAGAAAAATGTGAAAAATTACGCACGTACAATAGAAGCTTCAAAACGTGTTGTTTGACATATACAGTCTTCTTGTAAACTAATTTCAAATACGTAACGTGAAATGAATATGAGGAATAGACTAAATATATAGATATTTATCATATAAATGAATAATACTAGAAATTGAATCAATTATCCTTATTTATATAAACTTAAAAAATAGACCCTTTTTTTAGATGCTTTTTTGTCTGTTCAATAGAATCAATAATTCTAATTTTGGCCCTTTCATTCAATCTCACAAGTTAGGACATTTATCTGCAAATGCTTGTTTTTTCTTCAATTCTTTCTATACAAAAATAAGGTCAAATAAAATTATAATTAATATAAATTTGCTAGTGTTTCTTCCCAAAAAAATTCTTCCATATTAAAAAAACAGAGCACTAGTGTTTCTTCATTTTTGATACTTTTCTTACAGCTTTTGAGCCACATTATACCTGCCACTGCGTAGATAAACTTTTTCCACCACATTATCGGTCGTTAGCAAAAACCAGTATTAAAAACATAACTAACAACTCGTAGAAAAATAACAAAAACGCAGTGTCAGTGGGTGCCAAATTTTTCCCCTTTTGAGGGCACTCATTTCAGTGAACAACAGAAATTAAAATTCACAAACAATTTTGTAAGCAGCAAATGCAATTGAATAAACTTCAAAAGCACTTGGGTGTGCTTTCAAGCCATACATCCAGAATTAGATATTTACTATATTTAAAATAAGCTCTAGCGAAATCTGAGTTTAAATTTGACTTGGACTTAATTATTTGAGACTTGATTCGAAACTTCATACCAAATACTTTGGAGTCTACTCAGATTTGGAACATAGGGACTTTTTCTCACCTTTGCTCTGATCTAATTTGCCTGATGTATCATAATTCAAATAAACATTTTTTTTTTCTTTTGACTATCATATTTTATTTGAAAGGTTTGAGAATATACTTCATCAATTTAAAATTGACACTATATATATGTACTAATTAAAAAAAAACCAAAAAACATATGGTATCATCTGAAGATTTAGACATATAAGTTATAACACCTCTAGAAAGCTAAAATCCAGTAAAAAATCAATCATAGTTTAAAAAAGGCAAAAATGACAAGAATTACAAGTTGATGACACTATTGAGCGAACATTAGCATACATATCACGTCCGAATTCATTTAAAAAAATGTATTTCATTTTCTCTATCTTCTAATTCTTGTATTCCCTTTTAATGCCAAGATTTATCTTTTCACTCTCATAAATAAATATTTTTAGCAAGTCATTGATATCATTTTTCTTCTTTCATATGAATCTCCTCTTAAGAAAATATTTCAGATGAATCTAGAGATTAAAATATAGCTCTTTTGATCAAAGTGATTGAGTACGACCTTAATTTATGACATTTGTCCTAAAAACCGACTTTTTAGACTAATTTGAGAGCTTTTTTGTTGTCCACAAGATTAATTCTTTCATTGAGATGTGTTAAAACTTCATATAAATTCTTCCTGTATTCACAGAAGATACAACATTTGTCAAGGATTGAATATGCTCCAGTAAAATTTCAGATTTGTTCGATTTTTAGTATTCAGGATCATTTATATCTTTCTACGTGAAAAGTATGATGTAGCTGTTTACTTATCCTTTTAATCTGGTTAGCATCCATGATTTACAAAAATTAGTCGATTTTATTTTCTCTTTGTAAGCAGAAAATTATTAACTTAATTGAGAATTAAGTTGTCAAGCTTCCCTGGAAAATTGAATTGTTTCAATTTCAAGACCTTAGGGAATAAGTGATAGAGTATTTCATGATTTACGATTATATTTTTTCTCACATATTTATTGAGGTTGTTCCTTGATAGATGGTTTGTCAATTCTAAAAGAATTAATCTTACAAAAAAGTTCCAGCATAGATTTAATAACTGCTTCCAAATTTTTCCATTCTTATACATATTTTATACAGTCAATAAAAAACTTCAAAGGGTTATTTTGTACATTTTTGGGGTCCATTTTCACAGGAACAGTTAATTTATTTGTAATTGTGTACATTAGGTTTTTATGGTGAGTAATTATCAAGGGTTGATGTAGTTTATTCGAATTAATATTATGTCCTTTTTTTTAATTGTGTTAATACTTCCACTTCAATTACGACTAAATTCCTAGTATACATTTGTTTTTTTTTACTCAAAGGATCTCTCTTACCGAGATTTTGAGCGTGTAGACAGAAATTTTTCCATTCTTATGTATTATTGAAACTTCTGTCTGATAAATGATCAAAAGGGAGACGGCGCTGGTGCTCATGTTCGTGTAGTTTAAAATGAATATTTGAATCTTCCATTTCTAAGAAGTTCATTTCTAGGTTATTTGTAGACTCAATAAGATTTGTTAATTTAATTTTAATCCAAATCATTGCACCTTTCCTATTTAGTTTGATATTATTATAAGAAAGGATATAGTTTATATAGTTATATCCTTTCTTATAATAATACCAAACTAAATAAGAAATATATATTATTTCTTTAATAATCATTCATTCATTTCTTTCTTTTTATTCTTTTCTTTCCAAAGAATTAATCAATTTGTCAAAATCAGATAAAAAAATATACTAATTACTCATTTTAGTTACTAGATATAAAAAATCATAAAACTTGATTAAAAACTTGAAACTCATTTTTCACATTTTACTCTTGCAAATATATTTTACTATTACTTTCGATCCAATTATAAATGGAAAGTTGATGAGATTCTCACTCATAGCTATCTATATTTCCTAAATCCCTTTGCAGTTGTGAAAAACATGTCTGATTGACCTTTTTTGTTGTTGTGCGCCTCCTAGTCTTTTTTTCAATATAAATTATTCCGAAAGCAATCTGGAATCTTAGGTAGGACTGCCTAAGGTTGAGATGAAAGTCAAACAATTATACCAAATACTGCTTGGGACATAGTCTATCTACTGTTGAGATCTACAAGATGTTGCAAAGATTGTTTCTTTGTCTTACTCACATCCCTTGTCATTACTGAATCTTTATAATTTTACCCTTTTCTTAAAAATAAGGAACTTTATTCAAAAATACGTGTCAAAGAAAAATCAACAAAATTGAGACTGAAAATCACAAAAATCTGATGACATATGACGTAATTAACACAATTTTGTATCTTTAAAAATTTATTAACATATGTTATCATTATTTTCTTTATTAAAACTATCTACTTAATAATTTGAAACATTCAGGATCCTAAGACATGGATATATATGTCTAGGCTCAGATTCGAGTTAATTTGTATTAACTCAAGATCCGAGCTGTTCACAAATTACTTTTTACGAGTCCAAGTGAAGCCTCAGATCTTTCGGCTCGAATCTAAGTCAAGTGTGAAGCCTGAAGGGACAACCTCGAGTCAAGTTTCATATCCCTCATACGAGTCCTAGTCAAATTGGGAGTCTTTGAAATCCATTTAGAGTTAAGTTATGAGAAACAGATTCGAGCCATTTATTAAGTCGAGTATTTGATCTCTGTGAGTGATAATTTTTATATTTGTAGAATTATATACAATATATATATTTCATATTTGTCAATTTGGTACAAGTATCAAGTCTCGTGTCTTTGAGCTCGAGTACAATCCGAATCTAAAGTATTAAACTTGAGTTGTAATTTAATGAGACTTACGTTCAAATTTTCAGAAATAGAGAATATGAACTTGAACTTAACTCAAAAATAATGACCTTGAATATATTCTACTTGAAGTAAATATCGCTTATATGTACTTATGTATAGACTTGATTGTATGAGAATTCATATTTATTGAAATATTTGAATGTTTTTAGAAAAAAAACCTATGATTCCTACAAAATCGTAAGCAACTTCCCTTTCATAAACAGAATAGTAATTCACTGCATCATTTGTTCTATCAATTCAAAAATATATAAAGTTGCATTTATTTATTTTTTGCATTTATAAAAATACACAATGCAAACGCATTTTTTTTGTGCTATTATAATTTTCTCATTGTACCATATATTTTTTCAAGACTCATTCATGTACATGTCACTTCATTGACTTTGCATGTATGTAAATATTCAAAAAAAATTTAAAATGGGATTTGTATTTATATCATATATGTGGCTTTTAAAATACTAAAGATAAATGATGCATAAGATCCATAGATTGAAGGCTGCATTTTTTTGCAATCGAGTAATATATAAATTTAAAATAAAATGCTTTAAAAAAGAAGTGACTGGACATGCAGCTAAAGTGATGTGAATGGAATATAAATATCAATTTACATATGGGTACATATTTAGCATATACAATGAATTGATTATTGTAGTAGTAGTGATGTACGGTATTTTTGATCCGTGCAGCTTGAGTTTAATGTATACTACAAATAGTATTTTGATTTGAAATACATATATGAGTTTTGAAGGAGTTTTTGCTAAAATATTAAACATACCTACGAATAAAATTCCTTAGTTTCAAGGGAAGTATAAACAAATAATGATTATAAAAAATGAAAGGAAATTCAGAGCCTTTTTTAATATTTTTTTTATATTATCAGACTAAATATGTAATTATGAGAAAAGCAATGACGTTTTGTAAAATTTAACTGCATTATTTTATTATTAAACAGTTTCATCCAAAATATGGTAGAGAATATTCCACCCGATCTTCTCATAATTTGATAAAACTTGCTACACATGTATATATTTTTCTGCAAGTTATTGATCCTTTTATTTTTGCAAATTTAGCAAAAACTGTAGTGTACATTCTCATAGAGCAAATTGTTAATATTTTTTTCTGACTTTTTTTCATTTCTAACATAAATAATGACAATCTTTGTTGAATTTTCCTAATTTATTAGGGGCCGATTTTTTGGGAGGTCTTGAGGTTAAGTCAATACAATTCCTTCATTCAAAAGGTACAAAAATATTTTTTCTTCTTTTTTCTCAACTCTTTTTTAATTAGTGGTTAAACAAGTTCATATTTAATCTCACTTTTTGTGACTTTTCAAGCTCATTATCATAAATTATTATGGTATATGCTAAACACTAAAAATAATGTGTAATAGTTAGTCTCCTGCAAAATAATAAAGTAATTACCGTGTAATTACCTTCAATATAAATGCAAATTTATATTTGTTCTTAATAAACAAGTTTAAATAATATTTGTTTAATGCAGTGATTTCGAGAGAGACAAAAGTAATTATATAAATAACAAAGGTTTTTTATTTTATTTTATGTATGTAATTTATTATGATAGTATCTTCATATACATAGTATTCAACCTTAACACCCCAAATACCGATTAAATAAGAAATGAGTAGTCAAAACATGGTTTGATTTTTTTTTTTTTTTCAAATTCGTCATGTTTTATAACCAGTCATTGAATTGTCGAAAAAGAGGGATTCCAAAATGTTGATGTTCTGTCTCTAATCTTTAGAACGCATCAAAACTGAATGCAAAAATCGTCCCATATAAAGAAGTGTTTTTTTTTTTTTTTTTGCAAAATGACGTCACTATAAATGCCATCCCAGTTACGTCATCTTCAATAAGTACAAGCTATATGAGAGATGGTATCACGACGAGCTTTTTGGGATAAACAAAAACACACTGTATTCTCCCTTCAGCTGATTTTCATCATTGACTCTTTTGATTTAAAGCAGCTGATCCTACGTATTATGAACTCAACAAGGGTATTATTATTATTTATGATTTTGATGCATAAAAAATATATTTTTTTTGAATTTTGAATATATTACAAGTAGTAACGATTGGTTTGTGATTAGTAAAATTTATAAACATATAGTATATCTAAATAATAAATTCTGCCAAATATTAACAAGTTGGCAACAAGGAAAATACAGAAGGGTAGCTACCATATGTTTTTCCAAATTTTTCCTTTTGTCAGTCGAGGTTGCGAGCGGACAAAAAAGCTTGACGTGGTATATCCATCCAATTACATATAAATAATGAATACTTGAATTATGCCTTAATAAACTATTTAATATGGGTTCTCCATAATCGTTATCTCACAAGTTCTAAAGTAATCATTATTTATTTTCTTTAGGTGCTCTATATGTCTCTTGACCAGATGTTTTAAAGACATTGGTGGTTGGTGAATATTCATTTTATTTTTTCCGTCTTTGGATCTGTAACTTCAAAAACAATATAAATTGAAGCAAAAGAAGTAAGTTTTGATGCTTTTTCCAATCTATTCATTATTAGTTATGAAGCTAATAAGAATGTTTGTGGATGAAGTTATGTTCCTAGTTTATAAACTAGCCTCCTTGAGATCATCCCAGGAAAAAAGAAACTGTCCCTACGTTTTATTATGATTTGAAATTCAAGGAGTCATCATATTTAGTCTGCACTTTCTTGACCCCATAACTGAGATCCATTTACAATATAATTATTCACCCCCTTGAATGCTGGCCTGGCCCTACCATGGAGTCCAATCTAAGCATTCAAAAATATGATCAGAAATTAAATAATATTCTTTAAGTATAATTCCTAATACCTTTATAGATAAAAAATGTTCCCTTGATTAGTTTTTACGTGCTTGAAGCTACAGACCCTATTTTAAAGAGCACTTAATTGATTTTCTTATTAACTTATTATAATAAGTTGTTTTTTCTTTTTTTTTTCAAAAAGCTAAGGAAGAATAGCTACATACTTATATACATATATGTATATTTTGGACGTCTCATCCCTTAATCCCCTCTTTAAAAGGGATATAAGGCCTTAAAACACTATAAATGTTTATGTCACTTTATGAGTTAAATATTTATTTCAAGAGTATTAGTTATTCTCAAACAGTTGCAAAGCCTCGATCATATTGTATTTATTTTATCTATTCTTGATTGACTTGAGTAAAAAAAGATACTAGCTGACATAATATTTTTGTAGAAAGATATCTAGTGTCCCTATTTTCCGGATTGCACTGAAGTGAATGTTGTACAAATAAAAATAAAAAATACGATAAACAAAAAGAAAAACATGGAGATAGGAACTTTTTTTCACTTCTACTATTTTTGCATAACTAGGAGTGAAAAAAAATGTACAAGTAAAACTTTTTTTCACTTTTTTCAACGTTCTTAACGTTGAGAGTCTTGTGATTTATATTAAAGACTCCACATTAATCTTCCCTTTTTAAAATAAGAGATTATGTGATGGAAAATTTACTGAATCATGGATGAAAACTAGGTTACATCTCATTCAATGTCACAAAACCTCTTATTTATTTATTTTAAGTAAGGGAGTTTGTGGTGTTAAACATCCCTAAAGTAGAGGGATTCCTTAAATATTCTACGCTTAAATTAAGACGAAGATACTGAAATGGGCTGACAAAAAACTTGTATATTAGTATATCCCTATTTCTTGACTATTTCAGTAATAACTTTGAATAGAGTTAAAAAAGAATGGATTATTCATATGCAAGTATATGGATTTTTTTTTTGTATTAGTGATTATAAAAGAAGATGCAAAAAAAAATAAATCATAAATCAATTTAAATGGTTGTTAGTAAGTACCTTTTTATAGGTATATAAGTACGGTATACTATTAGGAAGGCATTACTTCTCAAGCTTTATATCAATGCTTCTCAATTATTTTTTGATGTGCTTCCCCTCAGGAGAAAGTTGTAAACAATGAATACACTTTGTCGTTTAGAGCTTTTTAAAACAGGGTTTTAAGTTTGAATATGAAACACTCATTTCTTGCTACAAAGAATGGATTTATCTACTACCCTTCAAACTCAGTTAAAATTAGTTAAGAGTGAGTTGAATCTTAGTCTCAATTTCAAGACAGATATCAAGTTATTCAAATAGTTTTACCCTGAACTGAACTGAAACCAACTGTGGGTGATGCATTGAAAATATATATCATCCCGTTATATTGAGACCTTTTTTGAGGTCAAATGTACACTTCAAATAATACCATGAATAACAAAATAACTTTACTGTTGATTATGAATAAATGATATAATATTATAGTCAATGATATATTTTCAAATCAGTACATGAAGTCGTCTGCCATATATTATAGGGATTCAAGTGAATATTGAGGATCTTGTTTGTGATATGATTGACATGTTAGTTAGTTAAGATTTTATTACTGCTTACAATAGATATGCAGATAATAAAAATGTACACATACCAAGGTAAAGAACACAACTACATAATGGGGTATCCGTGTTACTACAGTAACAACTGAATTCCTACTTAAATATTAAAATTGGTTTTTTTCATTTTTTTTTACATTTGATAAGCTTAAGAATTCGAATATCATTTTCTTCTTCTTGCATGGCTTTATATCTTTCGTAGGAGAGAGCAGGGCACCTATTAATGAGATGATCTGCACTCTGTGACTCTTTCATGTAAACATCACATGTTGGACTTGTGTTCTTCCATTTACTCAAGTGAGCGAGAAATGGCCCATGACCAGTGGTGGCTTGAACAAGTAATTTCATATCCTCACGACGAAGTTTGACAGGCTTTGGCTTAGGTTCTTTTAGCATCACATGTGTGTGTTTCATATGTTGATTATGATCAGGTAGCTGCTTGCACCATCTTTTATGAAAGAAATCAGTTATCGTTTCCTTAATGTAGCTGGGAGGCACACCAACACACTTATGGCTATGGCTCCCAATGCCACTTTTTACAAGATAGTCTGCAAATTCATTACTTGTTCTGTCATTCAATGCATATATTCCTATCTTTCTTTCCTCGATTCATAATTTCTTTGCACGTCCTGACTTAATCACTTGTGGTAAGTGGATTAAGAATAGCAGCAATTGCTGATTGAGAATCAGATCGAATTACAACATTTTTTTATTATTTTTCTTGTTTAAGGGAGATCTTCCATCGATTGTGTGAGAGCGAAAACCTCAGCTTGAAAGACTGATGCTTCATTATTTAAAGCTGCATGTGAATGATTAACTGATAAATCACCCTTAGTAATGGCCCATCCAGCTCCAGTATTACCTTCTTCATCTTTTGATCTGTTTGTCTAGATGATTGTGTCGGGGTTGAAAATTGGAGAGTTGTCCATGCAAATAAGCTTCCCTTTTATGTAATCACTTTGTTGATTTATTTTGGCTTGACAGAGTATTTTGTCACAGGAGAAGCGGTGTCCACGACGTTTTGGAAGGTTGCCAATGGCATCCCAGGTATCTCGTAAGAAGTGTCTTGTTCTCCATCTTAATTTTGCTGCATGTGCTTCAATGTGAAGGTCAAGGGGAGTTATTACCAAGACAGATTCAACCCTGCTGTCGGCGTGGACCGAAGTGTGTGAGTCATTGCCTTAAGTGCTTTTCTTTGTATGGTATTTAATATTTTAATTCCACTTCTTTTTTGTTGTAATAGAATGACCCCAAATAAGACACCCATATGTGATTATGGGTCTAGTCATTGATTCATAGAGCCAGAGAAGTTTATCTGGCGTCAAATCCCACTTTTGTCCAATGACTGCCCTGGCCATATTTCACAGACGTGCACACTTTGTAGCTTTTTCTATGATGTGGTCCATTCATATAAATCCTGGATCGAAGACCACGCCCAGGTATTTCATTTGTATTGAAAATTCCATAACTTTGCCACCCACTTCTAATCTTGGAAAGTATTTAGACCTCAATTTGTATGCTTTTAAGAAAACAACGGTGCTTGATTAAAGGTCAAACCATTCATTATTTCCCATTCCAGAACCGTATTTATAGTTTCTTGCATTCTATTAACAGGGTATGAAGATGTTTTCCACTTATTAGTAGAATGATATCATCAGCTTAACCTACCACCTTGACTGCACCTTTTTTAAACTTTGTCAGTAAGGTATCCATGATCATATTCCATATCACGGGCGAGAGAACTCCTCCTTGAGGGCTTCCATGTGTTGGGTTGGTGTAAGCCCTTTCTCTTTTTAGTACGGCTGTGACTTGTCGAATGTTGAGGAGTTTTTTGTAGCACGATCTAATACTTTCTGGTATTCCCAATTTTGTCATTACATTCTTTTCTGAATTGAATTGTATACAATCAAATGTACCTGTGCAATCAAAACTAACTGCAATAATGCACTGATTTTGATAAATTGATTTTTCGATGATGACTGTTACTTTTGACAAAGCTGTTTCAGTTGATAATCCCTTAGTGTAGACATGTTGTGAGTGAAGTGTTGGGGTTACTTCTTCAACTTTCCATTTAACGATTCTTTCCAAGCCTTTAAGGAGAAAATTTGAAGGGATAGTTGGCCTAAATGACTGTAGCCAGTGCTAAAAATGATATCAAAGAGTGTTGAGATATATTGGATGATGTTATTTCCAATTGTTGTTATATAATTGGTTTAAGTCCATCTTGTCCTGAACTTTTGTGAGCTCCGAAGGAGTTGAAGGCTTCTCGTACCCTTTTAAATTCTACAAAGTCGATATCAAAACTGGTTGTTTGTGCTGATTTTTCGATAGCAGAATTGATTCTGCATTCTGGGAAATGTGTTTCCTTGAGTATTTCATGGGACTCAATAGGTCATTGCGCATAATCCCGTTTTGAGGAGACCAATTGAGTTTTGAGCTCTAATCAGTCTTGCAATGTCTTTAGGACCTTTGGTAGTACTAAAAAAGCTCCTCCAAGAGTCCTTTTGCTCCTTTCTGAGTGCTGCACGGTACTCGTTTTTGGTAACCCAGTACTCCTCTCTATGGGAACTCTGGTTTCGTTTACTCTCAAGTTTGCCAAGTTTGTACCTTAATTTAGCAAGATGTTTGTGTCCACTAAGGTACTGATCTTGCTTTCACTGTTTTCCTTATTGGGCAGGCAATATCTAGTGCCTTATTTATTACCTTATAAAGTGAACCAGAACATTCATCAATATCACTGACGTAAGGATGTATTACAGGTAGTGATGCTGTTTCTGTATAGAGCCTGAAAGTGTCCCAGTTAGCATTTCTCATATTACTTGATTTCTCAGCAATTGGTATGTATTTACCAAAGTTGAAAATTATATGTCTATGATCTGACTTTGATGGTCGGATGCCATCCAGTAATCTCAAACTTTCCAAAAGCACATTGATTGATAATTGTAATATCAATAATTAAGCTGGCACGTTGAGTAACAAAGGTGGGTTCATTACCTTCATTCATTACTATCAGGTTATGTTCATCAAAGATGTTTTCAAGAATTTCTCCCCTTTTGCCAGTCTCTTTACTTCCCCAAAGACAATTATGATAGACATGTTTATGCTAAGAAAATTCGAAGGAACGAGGTGACAAAACAATTGAAATGATAATAAATTCATCAATCTACACAATCTTGCTCAAAAATCGAATAACAATGACACAGAGCAAAGATAAACTATTAGAAGTAAACAATTTCAAATCAATTAAATTTGTTCGTTCCTTCTTTTCCCAGAGTCTTTTTAGCTTATCCTTTTATTAATGAAGTGTATTTCATTTTCTAAATATTTCACTCAGATGAGCCAAATTCACTTAGATGCTCTAGTCAGTAAATTTGTTATAACTTTATACTCATGTACTTTAGTCCTACCCTTCAAAAACATTTTAATTTCCTCTCTAAGTTAAAAAAATTGAAAATTGCTCCGGGAGAGTGAATTTTAACTATGTCAATAAGTAAGGACATCTACTGTTTGGGAAAAAAATATATTTACAGATTGACAATCAACATAAATTTCAATAGAGTTATAACATATTTGGGATATATTTATTTCTACAACTCTATCAATTACAGTTTGCTCAAGAAAAGCAAAAACAAAAGTTTCTGAAAAAGTTACCATTTGGGAAGTACTGTCTTACATTAAGCTATTATCCTCTGTACACATTGTATTTTCAAAAGTAATTTATTTTCTATTTTTGTATATTATACTCTTAGGCTGTTTTTATTTGTTACAATGCAGTGAGTATAAATATTTGAAGATGAGGAAAATTACGTAAATCTAAAGAATATTTGAGGGATCTTAAATACTTTTTGGCAATACATTTTTGGAAAAACTCAATTTGTTATTCAAAAAATATGGAAAATGGAATTTTCAATTCCTTTTTAATTAATAAATCGGACAAATAACGTAAATACTAATCAAATATACCTTTGAACATTCTAAGATACTAAGGAAAGTATCAAGAGTATCTATATTGATCCGCTTAAAACCATTTATCTTTATTATCAAAGTCACTCGTCACAACATTTTCGGATCTAGTAGTTGATTGTACAATAATGCAGTTAACCTTCCAGTTTAACAATTATCTTCTCATCTACAACTGCTATCCAAGATCAAGTACAGTAATACCTATTTTATGTCTTTAGATATTTTTCATCAAACTCATTCTAAAATGTCTAGCAAAAGAAAATTGGAAATAAGGGAAGGAATATTTAGCTGTATAACAGAGAATTTTAAAAATTAATAGTTTATATATTTATTTTTTAAAAAACCTGTATCTGGAAAATAGGATCTCGAAGGATATAATTTTCAATAAAAGCTTTTATTTTCAACATTTTATTTTAAGTAAAATTGTAAAGAAGTATTTTTCTTTTGGCAGGAAACATTCCATAGTAGTTCTTTTATAATTTTTTTTTTCATTAAGTCTGAATTTAAAATCTTTTATTTCTTATTTTATTTATTCACAACACATAGTTTTTATTATTGTTTTTGATATGTAAACATAAAGTAAGAATATGTATATAGTGTAAATAGCACACTAAAAATTTAAATTTCTTTTAGACTTGAAGATTCAGGCGAGAAGGGGAAAGGGTGGGACTTGTCCACAAAAGGGGAATTTCAAAAGAAAAATGGCACATGCAAAAAAAATGGCAAAATTTACGATAAAATGAGATACACTCATTCCTCCCCCTTGGCAAAATGTTGAGGTAAAGTCGAGTTTAAGGACGAAAAGAAAAATATCAGTTGGTACTCCTACCTTGATGATCAATTTGAATTTCGTTTTCTCAGTATCGTTGTGGTGATAACTTGCTATTATTATAAGTAACTATTGCGTATTATTTAATACTGTGAAGTAACAATCAGCAGATAAAATGTAGAGGCACCAGATAGTAATTTTGGGAATGTTTTCTCACCTCTACAAAATGCCCACCCCTATTAATACATACTTAGGATTAAGAGGAGTATAAAAGTGTACATAATCAAAATCCTATTGTCAATTAGCTTCATAATAATTCATTTACTGTACTTCATCACAAAGAGCCATAATGCTATTGTAACATTAATGTTCTTTCCTAAGGTGATGTGGACTTTAAATTGTAAAAGGGAATTCTTTTTATAAATTCCAAACTAACAAAGTTTATCAAAATATGAGAAATTAGTGTTTATCTTTCATCTATTTTAGCAACATTCACAAAAAATTGACAATCTTATGATCTTTGTCTTCAGATCGGATTAGAATGAACTTACTAGAATTTGAGTCCCTTATTCCAAATATTACTTTACTTTGTATGTATTATGCTAATATTCTTCATCTAAAATGATCTAAACTTCCTTCTTTCTCTTTACTACTCTTTTATTCCAATGGCCCTCTAAAATACAAAAATGGATCTTTGAACTTTTCTAATAAAATTGAATTTCAAACTTTGATCTTTGCAATGAGTTATTTCTACACCTTCATGGTGTATTATCCTTGAAGCTACTAACCCCTAGACAGAAAGCATCAATTGTCTTACTCAAACAAAAATGACTCGAGTGAAAAGCATGATAAAAACATTATACAAAAGGTGTATAACATAAACTCAGCGACAAAAAATGTTTAGAATATCAAAAATATACAAAAATACAAAAAACTTTATGAAATTAGCCTGATATTTAGAATCAAGAGCTCAAATTCTAAACAGTTTATCCTAATTGGATCTCAAAAAATTTTTGCTATTGACAAGTATTAAATGGTTTTTCAAAAACACCTTTTGTACAAATAAAAAAACTTTTATATTTAATTATTTGACTTGAAATAGATACAAATATCTTTTATTTAATGATATCCAGACCTTGGATGACTTACTCATTATGGTTAGGTTGAATATATAATATAACATATTTTATGCTATAAAAAAAAACATTTTTTTCTTCGCTTGATCAAATTAATTCTTATTTTAATTTTTGTTACCTAGGCTAACATAGTGCAATGCTGGAAATTGAGTAACGTTTATATATTCACGCGAGTATTTATCACTCGAAAGTGTAAATATATATATATATATATTATATATACATATGTTATATATCAATTAACTTATTTTTATTTTAACTTAATATATTAACTAAAACGTTAATTATACGTATACTATTTAATTTCTGAGAAACAATTGATTCTACATACGAATGAAGTGAAGGGAAAAATAATAATTATTCATTGAGTTCCACGTTTTAAAATACTTCAAAACATGCCAATTAAATTATTCTATATAGTCTGCTTAAAATAATCATTCATGAAACATTAGTCCATGTAATTAATTTATAAAAAAACTTACATCAAAATTATATATACTTGTCAATTAAATGTTGCTTTGTTAAAAATTTGAATTAAATGAGATATTTTATTCAAAATTTGAAAAGTACAGAGTGAAAATATATTTATTTTCCGTACCATCTAATGTTCATTCTAATATGGATTAGTATTTTATTTGAAATCATTGTATCTGGAGAAATAGCTCTGTAAAAATATATGTATTTATGAAAAAATAAATTAAAAAAAAATATATATTTTAACCAAGTTAGAGTTATATTTTGTAGTAATATACGCTTTAGAAAATATTTTCACTTTTTAACTAAATCCTACACAGACGAAACAAAATGAGACAAAGGGTAGATCACCAAAAAAAGTAATCCGAGATTTTAAAGCCTTTAATGATCTAATAAACAATTTTTAATAATAAAATCATAATTTTTCTTTACAAAAGTCACATCCCTATTCATAAATGTTCAGAACCAGTGACATCTATACTACAAAGTAAGAGTTTAAAAATCAACTTTCATTTGACCTTCTGTCTAGAATATTCTGACAAATATACAGACGTACAGTACAGAAAATGTTTAAAAAAAATTCACTCCATACTCAAATAAGTATACCATGAAATTGAATAATAAAGTGCTATACTCCATTTGAGTACCATAACTACCATTATGGTATCATTACAAACCAAAACTACAAAATAATAGAAGGAATGAGGATGTAAGTAATGGGACACCAGATACAATATGAAATATAAGCAACATAGTGATTATTAATATATTTAGACAGAAAGAGAGAGGGAGATAAAGAGGCAGGTCCCATTAAAAAAAAATATATATATATATTTAACAAAATTAAGGGAGAAAAAAAGAGAAAAAGAAAAGGAAATAAATGTTAATTTTCTCTCAAGGAGTATTTCAGAAATTTTCTTCGAAGAGGTACTTAATTCATATTGACAAACAAAGTAAGCAAAAAACAAAATTGTCAAAACTTTTCTCGTCTCCATTTTCTTCATTTATATACATACAACGACGCACTCAAAATATAGAAAATACAAGTACACACATACATGAAGAACTATTAATTACAACTCCATACTGTAAAAACAATGGTTGGTTGTTGTTTTTTGTGCATGAATGTAGTTCACCAATGTATCTATGTACATATGTATGTGTGTATTTTAAGACTTTCCCTCTTCAACTTTATAGATTCTCTTTTATCTTTTTCTTCTTCCTTATTTTGTAAAGTAAAAAGGAAAAAAAGTACATAAGTAAGACTTATATATATGTACATAGATAGTATTTGGTTTTTTTTCCCAAGTGGAATCTGTTTTACTTTGTAGTTGCCTACACTACTTTAAAAAATCGATAGCAAGTCCAATTTTTCATTTATATGTATGTAATGTGAAAAACTGCAGAAGCTTCATCATCAGCTCAATATTTATACAAACAAATAAGAAAAGAGAATGGTGGCCTATGAGTGGGTTTTAAACTTTTGTATGTAACTGATTTGTTCACGTAGTGAATTTTGATTGGTAGATACATATCTGCATTTAATACTATTAAAGCAATGACGTCATATATGTAATCCTATCAATTAAGCCTTTTCTATCCTACTTCATACTTTGAATGAAAAAATAAAAAATAATTATTATTACTCAAATGTGCATACATAATCTCTTACGTAGATTGTCATAAGTAGTTAAAACAGAATGACATCATTCCCAAAAAATAAAATGCTTCTGCGTAATTTTTTTCAGCTCTCCACTTTCCTCTTTTGTACCCCTTATTAGTGTTTTAAACGTTAATTGGTTGAATTTTAATTTGCTGTTCTTATGCTTTGAACATTACCCTACTGTTATTGAAGAATACTTTCATAATTGGGAAAATTGACCAAACACCAAATAAATTATTAGTCTTATTTTCTTTTTCTTTTTTTTTTGTAGGCGGAAGGTTGAGTGATTAGTTTTATGTTGCTTTGCTAATAATTTTATGTAAGCATTTGCACCCTTTTATTGATTCCTTATATGAATATTTGTTAGTAATGGTCCCGAATGGTTTCTTCAAAGAATAAATAGATTTCCATAAACTCATTGTTGGGAATCCTATATGGACTTGTAGGCACATGCTTTGGCCCTTTTTGTCCATCTTTTTTTTTAAAAGGGAAAGAAAGTTAATAATATCAACTAAGTGAAAGTAAAAGTAACTGAGGGAAGAGATGGAAGGGGGGGGGGAGAGAAGAAAGAGAAATAAGTTTGTTCAACGAGGCTCAAATCTTTTTGTGAATCCTTCATTTTTTATTAAAAGTTTGTATGTGGAACAACATAAGTAGGAATGTAAATTTTTAATGACTATATACTGTTTAAAGCCAAGCCTTGGATGAGTCACACAACCTTAGCTCAAAAAGTAAAGAATTTTCAGAAATATCCCTTAAACACCCATTAAATGAAGTCTCATTCAGCAATTGAATATTGAGTAAATTATATAAAATACAACAACTCACGACGACGATATCTTTATTGTACCTTGAAACCTTTCCTTCGAAAAATAAAAGAAGTAAAGACGTAAAATCAGTTAATCAACTCTGCCAAATATGGGACTATTTTTAAATAACTTTTTCACAGTTATAAAAGGTGAAATTTGAGTTCCATCAATCAAGTTTAAGAAACGTTAAGAAACCAAAAAATCAACTGCTGACAATAAAATGATGTGCAAATTTATTATCTTAGAAATATATTTGATATCTTTGAACCTATATTTTGATGAACGTTTCCTTTGGTGACGCTTAAATCTTAAAACCCGGAAGTAACACTTTTTTGACTTTTTTTTTTTTTGAAATGTATTCAAAAGTATTGGGGACTACCAACTGACACGATTTTGGCATGAACAGTGCAGGAAGGGAATCCGTCCTTTACGACAATTTTATCTACATATAGGTCATTAAGATAGTTTATTTTTCGTTAAAATGTAATTTTCAGTAGTTCAGTCAATATAACAGTTAAATGTCTTAAAGACCAATAAGTAGTTTGTACAATGTACATACTACTTAGTAAAAATAAAATGGCTTGAAATACTTTTTTTAAAATTTGCAAAGGAGGCCTAGAGTGTCCCTCATCAATCAACTAGGGAACTCGGGACTCTCTTATTTTAATAAAAACATGTTCTTTATTTTTTAAAGTTAATAGCATCTGCAATGCATTCTAATTGCATGTGCAAATATACACAGAATAAAAAGGAATAGCTACGGAATTATTTGTTATCTTCTTCTCCATATTTTGTTTGGCATGCGGACATTTTCCCTCATTGTTGCAGGATTTCTTTAAAATTTTATGTGTAGGTAAAGTTGTCATAATGGCATACACATAAAGAAGACATTAAATAGTTAGTTGTCTCGCACTCAAGATGGCTCACGACTACAAGCTGATTTGTTCGTCTATATACATATTTCCATGTATGAACTGGTTGGAGAAGAACTAAGACAATAGTGGATAATTATTGTGAGCATTGGGTTCATTCAGGCCAAGTTTAGAACTAGATAAGCTGTACATTTAAAAGGTTTCTGTTGAAAAATTAATATTGTTTTTGAGGTTAAATGATTATATATTTTACAAAATCCTACTTCTCAAAAAATATTATCAACATTGTTTCAACCAATTTTAAGGGTGTTTCGAATTAAGAATAAAGTTCATTATGAGTATAGATGTATGCAGACACTATTTTATAGAATTATTATTTTTTGGAGCTAAAAATAGTATTCAGGTAAGAAAATAACCAACTATGATATTATAAATGAAATATTGAAACATATTCATTGGATATTGTATCATTAGAACCTCTACATAGTATACAGCTATAAAATAATTTCTTGTTAACTTCATTTTTTTTAAGAAGGAAGAATTTAAAATTATTTAATAAATGTTTTTTACAAATAGAATCATCTAATAATGCTTAATATTATATGTTTTCAGTATTATCATTAGAGCAGATGTTATAAAAGGGTGAGGATAAAATTATCACCTTTTTCGGGCTCCTTAGATTTAAAATGAAAACACAATTACAAAGCACTAATATTTCAATCCTATATAGAATGGAGTTTTTCGTGATGAGGGGATAAAAGGAGCACTTGAATAGATAACTGCACATCACTAAAGTCATAATTTTGCATTTGAGGTATTTTACCTACATATTTATACTATTTATAAATATACTCTAAAATAGATAGTTTAGGAAAATATTAATGTTAAAAAATATGTATATATTTCTGTAAGTATAAATTGCATCAAAATAGCAGGAGTACCTGACAGCCTATCTTTACATTTGATTTAGTACTTTACATTAACATTATTTTATTGAACAGGAGACATCATATATGAATAATATATTGAAAATATGAAGTTATTCGAAAACTGAAGGAATAAAAAAAAAAGGTTCCTCGTTGAATTCTTTTGAAAATTTTGATGTATACATAGTATACATGGAAAGAAGAGGAAAAGTTGTCTCCAAAATATGAAATGAAGACATTTCACTCTTTTACTCATTAGTCGTCATTGTACATAGTAACTGAAGGGATGATTAAACTATTATAGTGGTACATGAACATATGATCTTCATATGTTCCGTGACTGAGCTCCTTGCACCAATATTCTGATTCGGGAAGAACTGTTTACGAATCTTTTTGTACGAGTCCGAAGTTGCAGCTTAATAAAAAAATGAAACTCGACATTGGGTGCGAGTCGTGAGTACGAATCCCTTGCTCTAGCTCCAGTCTCCCCAAAAATACGTCACAATTCTTGTGATGTATTTTTTAAGGAAAAATATAAATCAGCTATAGTCATTCCAACTCATATAATACTCGTAATTTAAGTGGGTAAAATATCTACATAATCTGCATAGTTAGGACTCATATGTTGGATCGCTCATATATGTATAGATTATTTACTACATTTTATAATACTCATTTTCTCCTCACTCGGCCTAGAAAGCCTATGTTTCCCCTTTAGTATGAAAATCTACGTCTTTGCGAGAAAATATGTAAATGAACTATAACTTCTCGTGAATATTTCATAAATAAAGTTGTGAAATATAGAATTTTTTTCATTTTCTATATTTATGAATATTTAGGTATATAAATACATACATTTGTATGAATATATATATATATATATATTATAATTTGACTTCAAAATCATCATTTCCAATAAGAAAATTAGGTAATCATAACTTTTCTTCGCTCCTACCTTACTCTTAAGGAAAAGTTATCATCAATTCAAAGAAAAATAAATAAAAATAAAGGGAAGTAGATTGCTATAACTTTTTCATCTACATCTTCATATTATCTCTATCTTAATGTGTAAATTAACTTTCTCATCTACACAAAATATAAAAAAATGTGTTGATTTATCACTTATATAAAAAAAGCTGACAAAATACTACAAACCTCAATTATGTTCATAAGGACAGTAAACTTCCTTATTGCGAGTGTTTTTTCCTACTTTGAACACTTCCTAGATAATTAGGTATTTCTTAAAAGCAAGTTATATTCACTTATTGTGTGATCAAAGCTATAAAACACTCAAATTTTATGTAAATTCACTTGTTTGATACTTGACTTTTTTTGTTCGCTAGAGTCACTGAATTTCTCTATAACTAACTTTTCCTTGAGTTTACCTTGTTATTATATGTATATATATGTCACTAAGAATAGAAAATATATTCCAACTAATAGACACGTTTCATTATTTTTAGCTTTAGTCAAACAAAACTGATAGAAAAAAGGTAATTTGAGCTTGCTTTTCAAAGTATATCTTTGTTATCTAGGTAAAGTGTTAAAAATATTTGCAATTTGTCTATGCTTGTAATAGGTATAAAGTTGACTGTACTTATTCTTAATGGTTTCTTAAGAGTTAACAAAGCTTTTACATTTATTTATACTATACACATGGATCTCCTTACTTGATATATTTTTCATACGAAGTCGAATTACATGCAATTATTTTTTCTGTTCTTACCACGTCTCGATATTGTTTTGTTTTTTCGTTACTTCACCTTTTTTTGTAAGTACATTGTCTGAGTTCATTTTCGAGAGTGAATAAATAGAGAAATACATTTTCAAGTTTGTAAAACTATTACAAAATTCAATAGGTAATTTGACTTGGCAGACTAAGGATTTTCATTTTTATTTTTTTTTATTTTGCCATTCTCATACTATCGTTGCTCAACAAAAAAAAAACACACCTCACGAAACCATCGCTAATGACGTCATAAGATTACATTGGATGACCAAATTGTATATTCCAAACGATTTCACTAATTATATATGTATATAGGGTTTCTACAAAGTTAGTTACGCTTTGATATATATTCTACCTATAACCACTCTTCAACTGATCACAGTTCTCCTTTATTATTCAATGTTTAATACTATGGCTCTGATGTTTAGATTATTTTGTTTAACTCTTTTTTTTTAACGTGGTAATAAAACAAATTTAATCACATGATACACCATTGAACAAAACTCATAATTACATTATATAAAATTTAAACATTTTTTGTAAGTATTTCATTCATTTTACACTCGTAAAAATCTATTGAAGTGCTAAGAAAGAATGAATTCAAAGTATGAATAAAAAAAATGACACATTTTTTTTTTGAATTCATCTTAACAACATAAGTTTGGGGTCTCAATAAGAGATAATTTTTTATTAGTATATTTAATTAAGCCCTTATTTTTTTTTTTTTTTTGATAAAAATTTATTTGATATACTCATTATTTGTAAACGAATTTGGGTACCACATTTGATGAGGTTGTGTAAAATCTATAAAATAACAACTCATAAGTAGCAATGTACAACTTGAAAAAAGAAGAAGAAAATAATGACTTTTTATTCACCAAATCTCTATAAGAAATTATAAAATATATGAATAATTCTTAAATAAGATATTCTTACTTCGTTAAATGAGTAGCATCCATTCTGACTGTGGATTTCAGAAGCAAGTGATGAAATGAAATTAGAATAGATTTAATGAAATTTGACCCATTTTCCAACTTCAACTTTAACTGAAACCTAGAAGGATGCTCATTTTGTACATTAAAAAATAATGATTGGCTATTATTTTTTATGTAGATTTCATTTCCAGTTTTTGTTTTAACCTAAAAGGACTCCAAGGAGCGTAGGGTGCCGGAATTGGCCCAAAAGTCGGCCAAAACGTTTTTACTTAAATAACTCTTTGAATATTGCATGAAATGGCTTAATAAGAAATACATTGAAGAGCTGAGACTCACAGCTTTCAAACGAAATGTCAAGGGTTCGATAAAAATCCATAAATAAAAAGAAATTGTCCATCTAAATGTGTTAATTTTCATTTAATTTCGACCAAAAATTCGCTAGAAATCAAAGATTTACGGTAGAGCAATATGATTTCAGCTGGTTTCTTAATCCTTCTACGTAATACTACTTTAATAGCTCTATCGGGAGTCTTTGATTTCTAATAGAATTTTGATCGAAATTGAATGAAAATTTATACCAAAAAATTTACAGATTTAAAATCAGCGTGCTAAACTGAATAACTTTTATTATACTTAGACCCATTAGGATTTTTGACTGTTGACCAGTGTTTTTAATCAGACAAACATTGAATTATGTCACTTTTTTTATAAATTTTACAACATATTTGTATCACAAAACAACTCCTAAGCCACCTGAAAACCTTGTCTATCTTATTCATGTATGTACAAGTTTTGAGTTAAAAATTAATGTAATTTTATACAATAATTTTTTCGTCAAATTATTGTGTTTTTTTAATGGTGTAAACTTTGTTCTTCTTCTATGATGTGCATTCAAGCTATGATATGCTCATAAATTTTGGTACATAATATATAATATAATATATCCCTTTTTGTTATACCTAATGGTCTACTTCATCATTAAATTAAAAAGAGGGGGGAAGGAAGCAACTAACTATTTTCTCCACTCCACAAACTCCTTTACTAATGAACTCATATCATAATGTATGTATGCATATCTACTTCACCCTAGACTTTTTTATAATTGGTTAGTTAAATGATTGCAAACTAATTTTTAAAACCATTTTTTTATGTGGTTTAATGGGCCTATCTCTCTCTCTTAATGAGGAAAGGGGAGTTAAAAGATATGTACTAAAAAAGAGCTAGAAGATATGTAGGTATTTACTTTAAAAACCATTTGATTAAAATTTATTTTAAATATCATCTTTTCAAAAGAAGTCAATTATAAGTCTAATTTATAATATATTTACATACATACATATAAAGAAAAAAAAGAAAATAATATTTCAGGTAAATTCTGGGTCAAAATCAAGACCTATATATCTGACCGCAAAGGTCAACGAATAAGAAACTCCCCATAAGACACCTAACCAAAAAGGAATTGGCTATTAAAATATGTAAATTTTCATTCAATTTCGAACACAAATTCGCTAGAAATCAAAGATTCACGGTAGAGTTACTAAAGTAGTAGTGCGCAAAAGGATTACGAAATCAGCTGAAATCCTCCTGCAGACAACTATGTCAGTTTATTGCAGTTGTTTTTTAGTTGCTCTACCGTGATTATTGGATTCTTACCGTGCGCTTTACACCTCTTTTGAAAACTGTAAGTCTCAGCTTTTGAATGCATTCCTTATTAATTCATTTCCTGTAGTATTCAAGGAATTATTTGAGTACAAACGTATAGGTCGACTTTTGGGCCTACTTCCCTACGCCTTAGATCAAAACAAAGACTCTCAGAGAAAAAAATTATAGATTTAAAATCAGTGTGTTAAATTAAATAACTTTTATTATACTTATACGCTTTAGGATTTTTGACTGTTGACCAATACTAAGAAGCTTGTTGATTTGAGACAGTTTATAACAATACAGAAATTCAAAAAAATACATAAAGATAAGGATGATGTTTTGATGGTCAACTAGGTCTGGGTCCTTTCTTGTTGTTGTTATTGAGCTTAAAGCAATACACATTACCTAAAACTATATTTAATTATACTCCTATATGTAAATGTATTCAGTAAAACACAATTTTCTTCTCCAAAGGTTAATGTTCATTTTATATATTTGTTTGTATTTGATGTGGAATATTCAAGGAAATGGCAATATTCAAGTCAAAAAATCTTTTTTCTTTTATTTTTTAAAAGAGCTCTAGCTTCGTTGGAGATTATGCCAAAGATTTTCCTTGTTTCACAAGTTATTGTGGATAGGAGATTTAGTATACTAAAAACAAAAATTTGGAAGAAAATTTATCCGTGCTGATGTTTTAATAATTCTGTAGAAATTAATGTTGTTCTATTTTTAAAAAAGGTAAAATAAATACATTTTAAAATATAAATCTGTTTTATTATGAACTAATTCCTAATTTTATTAAGAATTAAGTAATTGATTTAAACTTATATGAAACTGATTCGAAACTTTATTTATTTGCTCTTATTCTCTTGACTAAAAAATTGTTACAAAGATCCGAATTATTTGCAAGTAAGTTATACAAGGATGTAAGACATTCAGTGTTAAAAGTTGTATGAGTCAAGTATCTATATAAAATATTATCTTCACTTTTTTGCATTTATATATTTGTTTACATTTGAAGGGATTTCAACTGTTTCTCAGAACGATAGCCAGTACAACTTTTGTTTGTTTATAGTCCTATTACACAAGTCAACTTTTATATTAATGTCAATAAATAGTAAATTATGAAAATTTATATTTTATTTAATCAACCTCAAGTGATTTTTCCTTGACAAAATCATGAAATCAAACTTATATATGTAATGAATTAAACTCTTTAAAAGCAGATATATGCTGTTGTTTTTTGAAAATGAAAGGATAATTATTTAGACTTAAAAAAATGAGTTGCTTTTGCTTTTAGACCGATGAAAACAAACAAACTCGAACAAAACTCGGAAGGAAAAGGAATTTATAACATTTGCATTATCTTTTTCCCGCAAGGTATCTTTTTCCATATAATATATAGACATTAAAGTAATCAACTTTAATTTTTGTAGACGATAAATCTATTTTAAAGAAATGCCTTCATTCTTTAATTCAAAAGAATTTCAAGCCCCTAATTATTTTCTTTTATATTCAACCCTTTATTTGAAATGATACACATAAATATTTATAAAACATTATCCCTTCTATTTAATAAAGGATTTGATATTGAATTATAAGCCAATATTTACATTGTTTTTATTTTGATAATTATTATTTTTTTGAAGAGTAAAACATATTTACAAATACACACAGAGTTATGCATTGCTTATTTTAAACTATTATTTTCAAGTAGTTTTTACCAGTTTGATACTATTTTATGCGCGTGTATATTTGTATGTACCTACCTTTATCTTATATTTATTATTTATAGATATAGGGATAAGTAAATGTTTATTTTGTAAGCATAATGTAGCAAATATTATAATTTAAAAAACATCGACTTTAAAATACGCATATTTAGATACTTCTGAGTTCTATACATATATGTACTGTACATTGTTTCAAAGCTATGCACACTTACAGTATTTATAGGCCTTTTTTTTTACAAATCTATCTTACTTTTAAATCTATTTTAACAAGTGAACATAGTAATTGTATCAAAACCTTTAAAGCATTTAAACTTTCTCTTTGAAGAAATGATTAAAAGGAATATATTAATTATATATGCAGTCACGATTTGAGAGAAGTAAGTATATTATTGAAAGTTGTATCAATAATTAATTAATTTAATTTAATATTATTTTATATATATATAAAAATAAGCTTCTATTAAATATCATTTTCAATTATTATTTGGGAAAACCTTTAACAAAATATTACAGAGCATTTTCGATATTTTACTTCTCTTTTTTTTTACTCTTAGAATACATTGAAAACATGAATACATCAAAAACAAACACTACACACAAAATATATGTACACGCAGAATGGAAATATTAAGTAACAAATTTGAGCTTTCATTTTCTTCATAATATAGATACTTTCAAGTTGTGACCAAGTGCATGATCGAGAATGAGTTACTTATATATATTTTTAAAGCATGGATGACTAGTTTGAAATCAATAAAATGTGTTCTCTCTGTAACTTTTCCTCTAAATCCTGATGTGAAAACATTATTGGGGTTTTTCATCGCCCCAACAAGTAAAGTCATATTGTGACCACTTATAATAAGATTTCTTTTAAGAAAATGTTTAATCTCATATTTTAAATAATGAACAATTTGAGCACTTTTTCAACAATGTATCTCATTCATTGTTTAATAAAAATGTGGGGTTTGTTTTTTTCAAATTGTAACACCGAGTAAATTATGCATTTTTACGATGGCCTTTCAAATTAATTTTTTGGGTGTCTTTTTGATGAAATAAATAGATATCATTTCTTGCAGAGCTTTTAAATTTAATTTGTATAGGAAATAAAAGCAAAATTGGACAATTATTTGAAGAATTCACGAATTTAAAAAAATCATTTATTTATTAACATGTTTATTATCAAGTCATCCCTTAGTATAAGCTTTTAATTTTTATGCTAATAATATTGTTTTTCAGGTTTAGAAATTCAAATTGACTTTTTTTTTCTAAATAAAATTTTTCATTTCGAAAAATGTCATGGGCATGGTCTGCAGTTGTGGTTTTTTTTCTTTTTTTCTACCACGTTGCTTACATGTGAGTGACAGTAATATCTTATAGAAACTCTTACAAGAATAAATAATGTGTGAATTGAAATTGCATCATATTTATTATTTGATTTTAAAAATCCTTTGTTATCGAATATTGATAAAATGCAGTCTTTTTTCTTTTTTACTCATTTTGTTCCTATCCGCGGCAAGAATAACAAAAAAAGATACTCTTTGGTAGTTATGATTAAAAAGACAGTTTTAATTTGTGTGAAAGGGATTGTGGTATCAAAGAACTTTTGTTTAACCCTCTTATTGTGAATGAAAATGAAGGTTTTCAAGATTCTTAGTATAAGAGTTTAAACAAAATTAATTGAGCAAACATTAAAAATCGATTAGTAGATTTCCCTTACATTAGAAATGGTGGTCTAACAATGAATTTGTGAAGTAATTCTATACCCATAGATTTGTATAAATTATTTTTGGAAACAAAAGATATATATACTATTGTAAAAGGTACGAACAGATTCACTCTCCTGTCCCATTCCAGAGAAAAATATACTAACTCATGAAGCAATCTTTGAATGAAAAGAAATAGCCCAATTTTATGGCTTGACCATTTGGATGGTATGGGTATAATTTGGCAAGATATACTCGTCAAATCATCTCTATACAAATTTAATAGCTTCAAAAGTTTTGCTCAGTAACATATTTCAAATAATTCTTGGCAAAATTCATTTCTCAATTCATAAACCAATTGGCTAGTGATTGATTCGAAAAAAAAAAACCAATCCTTTCTTGAAAGAGACAATAAAATTTTAAAATATATATTCATATTTACAAGTCTGAAGAAGATATTGTTATAAATGAAATTTTAGTGCTAGTTTAAAAGACTTGTATTTGAGCAAAGTTTTCCCGTAGAGGTTCAAAAATATGGTATTAAAGTATTGTAACTATGTTTTTCCAACGGTTTTTGTTATTCTACACAAATAAATATACGATGGAAAAATTGTAATGGGAGTGACGAAAGTTGATCTAGCTTTAAGGATGTGTAAGGATCTTAAATTGGTCTAAAAAATAAAGGAAGGGCTTTGTTTGGTAACAACTTTTACACTACATATACAATAGCAAGTTATTTCTTAGAAAGATATCATTTGCAAGTTGTACTTGAAAAAATATGTTGATAGTTAATTTTTTATTTATTTAAAAAAAAGAAATATTCATAAACTTGTCATAATGTGAATTGAAAAACATAAAATAATTAATAAAGTAACTAATTAATAAATACTGAAGTACAAAAGTTGTAAAAAGACTAAAAAAATATACAGAGGGCCCTTCAAAAATTAAGATGTCGCTCATGATGTGAATGACAAGGTAATATTTTTTTTTTAAAAAATGCATTGTCGCTCACAAATGATTGACATGGTAGCAAAGGTGTGAAGTTTTGTGATCATTACTTCCTTTGAGTATATTTTTCTTCTTCTTCTTCTTCTTTCATCATATGAAACTCTTTTTTTGTAAAGATTGAAGACCGAGGCTTTCACTCTAAAGATGATGATAAATAATATTCTCGAGCTTTTTCATTCTATTTTTTTTTTTGATAAGACCATCATTATGGTGCTAAGTATGATCAAAACAATCCATCATTTTAGTTTAACTAAATTTTTTTTTGATACCTCATGTAATAAGTTTGATCATATTGGATGAAGATAAATGAGGTACATCAGTTTATTTCATTTTTGTTACGGATACTTTATGAAATATGTCTATAAATAAACATTAATTTACTAATAAAATAATTTAAAAAAAATTACTATAAACAAATTTTATAATCCTACTGAATATATTTTTCCTTAAATTTTGATATGGATACGCAAAACACTACATAAAACGACTCAAAAAGTTAATTTTAGAATCACTTTAGCGCAAATTTTGACTTTCTTTTAATGTAAAAAGCAATTTTTTAATTCACTGCATACATAATTATAATTTATTTTTTTAATAAAGTCCATTGAAGAAAAAAAGTAGAATCATAGGAAATATTGAGAATTTGGATCACTTTTTCAATTTGCAACTTCTCAGAAATCCCAATTGAAGTGATCCCTTTAATGTTGCTAAGTATCCCTCTTGCAAATAACTTTCTAAGTTTTATTCTTGGTCTTTAATTTGATTGTTGTCTGCTTTATAGTCATAGTTTTGCGTATCTGTTGGTTGTTGAGTTATTCAACATTGATTTTTAGAAAGCATGGCATTTATAAGATGGCATTTATAATTGAAATAATGCCAGAATTTATCATTACACTCTATCAGTAGCGTCAGTACTATCAGTAACTTCTTGGTTGGATTAATGTGCTTACCCTTCACATTTTTATCAGGGAGGCAGATCCAACTTCTCTCCAGCACCTTTTATATAAATGAATATTGTTCTTTGATTCTACGCTGTTAGTTCGTTTCTCAATGTTACATTTTCCTGTCTCTTGTGTGTAGAATATATATTCGTAAATATTTAAATTGAACATGAAGTGAAAATGTTTTTATATGAATATTAGTTTGTTAAAATAATATAGTTATGAGTAATACTTATTACTCTTTAGGTCAAGTAATATTGTTATATCACTCGCTACTAGGTAGGCTAATTAATAATATTACAGTATTAAATACAAAAGACATGCGTTGCCTCTCAAAACTGTTCAAAATATTCAGCAATGTTACGTGTTTTAGTCAATATTGTTAAATCAAAAATATACAATACATGCATTTTTCAATATAAATATGAAGAATTTTCTCTTAAATGATAAGACAAATGTGAATTTGAACATGATATAATAACTTCTTTCAGGGTCTCTGAAAAAGAATTTGGTATGAACAGGCAAAAATAACGCACAACCAATCGATTGTCAATTTAACTAGCAAGGGACTAAAATAATTAATTCATTCAATTAACACTTATTTAGTTAGAACAAATAATCTAGTTTTTTTATTTTACTTGTGTTCAGAAAAAGGAATTTAAGAAATTTCTTATATTTCCTTAAAAACGGGTTCCTAAATGTTTGGTAATAATAAATAAAAAAATCTTTTTGTTTGTTCTTATTGATGCAAATTGATTCTTTGGTCTAAATTAAATTATGTTGTAGCTTATACATTTGTTATCTCTGATTCAAAAGCCATTTGATATACAAGTTTAAGACTCGATAAAATATCATGAAAAATATTAAAAAAATAATTTGCACAAAAGCAAATGTCGAAACTAAAAAATATTAAAAGTCATTAGAGTGAAAAACATTCTTGCAAAAATGTATGGTACGAATAAAAATCCTTAATGTAACTTTGAGGTATAAACCTTTTTTTGTTTGCTTGTGGTTAACTTTTTCGAAAGATTGATTAGATTTGCAAACAACATGCAAAACTAAGTATGCGAATAATTTTATAAAAACAACAACAAGATGTGACCCAAAAATCATACATTACAAAAATGTGAAGGTTTAAAAAATTATTTCGAGTTTTTATGCATTCAATTGTATTAAAAAATGTTCATTGGAGCAGGGTTTCTCAACTAGTCAAGCACTAAGATCAACATTGCGGTGGTGATTTTATCACAGCCCATTATTATTTTCCTTTAAAGATCGGTGCACCATTCGAGACACACTAGATTAGAGTGTCATGATTTGAGAGTTATTTTTTTACTGCATCAACAAAGATATATCAGATGCTTCAAATGTGTTCATGGTACATGGTGCATTAAATGACACTCAAAAATATTTTTTTATCTCTTATTCTCCTTTAAATATTTTCATTGAATTATTGCTCTTCAATTTGAGACAATAATTGAGGGTTTTACAATGAAGGCATCTCAAAACATTTTACATATGTACATATATTAAAAAAATATAATATATTGTAATTTAATTATTGAACAACATGGCTATAACATTTGGCTCATAGTTTTCCATTTGAAAGCGTAGCATTTTGATCTAAAATGTCTTTTTAGGCCTTTAAATGGCCAGTATTTTGTTGTAAATGATTTAAAAGATCATTTGTATTTCTAATATGGTCTTTAATTGCTTCTAGAAAATAATATGTCTTTAAAATTTTAAAAAATACCCGGGAAACAGAAAAGTCAAATAGGAAGATGTTGCAAAACCATAAATAATACCATCTCTGTTTTCTTTTTCTTCTTTAAGATAGAAAAGAAAGGGTTGAATAACAATAAAGTATAATTTTATTCAAAATATTGATGAAGTGTTTCATTAAGTTTAAAAATTTTCCTGGAAAACATTCATTTTAAATTTGAAACTCAATGAAGCATAAGAAAAAAGGAATTTTTGCAAAAACAAATAAATATACTCACAAACTTAATTATTATGCAAAAGTAGCTTGCAATATTTCAATGAAGTTTTCTTACTGTGAATTAAAACTATTTTTCTTCAAAAAAAAAACAATAAACATGATCACTTAATTAATTATGCATAAAGTTCCAAGGAATTTTATCACTTTAATTTTTTTTTATTTTTTGTTCTTGAAGTAGTTTTAAAGATATTTGTATTTGTTTTATAATTGATTTGTCTGATTTTTTTAAAATAATCTTTTAGATATAAAGATAATGAAAAAAACAACTCATAATCATTATTTATAAGTCATATGTGCTTAAAAACTAATTGGATTTATATTTCTTGTGACAGGATAATATGAATCTATGAGACACTTTCTGCTCTGTCCGTCTCTAATTAACTTTTTACGCTGGTATCTGTAACTTTAGTCAGTATAGTACTCATGAAATGAATTTTTGACAAATTATTTAGAGCAAATATGAGCAAATTGATTTCACATTAGTTTGATGTTGCATATTTTTTTAGCCTAGTTGAAATAATTTTTTTGTTGCTTACTTTTTTCAGAAAGCTGAGCTTAATTTTTTTTCTTTTTACAGATTCTCTGAGAAGCTCTTGCTTCTTTTGGTTTGGTATCAGCAAATTTTCTTCGACAGTCTCCATATTTCTAGTTTTTTTTATCTCTACAAGAACAAGTTGAAAAAAATATTTTTTTGTTGAAATACATAACCTACGAAGTGACTTACATTTTTGTTCGAGCTTTCGTTTATTTAATAATTATGTTGTTGTTGTTATTTTAATTTTCAACTTTAATAAATGTTGAAAAATAATTGTATAATTTTTTATTTGACAATAGTGATATTTGCAGATTGGCAAGACACAAATAAGAGCCTCAAAAGAACTGAAAAAGTTATACATTAATTATATAAATCATTTGCGACATGAGTACATTATTGAGATTAAGTTTGAGATATAACCCGACTTTGTCTGTTTGTTTATTTTGTATTGCATTCACTATATTTTAAACAAGTGGTTTTTAAACTGGAGTTCGTTCGAGTTCTTCATGGGGGCTGGCAAACTAGAAAAAGATATTGTAAAGTTAAACACTGTTAACCAACAAAATATGAAGAAAGAAAGAAAAAATGTGGAGGGAAGAGGAGATATTAATTTATTATCTTCACTTACACACTTTGAAGACCCCTATTCTAAACTATTCTTGACATTCATTTAAAAAAAGAAGCTTTAGACTGTAAGATATTAAAAAAATAATAACATGGAACTCAGAATCTAGAGAAAATCCAAATAGTCACAGCTTTTCCAGGTAGCAATTATGCTGTATAAATCATATTTCCCATATAAATGTCACTACAAAACTCTAAAACAGTAAAATTTCTAAAATCAAAGAGGAGAGCTATGATTAGGGATGTTTTTTTTTTTGTGATCTGGTGTCAGCAATTAATTCCAAAAGATTTTATTTAGAGTTCCACAAAAGTGTACCAAATATTTTTAGCATTTGAAACTTACAGTATATTTTCTCAGCACAAATGTTATTTTAAATATCGAAGATTCTCCTCCCTAGATGGTACAGTGATAATACATTTTTATTCCTCCATAGTCATATCAAAATAGACATTTTAATCAATAGTACCATAATACATATGTCCTTTTTTCACCTCCAGTTTTTTATAAATAAACACGTTGATGCCTGACAGAGTTACAGATATTCATTGATAGCCTTCATATCCGACTTATGACTTTACTAGTATGTAGTTTTCTAGGTATGTAATAGCAATATAAAACTTTCTTGATTCGTGTTTTTCCCTCGTAATGAAAGTATTTATGCTCATAATAACTTTGTTCTTTTTTGAGCATATTTGTGTTTATAAGCACTTCGTAAAGTAGTAATAATGAATCAAATTACTCATTTTTAATAAAATGTTTATAAAATAACAATTTCAATTTATTTTCCTCATTTTTTCTTTACCATTGAAAAAGTTTAATGGATTTATAAATATATGCTATCATATTTATGTATATTTTATAAAAGAACATTTTCATAATACTAAATAATAATAGATTTTTTGTTTGTTTGGTTGCTTCCTTGCTACTAATAGATTATTGTATATGTATATACATACTAGCTACAAGGATGTATATTGTACATAAAATAAATATAAAGTAGTTTCTCTTACTCTTACACCCTGGGGAAAACTTAATATTTTTTTTTCATAAGAGTAGAATGTATCAAATTTTATAAACTCTAAATATATATATATATATATATTTGTATACTCTGTATTTTAGTTCTAAACTCATGATAATAATCCATTTTCGTGTATTTTGACAATATAAATTTCCAATTTAAACTGAACACAACACAAAGCACAATAGACTTGCTCTTTAATATCAAATGTCAAAGGCCATAATTAGAAAAGGAAAAAAATTTAGGTAGCATGTCAAAGAGATAATTTGGAAGTTCCTCAGGCAAATGATTTTTGTCAAAATATCATATGTACATATGTATAAATATGTACGTGTATTGTACGTGGGATATCAAAATATGAATGTAAATATATTTTGTGTACATACATATGTAGGGCTACTGTTTACATGTTGCCTTTTCCACGTTTATGTATTTCTTTTAGCTATCAAGTAACGTCAATATTTATCTTAAATTATGAGGAAATTAATAACAAAATGAAACTTGATTGATACTAATATGTAAGTTTAGCAAATATGTATGTCTGTTTTTCATCTCATTTGAAAAGATATATTACATGAATTTCTTATTAATTTAGGTCAACTATGCTATGAATTTAGCCAATGATTATCTATAATTATCGAATTTCATCATTAAAACACTTTTTTATAACACAAATGATGTTTGCGTCATTTTACACGGTACCTCTTCTCACTCTCGTGATGTAAGAATATTTAAATATGAGGACTGGTTTTTTTATGAGTATCTTGAATACAAGAAAGTTCATACCCTTGTACGATGGTTAATATAATTATACAATTTTAGATTATTTCTTGTATAAATCTTACTTCAATAAGATCAAGAGGGATAGATTTTTCATCATTCCAGATTGACCATAGTTGGTCATTTTGACAGCAAGTATCTATGAGAGTTATTTTGGTCTAAGGTACATTTATTTGAAAGTTTAATAATAATGATATATTCATTTCGAACCATAGTTATTCATCTAAATTGTCGCTGTTTTTTAATCAAAGCATCTCTACCTCCTTTCTTAAGTATTTTTATCTTCAATCATCGTTTTTATCTATATATTCTACATTATTATTTGAAGATAAGTCCATTCCAAGCCTTTCTCCATTATACTATTTTAGAAAGGTAATTGTGTAATTAATCATTAATCATATATATAGGTGAAGAAATAAATTTATATCTTATCCTTATGAAAAATAAAATTAAGGATATATATGTAAGATATTTGGATCTTATTGATCCGTATTGGCCGAAATATGTAAAAATGCTGATATTTTTGCCAACGTTTGAGCAACTTTACTTAAAAAGTATTTAGGTAGAAGTTAATAACGAATTTAAGGAAAAGTCAAGGATCTGAATGAATTTATGACTGCATTTAACCAAGTTATTACAACTTCAGTTTTTTTAAAGTCTTGATATTTGCATCATTAACTGCAAAAATCAAATGCTGTTATTCAGATCTGCACTTGGATTCTCACATTGAAAGTGTTGAAAAATGCATTTTCATGACTACATTTTTGGGCAATCGATACATAACTAATATATAATTGTATACTAGAGGACATCAATATTATCATTAAAACTGTAAGACGAAAGATTCAAGGATCAAATATTTTATACCTCAAAATCACGTGATTGTAATTCCATTGAAACCTTAAATTTTCATATGTGATTTAATTTTAATAATATTCTCCAAAATATGTGAAAATCAGTCTGTTAATTAGTGGAGCTTATAATAATATATTTTCAAAAATTGGTTTAAGAGTTTATGAGTTGAATACATAGCGGAACGATAATCTTAAGAATTTGACTTGCTTGGAACTTTTTGATTAATAAATTCAGAGTTAAAAACTGCAGAATATATACATGAAACTAATCGTGTCTACTCTTTTGAGTGCAATTTTTATAGCGAGACTCTTTTTAGCTCGAGTTTTTTAATTGTCATTATTCCATAAACATACTAATTTATATATATATATATGAAAATCAACATATGGTAGATAAGATAAAATTTTATTGTTCCGAAAAGAGAGTATCTAAAATGAAACACACGGAAAAGGAGATGCACTAAAATGACTGGGTCAGACTAAAAAAAATTCATTATTAATCCATTGCATCTTGACTTTTGTCCATTAATGTGAGTTTTTTTTCACAGGGAGTAGTTTTTCTAACACAACCTATCATACACATAAATTATCTGATTGAATACAAAATTCTAGAGGGAGGCTATGAGAACGGAAAACGACGAATAGCTTTTATGATAAGATGTACATAATAAAATGAATTTGCAAATTCATTAGCTCCCTTACATTTCACTTTATTTTTATCTATTTAATCTTACAATCATTACAAACAATACATTTGTCACTTATCAATATATATATATATATATATATCCATTTGGATACATGTTTATCTTTCAATATAGCACGAAGGATTTTGTATAATGTCATAAAAGATTAACTCAAGTGCAACTGGATTATTTTGGTATCTTTTTATTGACAACTAACATAATAAGTAGAATTGTGCATTACTTTTTCCCATAAATCAAAATGCTTTATTTTCTTCACTATATCCATAATATATGTATATATTATCAATATACATACATAGGTCAAATAGCTAAAAACAAAACAGACAAAAGTACACCTACTTAGGTCATGCCATGCATATATAAATATTTTGTAATTTATTGGTATCTTCACAGTTAAAGCATAAAAAGATATAGTAAAAAATCGAAAATGTCAGATTCAATTTGTGCAAAGTGTTTTTTAAGTATTTAGGAGAGTTTCTTTCTCTCTTTCTCTCTCTCTCTATATATATAATTTTGACAAAGAAACAGGCAGAGAGAATCTTTTGTTTTTTTAATGCCTCCAAAATGCGTACCGTCTCTCTTTTTCTATTTACATCAATCAAAGTCAGACTAACTTAGCTATACTCTACCTATAGATTTGAAACAAATAAAAAGAAGCATGACTAAATCCTAGTACTCAATCTTTTTTTTTACTTCAAATCTAAGCATGAGTTGGTTTCATTAATTACAGTCACATGTTTTTTTTTATTCTTATGGTCATTTGTTTTTTTATATATTTAAAAATAAGTGTATACCTAAATATAACTAGGTTTTTGGAGGAATGAGATCTTTTTGATGTCTTTAAATGTATGCCTAATTACTTGAAAATCTTTGTATAAGCTATTCCTAACCAAAAGACATATTAGTCCAAACATTTTTATTAATTTAATATATTTTTGAGCAAGTAATTTGATTTTTTATACTTGAAAGTAAAAAAATAAATATAAAAGACAATCTTCTATCTATTTGAACGCAAATTTAAATAAAAGACCAGTAAATACATAAGGATGTTCACATAGGAAAAAGCAATTAACTTGATGAAATTTTATTAAAAATGTGGAGAATTAACTTTTTTGAGCCATTAGTCCGATTTGTACAAATAAAATATGTTTAAAATTCTGAGGAGTTAAAGCTACTGTACATGTGACTTTATGGCTAAATGTACAATATTGGTAATGAAGTTACTTTTTTGGATCTTGGATTCAAGAGGAAAAATGATTTTTGAGTAAGTATATCTTCTATTTTCTATTAGCAATAATAAGTTCTGGAATAACTTTTATTTTTTATGGGATAGTACATGTTTTAAATATTTTTTTTTTTTTTTGTGGGTGATTTGTTGTGCAATAACTTTTTCATTTAAAATTAAATGATAGTTGTTTATAATACGTTAAACGTTTATTCTTTTTTCATGTCATAAAGATCTCATGTGCATTATGACTAGAGATGGGAAATTTGTTAAGAGCGATTACAGGATCTGCCATTACCATAAGGTGCCGTTGTTTATAAATATATAAGAAGTAGTAAAATGGCACATTTACTTTCAATTTTAAGGTGGCATCGATGTTAGAAAACAGGTTATCAACGTATATTTTTCTCCTCTTCAATACACACATAACCCTATCTCTACAAATGTCTAGTTTCTAAATAATTTCTAAAGAGTTGACGGAAAAGAGGTATTCACGCCGTAAAGAAATAGTACTCTTACAAAATGGGGACTGTGGAGTAAGAGCATGTACGCTGATGACATTTGAACCAAAGTACAGGAGACAATAGGTAATGTGTTTTCCTTCCACTGGCTTAAAAGTATTTTGTATGAGATGATCAACACTCACCGGGAATTCCTCTTTTTTCACAATTCTTAATGTTTTTCAGTATATAAATTAATTGTCCTGGATTAGAGAGTGTCAACGACATATCTATCTTGTTAGGAAAATTTGTTTAAGTTAAAATGCATCTTTTAGGAAAGGAGGATAATAGCGAAAAAAAGAGGAAAAGATATGAAACAAGAGCTTCTTCACTTTATTATGCTTTTATTAAATTTGATACTATTATTCATTTCGTTGGAAAGGGAGTCAGTATATCGTTTGTTTTCTTCTTCTTCTTTTTTGTAATATGATTAATGAATAACCATGCAAATATGAGCAAACATATCCTATTTACATACAAATTTGGTTCATTTTATATTGACTATAAATCAGATTTATATGTTCATATAACGATTCAAGTCAAAAGATTCATCATTTTGATGTTTCGTGTGTATTATAAATAGGTACATACATAAGATATAAATATAATAGGAATATTCAATGTCTTGGCTTCGAATCTATACCTCATCTACTCTTCAAATAGTGACAATCCATAAAGAACAATTGCTTACAACTGTAAAGTCAATCTTTTGTATAATGGCTATTATTTGAAGAAGTAGTCACACGTTTTTAGTGCTGATGATTTGACCTGGCAAGATTCTAAATAATGAAGTCGTGTAAGCTACAACGAATACGTAAATTACTTGCACTCATGTTATTTTCTGGAACTGGAGTTCCATACAAATACTAATTTTATTATATTGCATAAAATGTTGTGAAAATACCTACACATAGTTGATATATACATTTCAAAAAAAATAATCTTAAGGACAAATGGCTTTAACAATGAAAAAAAGAGACATCACTTATGTGGAATACAACTAGAAAAACCGTGACATTTAAATAAAATAAAATAAGTAATAAATGTGGAAAACTCCTATGAAATGACAAGATTTCTAGAATTAATTTTGTTCTGAATGAATTTAAGACCAGAAAAGTAGAACAATCGGATAAATAAACATATTTGACTCCCTCAAAAGTAATTGTTAATTTATTGCCCACATTATTTGTATGTACAATGATGTAATTACGTTATTTTAATAATATTAAATATATATATTAGGGTCTTAGGTATCATAAAGATTTACGATAAAAGGTTAAGCCCTTACCTACGTTTGCTGTTCCTATTGTGAAATCCATAAACACAGTAATAGTTTACCACCATTTCTTGAATCAAGAAGAGGCAAGGGATTTTATACTTCTAAAATCTGTTTGTTTATGCAAATAAAATGGTCGACTTCCATTATGATGGAAGTCAAGCGAAAAAACTCAATACATAATACGTCGAGATCAAAAATATTAGCGTCTCTGAATGTATCAAATAAATATTTTATGTATCAAAAATTGATTGACAGCTGTTATTTTGTCTCCATGTTTATTTACCATTATCCCAGATGTGGAAATTACGTACTATCTGTGATAATCAAAATATCTACTTTTCCTGACTATCTATTCACTTGTAAAATTTAGATTTTCATTCAATAGTCAAGATTGTTTCGATTCTGATTGATAATGATACACCATTCAAATTAATCATATCCATTATGTGGTATAATGGAAACAAAAATGGATCAAGATATTTTGAATGGAAGCCCTTTTTGGCTACAATGGTTTATGTAGTCCTTCGAATTTAATAAGAAAAATATAAGTGCTATGTCTTTTATAAGTACTTTTGAATTATTTACATGGAAATTTTTTTGTTTTTACTAAAAGAAAGAAGTAGTCATTTATTTTAAGTGTTCATGGTAGATTGATGGAGAGATACATTTTAAATTATTCATACCCACATATAGAGTGTATCTTAATAATTTTCCCTATGGGAGTTTATATAGCTAAAATAATTAAGCAATACGAGAACGTGTGTTCATACACTTGTAGTGGACATGCCCTTGAACATAAAAGACTCGATGAGAAAAGATTCAAACTTGAATACGACTCGAGGCTTCAAATCATCCTTAATTTTTATATATTTAAAAAACTGAAGAAAAAAAAAGGAATTGGGAAAAACAAACTCATGCACAAATAATGTTGTGTGTGAAAAAGATAAATTTCTACTTTCCCTCTTGAATGGTTCTATTTTAATTACTTCAACATTAGGTTTTGAAAAAATTTGCATAGGAAGTACCAATTAGTTAGGTTCGTTTTTGAGGTTTTTTGTATAGTACTCATGAATTTCAACCGTACGGAAACGGCTTTTTGCGTAGCTTTCAATAATTTTGCATGCTCCTCTTGCGTTTGACTCTGACTTTTGACCAAGAAAATTTTGAAAAAGTTATATGATGAGTTTTTTGTAAAATATAGTGTTTTTAGAGATAAAATGTGCACATATGTAATTCCAAAATTAGAACAAAACAGTATTTTTTCAACAAGGCTTGAGACTTGATGCCAACTTGAGTTTAAATTTATATTTCTAATTACGAATCCTTTTTTTTTTTTTTTTGTATTTTGGTTTTCAGTAGATGTAGAAAATTTCTTAAAGAGTAAGAATTGTGTACAGGAATCAGTAGAAAATATAATTGTAGTAAATATGAACTATTTATAGAGTTGTGAAAATTGCTGAACTCCAGGGGAACATAATTTTCTCATAAGCATATCAGGTGACAACTGCTCAGGTTTTATATTTTCTTTTTAGTTTTTTCGGTTTATTTTTAGCTTTACAGGACGCTTGGAAAATTTAAAAGAGTAAATACATACTGTACATGTGTCAATATGCTATGAAACCACAAACTATAGAAATGTCAAATGAGACTAAATTCAATACTCACGTTTTATATTTTTTGGTGGTGTCATAACTATACATTGAGGCACATCTCAAAGGAAAACATAGTGTCCAAAATGCAAGAGTACATAGATTGATAATCAGGAATCTAATACGAGGTTTTAACTCTCACTCAGATTCCATCAATTATAATTACACTTATAATAATCAGCTTATATTTTGTCATAAATGTATGTAATTGATTCTCAATGACATGAATAGAAAATAAACTTTAACCTTTTCAATGAATGTGCGAGTAAAAACTTAAGGGCTATTCCATTAATTAGGCTCTACACATCCATTCAGAGCAAAAAAGCGGTTGATATCGTTGGGTTAATGTGAATAACTCACAATGATTGTTGATCAATTATCATATCATAGTATATGAATACTTTATCAAGTGCCTTTACAGAGTATAATTAAATATAATTATATCTATTAATACTAGTATGTTAAGATAATATTCATTATGTATGTAGATATGGTCCCACATAAGCAATATTTGCATTTCCAACTATTATCCTAAAGACCCTATAAAAAATCCCTACGTCACACTCACGTCATCCTTGTACATTGTTGATAGAAGCAAAAAGACAGAAAATAACTGAGTAGTAGTTAACCCATTCTTCCCAACTCTGGAATTTTTCTTCAATAAATAAGAAGGGAACTGTTTGTAGCTTGAAGGAAGCTGACTCTAAAGTAGAAAACAATCCTTACGGAAAGAGATACTTTTAAATCTATAAGCGAGATTAATGAAAATAAAAAGCACTTGCTTAAGCTTAAAAAATGAGAATATATTGGTATTGTTCGGACTATAACGAAAGTGGAAACATGTCGTTATAAAGCATCAAAATTGAATTTATAAAAACTTGACTTTCTAAGCAGTTACTTAGTTTGACATGCATATTCACACACAAAAGAGCGATATTTATTAACGATTCAGATCAGCTAGTCTGACCATGCAGGATTCCTTTTAAAAAGAACAAATTTTATTTCAAGCAATCAATGTTTCAAAACACGACTAAGAGGGAAAAAAGTACATATACAAATAAATAGCTGACAAACAGATATATAAAAATTATAATGTAAGTTTTTTATGTTAGGTGGAAAACATATGGAACTTACTTCCATCAATGTATCTCTAGTACGAGTGTCAGCGTAGCGTAGTAGTTTTGCCTGATATCTATGATCCCACAATCGAACAATTATCGATTGAACTGCTGCAATTACAATGAATGACCTCTAGTGTAAATTCCCTTGTTGTATGTATGTACATGGACTTAACTATTATTAATTTCGTATTTTCTCCAAAACAACCATGTTTTAGGTATATAATGAGACTACAAAGCGTCACGCCTATAACCCATATTTCATAGTACCGCAAAGTGTTAATATATATTATTCTAATTTAAGAGGAAATAAAATAGAAAGAAAAAAGTTTTCCAGAGGAGCAGCAGCACATAGAAAACTATGTATGTACATACAAGGCCGTGTGTATTTTTTATATAACATGGATTAAGATATTTTACATTAGACATAAAAAAATCTGCAAGTTTGTTTCTTAATTGCCTCAATATCCATGCACGTTTGTGTGTATGTTATATTTCCTTGCTATCAACCCACACCATACATACATACATACATACATTATCCAGGACATTTATAAATGGGTTAGAAAAGTAAGTAGTACTGAATATATATGATTAATGACATTAAACATATCATATGTATGTTTGTATCGTTTTCTAAATATTATGTAAATAAGTTGTATTTGACCTCGTCGCCAAATACACATTTCCAAAGAGCTGCAAAGAGGAAAAAAAAGAACTTGAGATATTGAATATTAATGACACTTTATGTTATATATATATATATAGGTAAAAAACTTTATTGCCACACTTCCAAATAATAAAACTTACTATTAGCAGAGTATTATTAGTTGAATGATTCTTTTTGACGGTTTTTACTTAGATATTTGGAATCGTGCACTGGCTTACTTATTTTCCAATGTGAATTACATGCCTTTTCTACTCTTAGACTACTAAAAGGACTTTATATATAGTCCTAGGGCACAAAGATAGAAACCAGGGGGTCCACAAGTCATTTTTTCTATTTTTAAAACAAGTATTCTACTGCCCAACTTTATAATATTTATGCTATTATGTTTCAAATGTGTACATACATGTATCACAAAGGGAAATGTTGATTAAAATATCATGTGATGTTGCTATAATATGTATAGCAACAATGACGAAATATTGTACATAGGTCCATCTATATTTGTACAAAATGAATATAAGTTCCCCAAAGAGAATTTGTCGGCAAAAAAAGATGTTTATTCATTTCATTACTCATAATTTATGGTACAGGCTTGGAGCTTGAAAAATTTAAAAACTCCATTATGCTCTATTTTTCTCTGTTCTTGGCCTTTATTTTTGACATTCATTTAATTTCAAAATACATCAAGGCACAATTATATGAAAAAATTGGCATTGGTAGACAAGAATATCAAGAAAACCGAACAAGTCAAACAAAGTTAAGGTATAAGATTTTTCGTAACAAAATAATAATGTCGAAACTAATCTCAAAGAAATAATTTTAAAAGCTCGATAAAATATGAAATAATTGTTTTGCAATATTAATTCTTCCTTAGTGGTTTTTTTTATCGTCTCGTATTCTCATCATGTACAAGTATAACACAAACCTAGAACATTAATCATGCAATAGCCATTCAGCTTTTTGTGACTAAATAAGTTTGTTATTACTGATGAAATACAGTAAATAAATGATTATGAAGCTAATTGACAATAAGATTTTGATTATGTACACTTTTATACTCCTTTTAATCTAAAGTTAGTAGGAATGGGCACTTTGTTGAGGTGAGAAAGCATGTTCACAATTACTATCTGGTACCTTTACATTTTATCTGCTGATTGTTACTACGCAGTATTAAATAATACACAATAGATACTTATATAGTAATTGCAAGTTCTCACCACAACAATACTGAGAAGACTGAATTCAAATTGATCATCAAGGTAGGAGTACCAACTGATATTTTTCTTTTCTTCCTTAAACTCGACTTTACCTCAACATTTTGCCCATGTTAATCTATAGTTTAGCTAATTTTTCTTCTGGACAGACTACTATATATTCTTTCGAACAGGAGAGTTTGAAGTTTAAGTCAGACTTGATATTGAGCTAGCACCTCCCATTCCAAATATTTTTTTCATGATCTAAGCCATATTTATGTTATCTAGATTGTCCAGTTGCGGTTATTATTATTATGTTGTTGTTGTTTTTTTGTGTAGGGGGGGGGGGGGGGATGATGATTTAAAAAAGTAAATATTATATTTGCAAATATAATACCTAAAAATGTTGAAAAAAGGGTGTGCCAGTGAACGTCGATCAATTCAAAATCTTGTTAGTTGCTAACCTGTAATATATTTGTATTTATTGAAAATGAATACACTGATTATTCCATCCTGTATTTTAAATTAAAACATTTTCAGGAGACATTGGGTGTTCCATGGTCACCATAGTATTTTTGATATTATGCATTAGAGTTGTAGAAAAATAAAAGTTATGTGCTTTTAAAGAAATCTTTCTCTTGGTGATATCAAAAACAATATGGTAATCAAACTGGGAGCGATACAGTATTGATATTTAAATGAAAATACAGGTAAAGCGTATCATACAAAAATTAGTACCAATCATTTATTTTATTTATTTAAAATATCGAATGTGTTCCTCAATAGGATTTTGAAACTTCGTGGACAGAACAGTATTTTCAAATGAAAAAAGTATGAAGTCTAACCAAGTAGTATCTTATTAGTATTGATGTCCAAAAGAAACATTTTGATAAGTACATTGTCATCATTACCAATTGTTTATTTTGCCTATTACTAATATCGACTTATGAAATGACTATTGGTATCTGAACTGCATCTGATCCAGAAAATGAAACAAGCTGCATCATGAACGAAATTTGGATTTTGCAACATAATAATATCGGTTGTAATTCTCTCTACTTAATCATTTACGATCTCACTGGGTCTGATAATGCCCATCAACAAGAGAAAACATTGAGAATGAACAAGTAAATTTAATTGAAGCACAAATGACGAGTAGGATAAAGCTAAAGCAAGTTCGGCATGGCAAAGTCAAGCTATACAAGAATTCTAAACAAAATTAGAGAGAAAGCCCCAAGATATTAAAGAAACCAGGAAAATGTACTATCGCATAAATAAAAATAAAATAGGATCGAAATTGAATTTCAGAAATCCTTGGAGTAATTGAGCTTTCTCATAAAAAAGAAAGAAAAAATAAGAATTTATTATTATTATGGCTGCGTTGATATAGATGTATGTATTTTCAATTTGAAATTTGATTCAATAGACGTTAATAAAATGAATATTCGATATTTTAAATGTAAAAATCTATTAATTTTTTTTTATTCTGGGATTTTTGTACAAAATAGAATTTCATTTTACATTCCGACTATGCTTTGACAATTTATCAGTTTTTTGCCTCTCTTCTTTCTTTCAAATGCGTAATGTTTCCTTGAATTGATCAATTGCAATTAATGACTAAATACGAGGGTAGGATTGGTAAGTTTTTGGAGTGAAACAATGTATGTATATATTCTTTCTTTATGGGCCTTGTTAAAGCCGTTTTTATTCATCCCGCTATCTTTTCAAATACACATAAAAAAGTTTATTTCCCATATAAACCTTTGCAAGCATCTCAGGCAAATTCATGCAGGGTCTTATTTTGACAATTGGCAAATTTGGGATTGTCTGGACCTGTGATATTTTGATTTTTTTTGGTTTTATCTTACCCCCAAAAGAGTATAAATGTACATCTTTAATATTTGGCAAATTTAGAGCTTGAATCAATAGAAAATAATTCTGGGCACGTTCAAAGGCATGTAACAAAAAGGATACATATTATTGGCTCTTTTAAAATAATTAGTTTACTTATTATTCCCGATGTATTTGAAAATAAATTTCAGATTATATTTATTAATGGTTTTTATATTGAAATTATTATATTCTATAACTATATTGACAAACTTTCTCTAGCCACTAATGAAAGTATAACAGCATAGAAAAATATTGAAATGAAATGGAAAGGAAATAAATTTTGAGTACAATCGTGTATGGAGCGACAATGACACTGGAGTAGGTAGTAAGTTTGGTTTGCTCACTCCTGCTTTCAATTAGTTTGAGACTGAGGAAGTCAAGGCATTCAAGTCCCTCCATCACTTCTAGAGTCTGTTCTAGCACTATAATCATATACAAGAACTAGTGAGGCAGAGCTAACTAATGACTCCGTCCTATGTCTCCTAGGAGTAATGCTACTCTCTAGATACTCGAAAGTTCCTAAAAATACGAATAGTAAAAAATAGCAAATAGGAATCCATTATTTTTGCATGAAATTGAATGCATTATTCTATTCAACCTTATTCAAGTTGTTTCAAATGTTTTTTTTTGTGCAATGCTTAGCTTCTGGACAATTACAACAGACTTGATTATTTCTATTATTTTATCGACATTTTTGACAATTCCATAATTGATTTCTTTTTACTACACCTAAAATGTATTTATTTATTTATATTAAATTAAAAATAAAGTATGAAACTTAAAATTTAATTTATTCTTTTTATTTATTTACATTTAAAAAAAAGTTGTTCTTTGTACCTTAGTGCTAATTCGAGTATGAATATATTAACCGCCCCACAGGTTTCAGAAGTTTTTTTTGTTCTAATATTCGTATTTACTTCCATAATGAATAAATTTAGTATTTGAATTGATTTTTATATGCTCTAAGTAATTACCCCATGTAATAAGTTAATGTACTAATCGGCTCAACATTAAAAATTACTTAAAATTTATAAAAAAGTTGTCTTTTAATTTTTTTTCTTCAAAAACAGGTAAGTCATTTATTAGATGCGTTACTTAAATGACCAAAAAGTATAACTTTGTTGTGTTAAAGAAATCAGTCAATGAATCAATATTTGGGTATTTTCTTCTTGAATAATCAACCTCGGTTCTAAAAAACTTATATTGGTCTAGCTCTAGTATATACTCAACAAACAAATTGATACGTGATGTTGTTTTGCAAAACAAAAAAAAAGGGGGAAAAATTAGAAAAACAATTTGTTGTAAGTCAAAAGGTCAAAACACAGATTTAACACTATCCTGGCCAAAAAAAGTAATTTTGATCATTTGGAAATTTAATTTTTTAATACCTTGGTTATTTTACATAGATGTATTCATGCTTTTTCTTGATTTTTCTTTACAAATTGTATTCACATGTTTTTACTTAAATGTTTTTACACAACATTACATAAGAAGTTACAAAAATATCATTTGTTTTACTTATTTATGCCATTACAAGCCAATTTGGCCCAAATAATAAAATGAGTTTTTCCCGTATTAAGTTTATTTTCGTTTTACTCTGGAAGATGAATTATATGACTAGTTTGTAAAAATCATAGAGGAGAGGGAGGCATGAGATTTGACCCATCAATTTATAATAAATTAATATAGTGAAAAAAGATGGCTGAATTCCTAAGGATAATAATATCTTAGAAAAGTGTTGGAGGTGCATTGATTAAAGAACAGTGACAATTTAGAAGAAAAAGGGCATATTCCCTTCATTAAACCTTCTAATGAATGCATATTTGGACAAAAATACCTAAATTATATACTTTGGGTCTAAATGATCTCTAACAACCGTTCTGGTATGCTGAAAAATCCTGCCCTTCTAGTTTTAAGGTGTTGAATAAATTAGTCTTCTTTGAACTTTAATATGGAAATTATATGTTGGAGCTTGATTTTACCTATATTTGGATGATTAAAAACATATTTTTTCTTGCTAAAATGATAGGAGAAAAGATGTCATATAACTGATGTATCTTCAAATAATAATTATGACGAAAAAATGATATCGAAACTAGAATAAAACTATCTTAGAAAAGATATAAGCACTTTGGTCCTAGAACGGCAAAACCTCCCAGGTGATAATATTTTCATTACATTTTCAAATAGATGTACACTAGGCTATACTGTTTTCGAGTCCATACTTTATTTTGTTTGCACCAAAGGACTTTCTGCAACCTATTCATGAAAAAATAAGATCTGCATAGTTTTAGCATTCATAACTATTTTTGTGGCCTCTTTAGCCATTTGAAAAGCAATCAGACCCACAAAATTTCTATACCTTCTTTGTGATCTCATTTTTCAAAAAACTTTTGATGCAAGTTGGCATACGACATTTTTTCAAAAGTTTTGGCTCTACAAGTTGACGTATGAGGGGCAAAAATTGAGTTTTTCATTTTTTTTTCTTTATCCTTTCAAACCCGTAAGGTATCAAAAAGTATTTTTAATTGGAAGTTATGTTTTTTGAGATCAGAGTGACCGCACTAACCTAATTTGATTTTATACAAAAATTGTAACTCAACCCGTTTCTCTAAGAAATTATGGGACATTGGTGTCCCTCTGGGCTTGAATGGAATTTTCTCCTCCTTAAAAATACACGGTTTATCAGTACTTTTTTTTTATTTATTTCATCTTTATTGTTTCTTTAGGTAAATTTTTCTTCATTTTTATATTCTACTTGACAAAAAAATTTGAAAAATCTTAAATAAAAAATATATATCATATGTTATGTACATTATAAAGGTGATATTTTATGAAGCAATTTCTATTGATATATTAATAAAAAAACTCCCTCACACCCAGAGAAAAACTTGTCCCCCGAAGATCGTAGACTTGATAAATTTCTAATGTATGCATTAGAACTAAAAGATATTTTAAACGTATAATTTTTTAATTATATATATTAACAAATAATTTCCTTGAAAAACGAAAAATTTATTTTGGTTGAAACATGATTTTTTTGCATGTGTAAAAATCGTAACTTTCAGTACCTTCAAAAATATTTAAATCAAATATATTTATGACTAACTATGAAATATAAATAATAGCTTGACATCTTAGCTATCAAACAAACAAACAAAATCAGTAGACAATGGAGCACATCATCGTATTTTGAATTTATGGGACATCGGTGTCCTCTGGATTGGAAAGAGTAAAAAAACTACTCTAAAGTTTTGAGTACATTGTTATTTATTTTATAGTTATTTATTGTTTGAATAAGTTACATCTTCACTGTGGGCGAATGTTAAGTCAATATTTGCATTGATTCAATTTTATAGCACATTTTTCCTCTTAATTTTATGGATTTATTTGAAACAAAAATAAATCATATGATCATTCTTATATAATGAAAATCTGGCTCATCAAGAATTAAGACGTTTATACATTAGACTTCTGAGAACTTATATTAGAGTATTGTATACTTTTAGATAGATCACATGGAAAAGAAACCAAAGAAGAGAAAAATCAGGATTCAATACTAACATTCAGCAGTTTTGCGGTACTACATACATAATTTTATTTAAATCATATTCAGTGAGATTTTTTTTTTTTTTTTTTTCAAATATATGTACACACAAATATCAAAAATAGATTTAGGATGTATTTACGTAAAATATGTTTTTTAAGACCTTTACATTACGATTTTTTTTTCTTCCTTTTTCCATTTCATTTTTTGACATTTTATTTGAATTTTATTCTTATAATAATATGTGTGGTGTACTATCAGGATACGTACATATATTTTGGATTTTGTGAGACTTTCTTTATAAAAAATATCATTTTTCATCTTATATGTATTTTTATCCCTATAATTATTAAAGAAAAGAAAGAAAAGGGGGAAAAATACATATATATATATATATATATATTTAATTCTGGAAAAGGCGTTTTTTATTTAATTAAATTTAATTAATTATATTTTTTTTTTCTGACATGTAATTTATGAAAAAATAAAATACAAAAGTATGAAAATAAATATAAAAAAATATTACTAGGAGTTGTGCCTCTCTATAGAAAAGATTTATTTTTTTTGTATTTTTATATTGACAGCTTGCGTATGTTTGTATACAAATTAAATACATTAAACTAAGAGAATCATTGAAAACGAACACTCATTATAGCTAGGCACTGATTTGAATACCTAGAGATCAGCAGACTAAATTTTGTATTTCTTTTCAATTGATCCTTATTATTATATGTACATTATTATTTTTCTTTTATAAATTCATTTTTGTTTATTTAGTTAAGGACAAACCTAAAAGATACATTTAAAGATATAATTAAATGTTTATGTATTTCTTGAACAAATATTAATGGTCAAAGGTTTCTATAGTACAAGCTTGAATAAAAATCTATAATGTATTGTCTATCTAAGTGATAAATTATTACAAGGGTCAACAACTTTGAAAGGCCAAAAATACTAAGGGGTATAAGTATAATAAAAATAATTCAATTTTACACACTGATTTCAATTCTATAATTTTTTTTTCAATTTCTCAAAAACTGTTGGACTCTCAAGAAGAAATAGTACTACAGTATTTTCAAATTTGTACTAATTTTATTTATGTCAAAAAATAGATGTGCTACTCAAAGAAAAATCCCCTCTCCATGCAAGAGTTTGAATTTCATGTTTTGAAAGCAAAATTTAATTTTGACTCTGGATTTTTGGAAAAAAAAGGTGCATATCTAATCTGTAAATATATTAAGTAGATATTTTGACTAACAACATTTATTAGTTTTTAGACTTTGTTCAATTAAAGACTATTAACTTTGAAAATTTAGACACAATTTCGTTATTTCTGCTGTAGAAACATATTGAAAGTATCATATGATTTGTCTTACAATGTTACTTGTATTCTATTCCACTCATTTTGAATTTTTGTTTTTTTTAAATCCTAAAAAAATCTCAAAACCTGATTTTGAGACTTTTTTTGAAGAATTACTATCGAAAGTTAAAAAAAAAAAGGAAAAGGTTGACTCTCCCGTGTAACAGAAGAAAAAAATTAAACCACATTTCCTTCATACATTTTTTTTATACAATTAGTTATAACGTCAGAAATTGACGTATAAATATTAAAGCACAAAAGAACGTCACAAAAATAGAAAATAAGGCTTTAACCACTTTAATTTTGGTTTTCTGTGGATGACAAAAATGTCTAATACTTATATGTTTATGAGTGAAATTTATTGAGAAGACGTGTGTTAAAATTTTGCGCCTACTGTTTTATATATATGTATTAAGAAAGAAAAATAAACTGATGTACCTAAAAATCAAATTTTTTAGACTTGATGTGAACGTGGATATACAAGTACAGAAATAAAATAATAAGCATGAACCGAGAGAAAATTTAAATTTTGACCAGTTATGTTTCAGGCCTCGAACTCTCCTCTCCTACTATAACTATTGACACATTCAATTTTTAATCCAAAGTTTCCATTGAATACACTGAAAAATGTCACTATCTATTTATACATGAAGGGATTTTGTATGAGTAATCATGATTTTCCACACATGACATCATTATCGAAATTCTCACGTATTCATTGAAAAGCCTATTTACGTCATTATGAACAAAGTTACATCATAAATCAATCCACAATTATCAAACCAAAAAAGGTTTATATTCGAAACCGGATACTAAGTACGTGTATTTGTATATCATTTGTATGAACATTTTTTGTATGTGAATAGAATTTTATTTATTAAGAATATACTTATTTTCTACAAAATTTCATGCTACGATTTTACATGGAGTTATATGTATATAACATAATAATATTGTATATCCTGAGAAAACAGAATAATTATGTTGTCAAAAAATCCTTTTCCTGAAGGTTTTTATTCGGAAATCAATCATGGTACTGCTTTCCGTACATTCAATAATTATAAGACTTTTTTTAAGCATAAGTATCTAATTAATTTTTTCCTTGAAATAATATTTGCTTATATAGAATCAGATTAAGTAGCAATATTGATTTTCTTGCATTTGAATTAAAGCAAAAATTACTCGATAAATTAAATACATCAACTATGCGAATATGAAATATCAATAATTAATTCCTTTAATAAGACCCTTAAGTAATTGAATAGACGAAAAGCAGCATTAATAGTCTTTCGACTAGAACTAAGAAGATTTCAATAGTGATCATAGTATTCACTTTGCCATAGATTGACCAATTCAATGCATAGTGACTGCAATTTAATACTTTATTCAATTTCATTTTGCAACAAATGTCAAAGTTGTCAGGGATGGTTGAATATTAAAAAAAAGAACAGTTTGAGTTAGAGTTTAAAAAAAATATATTAAGTTAAACTCTAGGAAGATCATAAAAAAAACAAGAATTATAGACTAATATAGTCCACAAATAGATTTAATCGATAATAGACCAAGTAAGTATGGAGTATTAAATTTTGGCATCAAATCAACTTTCAGTAACTAAGTTAGTAGCAAAAAGTGTTGCAACTTTCCTCCGTCTCCCCTACATCCCTATATTTGGTATTAATAACGTATTAAATTGTAACGATTATTGATTGGTACAAATATAATAGATGATTTAATAATGATAAATGGAGAAAAATTTGCCTATTTAGGGAAATTTCATATTTCATTTTAAAGAGAGATATCTTAATTCAAAAGAAATGCCCATGACTAATGCTGGGATAACAACAGAGACATGCATATTCTTAGACAAGAAATATGACATTCGATAAATTTTGAATAGATATTACATATTTCCAGAAATCATTTTTGTTTACCGAAATTTAAAACTATATCTTCCCGTCGTAGTTCTATAATTTTATAAATCAATATAGCTACGAGTACATATTATAGGGAGTGCAAGTTAGTTTTTTTGTGACTTCAGGATGAAATGAACAAACAGATTAATTAAAGTATTGTCCGTCACAGGCTACAACTTTTTTCCCCTTCTCAGGCAATTTTTGAGTTCAATTTCAAAAAAAAATGTATCGTCTTTTGAGGCTTGGATCAAGTTAGGAGCCAATTTTTGATTTCTTTGAAAGAAGTGAACCGGCAATCTTCCAAATTGCACTGCATCTATTGAAACAACCAGTAATCAGAGAAAGCATTTGTCTGGTAAATATGACAAGTGTATTAAAATATCCCATTTGAGGGTTTCCAAATATTTTTTTACGACTTTTGCAATATGAGGCCGAGCGTTATCAAGTAAAAGAATAACTTTATCATGTCTTTGCGCATATTCAAGCCGTTTTTCTTGTAATGTAAGGATCAAACGAATCAATTGTAGCCTATATCAATTGTCCTTAATAGAACTGCCAGATTATAGCATCTCATGGTAACCAACACCTTTTTGGTCCCACCGGATCCAATGCATGACCTTTGAACTATGAATATTCCACTTTGGTGTTGATGTTGAGGTCGATGGCAACGATTGACCGGTATTTTTCCTTTTTGGGGTTGTCGTAGTACATCAATTTCTTATCCCTCAGTCAGAATCCGATATAAAAAAACCTTTATTTGGTTCCTTTGAATGAGCTGCTCCCAATTGAAAAATCGTCTTTCAATGTCACTCAGCTTCAGTTCCTAAGACAAATAGTTGTCTTCCTTGTGAATAATACCCATGGGTTTCAATTGCACGAAAATGTTTTGTTACATTACTCCCAATGATTTTGCAAGTTCCTCTTGCGTTTGATTCGGATCTTCATCGAGTGATTCCTCAAAATCTTCGTCTTTGAATTTTTTTGGCTGTCCAGAACAAGGGTCCTCTTAAACTCTGAAATTACCATTCTTGAAACGTCTAAACTATTTGCTACATAATTTATCGATTGGAGCATTGTCACTATAAATTTCTAAAAGCATTCGATGTGCTTTAGCCGCACTTTTTCCCCAATTAAAGGAGAAACATAAAACCTCCTGCAAATGCTTCTGAGTTACCATAAAATCCGACATATTTAACAAGTAAAAACAGGGTTTTTTTTGTTTGAAGCTCAAATCGATATAAACTCAATATTATTGACAGAAATCTTATCTCTTAGAAACAACCGAAACCTGCTGATACTATGAAACATTCATAACAACAGAGTCATCGTTAGAAAACGAACCGAGCTAACTTGTACTCCCTATATGTACGTTAGGGTGATCCGTCTGCCCCCTATCGCACGGATTTTTCTGGCTATTTTTTCAGTGTTGAGGCTACTCGTGATAAGCACCCCTGTAAAATTTCAGAGTGATTGGTCAATGATAAACCCATGCACAAATTGATTGAAAATTGCCACTTTTTATGATATTTAAGATAAAGTTGCTTATTGCTAGAAAAAGCAAGGTAGTCCTTTAAACTAATTAGAATACTGTACTGCCTACTACTGTATTTGTTCTATGCAAAAAGTTTGTGGTTCTTATTCAAAAATTGAACCATAAACAAAAATAAACAAGCAAATAAAACAAAAAAGAACAGATAAAACATGTTTCAAATCTATTCTAATGTCAATAACCATGATTTTGATTTTACAGAGGAATCCCGTTGGTTAGGTGTATTGGCTCGTCGATTTTCAACTACTTGTAGTATGTGTTGCAACTTTGATTCTTTCTTCGCTGAACCAATGAAGTCTGAGCAAAGCTTGACTCCCCTTTCCGCTGTGTCATTGACAACTCTTAAACTATTGATCACTTCCATGTTTCTCAGATAGCCGTTCAATTGACACCATTCTTCCACTGGCTTTTTGATGAAACTTGAATCAATGCCCAGAATTCTGAAAAAACTCCAGCTGTCTTCTCCAACAAAAGCAGATACATCTTCAGCAGGTCCAACAGGAATTTCAGGAAAAGTAGGCTTTCCATAGCCTGAACCGTGCCTTTTCAAACTTTTCAATTGTTCTGTTGGCTGACAAGACATCATGGTGTCAGCAACTCTTTGCTTTTGGTCTGCCTTGACTGAATGCTGAAAAGCACAAGTGGAACCAGCTCTTCAGAAAGGTACCACATATGATTTGATACAACTTTAAGAGCTACTTCTGACAGATTTTGTTGCACTACTTGATATTCCTTCAAAGTGTTGATCAACTTGAGGTCATTTCTGGGAGCAGAGCATGTCTGGGATGCGGCAATCCACCAGGGGATATAGCAGTACACAACAAACTCTACGAATTCGTTGAGTTTTTCTAACTGCTTTTTTTGCAACATCACTGGCTTAAATGACTCAACCTGATTTGACAAAAGCACGATTTTCATAGAATACAGGATTTTTTCCATCCATCGTGCGTTGCTTATTGCTCCTGGGACTTGGAATCGGTTGAAATTAGCTGGGGCTTCACCTAAATATATTAGTGTAAGCGTTACCAACTCTTTGTAGTCTCCTCTAACAAAGCTTTTATTTAAAGCTTCTTTGCACAACACGATTACTTCTTCTTTAAGAATTCGTAATGGGCGTCTAGTCTTCGGAATGAACAAACTATACTTCGTATACTGCAACTTAGAAAATCCATTCTTGAAATTTTTGAAAATAACTGTTTGAGGACCAGAGGAAGGCTCAATGTTCAAGCACTCCCAGCAATGTGATAGAATTCTTTCACCTATATGTCTTCTGCAAGGTAGCCAGAGCAACTCTCGCTCCAAAATGTTCTGAACAGATACGCATGCAGCAGTAAGGGATCCGGTGTTGCTGGCTGTCGTATCGAAAACCATGGCACGCACCTGATCTTTGCACTTCCAGTCATCTAAAAAATGAATGAAAAAGCTTAAAGACTAATGCACTAAATCTTATTATACTTGTATCTTGTATAGCTTGTATCTGAATTTTCTATTCAGCTTCTTTTTAGAATAATGACTGCAGTAATATTTAGCTGCTAAATCAATTGTCAAAAATAACATGCTATAGTGAAAGTTTTCTTCAATTTGAATTTAAAAGTAAAAAAAGTTAAAATCTTTACTAAATTTTGGAAAAAAATAGTATCAACCATCAACAGCTTTCTGTAGAATTGAATATGCTATCTTTATATTCTACAAAATATAATCTATTTTTGAATTACTCATCAAGGCATCAAGTAAAGTATTCAATTCATGTAAATGTACTCAATTGGGAGTCCTTGCTTATAAGGAATAATCGTCAGGAAACACTGCTTAAAAAATCTGTTGTTCTTATAGAATTATTCTAAAGATAAATCATCAAAATAAAACTTGCTTCCTAAAATGGCTTTAAGATTTTTTACTACAAAATAAACAAAAAGAAGAATTGCTCAAACGATCTTTAAAAACTACATTCGGTTTATATTAACTTAATTAATGTGACTGGCTGCATCTTAAATAGTAGAAATAACACCCAAACCGAACATAATCATTAAGTTTTAAACTCATCATTTTAAACTAACTTGTGGATATAAACGCGGTGACGGATAAAAGAAGTTACGATAAACGAGGGTTGATTACCAAAGGATACACTATATTTAAAACAACTTGTTATTAAATTCAAAGTTTGAAAATAAAATTTTTTATTAGAGTCTAAAGTTTTAAAGATATTGTTTGACTTATCTAAAGATATAATTTAGCTCACTATTTCTTAAAAATCATCAAAAATTGAAAATTTTCAATCAATTTGTGCATGGGTTTTCCGTTGACTAATCGCTCTGAAATTTTACAGAGATACTTATTACAAGTAGTTTCAACACTGAAAAAATAGCCAGATGTCTAGCTTGAATTTTTCGTTTTTGAGGGGCAGACGGATCACCCTAATGTACGTATATATAATGCATTTGTATTTTATTTAATAGATTTATAAAATTTGGTCACAGAAGGTTTCAAATTTTTATTTTTTTCACTCTTTCCCATAAATCCTTTAGTTTTAGCAGGATTACAATGACGTTATGGGTGTAGACATGAACATAGAAGGATATTATTAAATTGAAGAAAAATGAATTCTTATGTACGCTAGATACTCATAAATTTTAACTACTAAAAATAAACTCAACAATAATTTATGTACACAGATACGGCATAGAAAAGGTAAAAGTTCTGAGTGGTTTGTTCCGAATCAATGAAAAAAGATTTTATTCTCCCTCCCGCCAAAAGATAAGCTATTCATATATAACATATATGTATATGTAGAAATACATCGTACATCCAGTTAAAAACTAACCTAGATATAAAAAATACGTGAGGTGAATACAAATTACAAAAAAATTCAAACAAAAACTGTTCTGAGCCAACATAAAAACATTATGTATGTATTTTTTAAGATTATTTTATTTATTTATTTACCTATTTGTAAGTAGGTAGATGTTGATGTTCAGATATGGGTCATAAATAAATTCTTTTATTAACGCAAGAGAAATACATTTCTGAATTTTAAGAGGGTACTTTATTCAGGGAAAAAAACTCAAGTATGGGAATCATATCATTTTATGAGACTCTGGCTCAATTATCGGAATCTTTAAATGCAAGTTCTAACAACTCTGTAAAACCTTCGTTTGCAAACTTAGATTTCCTTAACCCCAAATTTTATCAAGCTGCTTTCTAATTGTTTTTCATTGCTTGTACTTTTTAATATGCTACTAAAATGTCTAATCACAATATATGCATTTTTTTTATTGTACAAAGTGATAATGTCTTTTCTAGGAATTTACTGTATATTTTTGCAATTTTTACCAATGTTTGATGAACATAATTAATTTGTTCACTTTTAACTCATTAGTGTCCTTTTATTCTTATTATTATCTACCACGACGAGCTTTGGGGGATAAACGAAAGTATTTAGAAATATACGTACATTATTTAAATCATGCCTCTTTTTTTTTTAATTTTTGAGTATTATACAAGTATTTAGATTAATTTATATATTGATATAATTTATAAATGTATTGTATATCTAAATAATAACTCTGCCCAATATTAAAAAGTTGGCAACAAGAAAAATACAGAAAACTAGCTACCAGTTGTTTTTTCAAATTTTTCTTTTCCCTTTTGAGAACCTAGGTTGCAAATGCACAAAAAAGCTCGACGTGTACATGTCGAATTCTTCTTCTTTTGTCTTCAACATGAGACATACACATTGTTATTAATGAAATATAAGCTGTTATTTTTGTACATTACACAAACTCATCTAAAGTGACACTTATTTGATACTCAAAATTTGTTAAAAGTAGTAAATATTTAATAGAAGCTTTTATCAAAAATGAAAATGTTCTAACTATATTAATAACAAATTATATCCTATGGAGACTCCAAAGTAATTTTTTTATGATTAATTTTGAAAAAAAAATATGTTTGTCTCCTTGCCTTGAGTTCATACAAGTATTTTTAGCATTTGAATTAATATTTATGAGTGTAAAATGGATGAAATTATTTAAATAAATGTTACAAAATTTAAATAGTAGCATTTATAAACTGAACATAATAAAATTAAATTTTTTTTATTCTTGAGTTAATTTTTTACTTCAGTTCACTAACCAGCTTAAAAAAGATGTTCACTAACGGAGCATGAAAAAACTTTACAACTCAAATATATTTAGATTTAAAAAAATTAAATTTATTAATTAAAAGTGTATCGAAATACATAAACATGTATTTCATGGTTAATTAATGTATCCGGCCTGAAGCTTGGTCGGGAATTATCAAACATATATACACAGAAGAACTTTGAAAATATTAAACCACTATGTTGTCTTTTACAAATTCTATATTTTTATGGATCTTTTTTCCAGAAAACAAACATATAAAAGGGTTGAGGTCTGGTAAATAAGCTGGTCAAAAGTCATTCATTTATATTTACGAGGACATCATTTCTTTAAAATATACAGATATTACCTCATTTTAAAGAAAGTAATGGTCCGATTCCACTAAAGGAGTTGAATTTAGGTCCAAATTTCAATTTGGTGGTAAAGTTTGGGACAATCACTAACTTAATGACAAATTTTAAAGAGTTTGAATAATGTTGGTGGACCCTGTAAATACCTACAAGTTTGCCTATGCCATCAAAATGGTTTCGAAAAAATATAGTAACAAAAAATGTAATTTATTTTTGTAAAAAGTAATTTGACTCTTTGAGCATGATGTGTAAAAAATCGAATTTTACTTCATAAATATATAGATACAAAATATATGAACACAAATTGATCTCTTGATATTTTTTTATTCGGCATTATAATAAAAATGATAAAATAAAGGCATAGTCTAACGATGATTTATTATTTTCTCTCCTGTTCTTAAATTCATCGTTCAACATCATGTTTATTTAAAACAGACACAAATTCGGCAATCAGTGATTTAAAAAAAAAGTTCTTTAAAAAGTTGCAATCGTAATATTTGTATAAGCATATATTTAGATTTTGTATACACGCATAGCAAAGTTTGACACTGAAGCAAATACCTGCAGTTTCAAAATGCTGATATCTTTTTTTTCTATAATAGAACTAAGTCAGTGCTCCTCAAACTTGTATCACTCCACCCCCCTTTTCACACACTACAGTTTGAGAAGATCTGAGTCATCATTTGAAGGGGGTATACAACTATACATATACAATCATAGAAGTTGTTTGAGTGAATGCAAAGCAATTCCATCGATCCCCCATCTACCCGAGTCCTTTTGGCTCTCAACTACAGAAATCATATGATGAATGGTGTATCGAATATTCACGTTTTATACTAATCCATATCCTCAAATTTCTAAAAGGTGAAATCAGGATCCAAATAATCACATTTTTAGATTTTTGATACTTCGCATGAGAAGGGGCTAAGAATCCATAAAAAGCTGTGGAAGAAATGAATGTTTAAGAATCTATAAACATGTATGTAAATCCATAAATCAGAGAGAGGATTGAATATGCAAATTTATAAAAATAATTTATTGACATATTTGATGTTGTAAATATATATGATTCTAGTTTTGATATTTATAAAACGAATATTTCAAGCATTTCTATGAAACACTTGAAATAACTCGGATCATCACCAAATTTAAATAAAATATAGGACTATCAGCTACATGTTATTAGTTTTCAATACTGTTATGTCTTTATTATTTTTTCCGTACTTTTTGTAGAGGATTTTGAATTTTTATACATCATTTAAATATAACTATAAACTACAACTATGTATTGGTAAAAGAAAATATGAAAGATATGACCATTTTACAATGCAACAATATTTTGTACTCAGATGTTAATTGATACATATTTTATATTTAATTTTATGCCAAATAAGACAAAGATGGAAATTTTAAATCAAAATGTGTACTTTTGGAGTCGATAGATTTTTTTTTAGTACATATGAAAGATTCCGCCTCATTCTTCAAAATATCTAAAAAAAATAAAGTAAATGAAATAAATACATATGTATTAAAAACAACAAAAAGAAGGAGGTTTCTAGTTTTTTAAATGTGTTCGATACTTTTATTTAGAATCTGATTCTGATTAACAGAAAAAAATATACTACTCAAATTTTTAAAAAAATCATCTTTAATGACCTTTAACTTTTGAAACTACTTAAGATTTAATTCATGAAAAATAATTATTCTTTTTAGATCTTTGATTTTTTTTTGTTTAAAAAAAAGGGCTTTCTAGGGGAATATTCAAAATATTGATTTTATCTCGTTTGAATTCAAAGTCCTTCAATGATGTGTCTCAAATTGATTTTCAATACTATAATAACTACATACATATCTATGTATTGGAATTCATTGTTTTTCTATCGAAATAAAATCTACATATGTAAAAAGTATTTTTTCATTTTTGAAGTTGGTGGATAACATTTCTTCTAAGTTATCCTGCGTAGATCATTAGCAGAAAAATAACATATAAAAGTAGGTATTAATAATTCATGGAACATTCATTCCAATCAAACTCAACCCTCTACTCAAATAATTCTTATTAAATGAAGCACATCATAAGCCAATGACGCCAAGTTTTTTTTTATAAACTAATTCCTGAATAACCTTTTTTTTTTTTTTTTTTTTTTTTTTTGTACCCAAGTACAACTAATTTATTCCGTATAAACAACATTTCATTAAAACATTATTATTTAATTTCATGACTTATAATTTTTTCAATAATTTGGGTAAAATCTTTTGGGAGGGGTGTTCGTGTACTCCTTAGATTATATAAAATTAACTGAACTCTCAATATAACTACATTGATAACGCCCTGATGGGGACCAGTATAAAAATAAACAAAGTCCGTATTCAGAAGGTGTTGATCCAATTTCCTGTAAAATATTTCCCTTATATAGTCCCATATTCCGGACATGTTCTTGCACTCTAGTAAGAAATTTATTACTAGTAAGTTGATTTATTCCATAACATTATTAAAAAATATAAATTATAAATATTACTGAATGGACGGAAAACAATGATAAAAGTGTCATCATTGTGAAATGAATCAGTAATATGTATCCAATAGTATCAATTCCAGATTAAATAGCTAAACATTAGACCATTCAAAATCAGAGAAACTTTCAAAAATCATTATAAATTATTGGAAAAATGTAGATTCCACAAAATTACTTTAGGCAAATGATCCTAGAACCATAATTTTTAGATGAAGTAGCATGGTGCTCTCTCTCTGAACAAAAGTTATCTAGAAAATGATTGGTCAAAGGAACACAAATCCAGGGATTCATTCTTCTGAATCTGTGTCGGGAAGGAATAAAATGTTAGCGGTATCATAAAAAGGACGGAAAAAACCTATGGATTACTGACAATTGTTTCCTCTCTCCGGATTGTTAGCCTAGTCAATTTCATCATGACCTTCAATTAATTATCTATCAACTATAACTCTCTAAGTGTTGTTTGCAATTTTCTCCAATCTGACTTATTCTTAAATCAGCTTGGGGGAAGGATCCCATGAATTGGATTGTCCCTCCCATGCTTACATTCTATTCCTTCTTGAGAATTAGATGGAAGTACGAATATGAATCCAAGGATTTTCTCTCTCTTATCATATCTTTGATGGATGGATGTTTTTTCTATATAAGTTATATTTATATTTGATCTCCGCAACAAAAGAATGCTGTAATGTATTCCTTTAGTTTGAATGTGCATGCTTATGCATGAGTCAAACTATCACAATGCATCAAAGGTATCAGGGAATCCTTAAATGCAGGGATAAAGTTCTTTACTTTATTCTTATACAAAGATGAAATAATCGTCCTTGGGTTCCACATTTATAATATAAAAGGATGGTATAAGAGCAGCCTTTTAATTATAAATTCATTATGTCAAGTTTATGTTGTGAAACCCTTTTTCTTTTTTCCTTTTTTCATGTTACACTCACATATGTACATGGAATATTAATTTCTTTGAGCAGACGTCTCTCGTGTGCTTGAACCTATTTTGTATCATAATTACAAATGTGCTAATAGTTTTAATACCATATAAACCTGCATAGAGAGATTAAAATGTGATATTCTATTTCTACATATTATTCAACGTGGATTCATGTACTATTTTTTCTCTTATTTAGAATAAATAATATTTTTTTGAGAGTGAATTTGTTTTGTATTTCCATGAAAGTCATTCAATTCAGTCAATTTGAACAGACAACAAAAATAATTTCATCCATGTTTTGTGTCCAAACACTATTGATCAATAATTTTTTTTTACTTATATGCGACTGTAACCCACCATTTTGACTGTATAAACTCAGCGATTGTAAAATCCTTTATTACTGAACAATTTAATGAAAACAAAATATATCTCCAATATAAAGTTAGATTGAAGCCATTAACTTATTGAGTTGAGTGCAAAAAAAAGTATCATTCATTTAAAAGTGCAGTATAAATTTAAATTTTTAGATATAAGATCCGTTATTTTTAATGAAATCTATAAAATTATTCATTCATGTGAAGAGCAATAGTACAAATTAGCATTAAAACAGGGATAGAAGTAAAAAAAAAAAAAGGGAAATTCACGAAGCTTCTCTGCGTGTAGAAAAACAATTAGACATTTTAAGGCAATATTAGGACTCCTTGAAAGGAAACAGAAAGATAAGAAACAGACAATACATGAAAGGCATGAATGGACAAATGGAAGTTTGAGAGCCCTTGAACTACAAAATGTAGATCCTTTCACCCGATGATCAAACCTATAACATTTAATTTAATTTCTGAAAGTGAATTACTCATGAATTGAAAGCTGATTAACAGGAGCATCAAAAGGTAAAATAATATTAACTACGCAATACTAATTTGACTCTTCTATTTTATATATCCTATTTATGAAAATAAAAGATTAAATCAATAGTAGCCACGTACCTTTGTAGATATATATATATATACATTAAACAATCAGGGCTTCCAACAAAGAAAGCAAAGACCTGGTGCATGGGATTCAAAGACAGTTTCTTTTTACAGAATGGATGTCATTTATATGAAATTGAAAAGTAAATATGAATCTAAATATTTATTTCAATTATAGTTCTGACAGAGGGGAATAATATATTACATATATAGTGCCTACTATGCCTGTCTTTTTTGATATGTATGTACATATATAAGTACATATAGCTGTGTCAATGCCTAATTTATTAATGGGTCAATAAAGGATGTATCAAGTGCTACGTATAGCGCTTCAATATCTCTTATCTACTACAAGTGGAAACTAAATGAATATTAATATAGACAGCAAAAATAGTTTTTCTATGTATTTAGAGTATTTCAAAACAAATCTCAAAGGAAGGCAAGTAACTTAACTTTATTTGCCATCTTTCTTCTTTTTTTTTTGCTAAAAAACAATAACAATTTTAAAAAAAACTACTCCAATATTAGCAAAACACCCCTCAATATGAGATCAAAGAGAAATATAATTTAAAATAATAATAATAATAAAAAAATACAATAACATCATAAAGCCATTTTCTTTCTAAATATACCTATGTGTATTATCAAAGAAGTTTTTCTTTTATTTGAATCATTTATGCAATTTAAATAAATAGACATAATTAACATTAATAAATTGCACTTTCCGTGTAAATAAATTTAATATTGTTAAAATCAATGTGCTAACGAATTTATATTTGCATAAATGGCAATTTGGGTATTCGAATCAAGTAAATATAAAAGCTGTACATATTTTGTTTCTTGCCTTTTTCTATGTAATGCTTTAAATATTAAATTGCTCAACTATCTATTCCAAGTTATTAAGATTATACAGAGTGCCTGTCAATTTGAAATATCAATGTATACACTATTTATATTTGTCCATAAAAATGAAATTAAATACTAATTAATGCTATTTTTCCTGAATATCTAAATAACTCTTTTCACCCAAATAAGAAATGAAAATGACACACAATTAGGGGTTAGTTGACCCATTATTACCAACTATTGGATTCTTCTTCTTCTTATTTTGGTTTTATGGTATGGAATAATTATTCACATCTTAGTAAGAGCAAATTGGAGGTGGAAAGGCTCAAAACACAAATAAAGAGAAAGAATAGAAGAAAAATTGATAAATGACCAAAAATATATATATACAGGGTGGACCAAAAAAATGTTACCACTTTTTATATTCTTACCATTTTCAAAATTACTAAGATTTTTCTTTCATTTTCAGAATATCAACAACTAAACACTGAATTCTCACCCCAATGGATCGAAAGCAATATACTGTGGAGGAGAGAGTAAAGATCGTAGAAGCATATTTTGAATTAAAATCAATAACCCACACTCAACGACGATTCACGACTGCAAAAATTGATGAATACTACTACTCTACTCCATGGAACTTTGACTAGGTTTCACTCAAAAACAACAACAGTAACAACGATTCATTCCTGTTTCCCTGAACTTCTGCAGAAGACGTCTGATTGTGAGTCTACTTGGAGGATTTCTTCGTGGAAAGTCAGTCGTGAATCGTCGTTGAGTGTGGGTTATTGATTTTAATTCAAAATATGCTTCTACAATCTTTACTCTCTCCTCCACGGTATATTGCTTTCGATCCATTGGGGTGAGAATTCAGTGTTTAGTTGTTGATATTTCTGAAAATGAAACAAAAATCTTAGTAATTTTGAAAATGGTTAGAATATAAAAAGTGGTAACATTTTTTTGGCCCACCCTGTATATTGTTAATTTGTATATATACAATGAGAGTAATAGTGTGTACAAAGAAAACATTTTCAATAGTTATTGTTTATCTATTTAAGTATATATAAAAAGTCTTTCTTTTTTTTTTTTTTGCTCTGTGTGGGAGTCTTAATGAAGTCACAAATAATTCGGATGTAAAATACATACAGTCACATATCAGCCAAAATAATCCTTAGAATTCATTTGTCTTAACTCCTTACTCTAGCTTAAAATAATAGGGATTTAATTAATTGGTGTGGACCATTTATTAATGAAGAATAATATCTTGACTAGAGAAAATACATATGTTTTATTACATAAAATAGCACGCAAAGATGGTACAAATAACCAAGAAATTTAAAGATAAGAATACCAGTGTACTGTTTTTTTTATAGGCGTGTATATTACACACCTGTTCTTTTTTCATTGACATATACTATAATGTTTGCTTTCCCTTAAGTATACGTAATTTGTGCATACATATATGACAAGTGAATCACGTGTGGAATAGCTCCTATAGTTGTTTCTTAAAAAGAATGCATATCTTTTTTAATATACTTAAAAGCCTTTTAAATATTGTATGTGACGTCTTTGACTCCTCATTTTCCCCAGTCACATCAGAGTACATACATTCAACAGTTTAAACTCTAAAAAGAAGGTAGTGTCATTCTTTTTTAAATCAGGCAATCACTTCAAAATTGGTTATTTAGTAGGGGGAGGGAGACTAGAGTCAAGGGCAATGCTTTAATAATAATTGTATATAATGATAAACTATTCACTTACAAAATACCTTAGATGTTGGAACATAACTGATTTTGAGGGATACTTTTTTGAAGAAATATTATTTTTGTCCTAATGGACACTGTATTCGTTTTTACTTATATTTTTAGACCTATTGGTTCTATTGCCATTCCTTGATGCAAGACATTAATCACTCAGTCATTTTGAAGATATTTGAGAAAGAGTGAAACAAGTGTTGAAATTGTCTCCTTATTCTTCATTCTTCTGTATTATTTTATATTTACAGATGATCAACTGTAAAAATATTAAAGTACATTAATTATCATTATCAATTGCAAACTTTTAATTTACTTATATATTTTGTCAACTATGTAGATGATGGTTTAACAAAACAAAGAGTACTCTCTACAAAAACAGGTTGTTTGTACATCAAATTTTTGAAACTTCAATATCTTCATTCAACCTAATTTGAATAAATAAAACAGTTATAAAAAGTATAAATAGTTACAAATTTTAATAAGCTTAGTTGTACTTCTTCAAGAACACAAGCTCTGATAGATGATCTCAAGTTTTTGAACTTTATTTTGACTCTCTGAAAGTTTTAAAGTGTTTTAAATACATTAAAATTTTATCCCTGTATTCTGATTATATTTTATATCAAATAGTATGGGAATATTGTTATTTGGACACTTTCCTGGATAAAAATCCTTCTTTTAACACACTTACACAAAGAAAAATGATTAAGTCACACATAATTACGATTGTAAATGTCATATTGTAGTTTATGTACAAGCTAAAATAAAGGAAATTAATAAATTTCCTCCTGACCTCATTTTCTTCATCATTCCTAACATATACAGATTATGTACTTATTTATTCACCATGCCATAAAAATTTTTTTAAGGAGTATACAAAACATACATATTTTGATTATAAATTTAATATTAGGATTTTTTTATGAATCTTAATAAAAGGAAATATTCACGTTATAGATTCTTATCAAAAGAGCCGTTGACATCCACTTGATATTTTGTCTCTCTATGTAACTATCATAATGTACATCAGTGGTAATATTTATGAATATTGTAGAACTCTATTCAAGAATAAAAATAAATCAATATCGTTTTAAGTACATATGTAGCTGAATGAAGTTTTATTGTCTCTTCATATTATATACATACATATATATATATATATTTATTCTACCTTTATAAAGAGCTATCATAACTTTATTGATCAATTCATGACCAAGATTTGTTTAGGTATGGCTATTCCGTACTCAAAAATACATGAAATAAGAGTCAAAATTTCATTAAAAAAACGCTCATTAACGAGGAAAACTCAATCACCATAGAGCGAGCACATGACTATATTTTTTTCTCTCGTACACACTGAGTTATTCATAGGAATGTAAATCATATGCAATTCGGGCGTGTTATAAAAAAAAAAAAGAGAAAATCAATCTGGCAACCCTGACAATTTAATGAATGTCGAGGGGGGAAGCAGCTTGAGCTGTCATGACGTTTTACTGAGCTACAAGCTGCTATTCTCCTTTATATATACAACAATAAATAATAACCTAGATGAGAGGCAGAAAATGAACTCAAATTAATGTCAGGAAATTATATATTTTTAACTAATAATAATTATACGAGGACTTGAGCCCTTTTTGTTTACATTTTATTTGCTTTATTAACCTTAATGCATGTATTCCTTCATGCGACATCTTTACTATCAGGTAGATGTTCTCCCCTCAGTAATATTGGAAAAATGATAACAGCATTGGAAAACAAAAAAATCTGTTTGGAGAGCCAACTCCACTTTTTTATCACACGCCCGAATTGCATATGATTTACATTCCTATATCCATCTTTGTGCTCGCTCGCCATACTGACTACAATTCTTTTTTATTTTTTATTTTTCAAATAAAAAAAATATAGTTTCTGTTTTTTACTATTCAAAAACAACCATTACCAAACCAAAAGAAATCAGGCACACAACTTTTTAGAACAAGACTAACTATAGCCACGTGATTATTTCTGTGAAATGGTGAATAAATGATATAATCAAACCCATGGGGCGGAACATAAAACAAAATTTTGTGCTTTTTTAATTGCAGAAAGGATAAAATTTAATATTATTTTGTAACTTTGCATTGATTTGTTTATCATACACGTATCTTTTTTTTTCCCTTCTAGTAATGCTAATGAGAGCCTCAATAAGAGACCCACTGCCATAAACTTGTCAGTGTTTCTTAACAGGTGATTTATTGTAAATCACATTAAATAATCGGATGATATCGATATATTATGTAAATGTACAAAATCATGGGTCTGGAAGAGGTTAAAAATGGATTTTGGAGTAATGATTATTCAAATTTGGGGATCTCATAGCAAGAGCAGTTGAGAGCCCATAGTATATGTAGTTCATCGTCTTTAACCTATACCTAAATTAAAAAGAAAGCTTGGAATATGCAAAGACATTTTAGGTTGTTCCACATGGATACAACAACAGTAATAACCTACATGAAAAAAAAACAATTTACAAAATGGTTAAATATTACATATACCTTTTTCAACATAAAATACCTTCACAAAAAGATTTTTTTAATCTTTTTTGCTTTTTCTGTATATATGTATAAAAAAGTTTCATATTCAAATGGTGCTGATGTTTACATATATTTTGGTATGAGAGGAAAACCCCAACATAGTTAAATTATCTAATGCCTTGTATGTATACATAATTTTTTAGGATACCAATGTGTGAGAATACATATGAAATAATATCCTTCAAAATAAAACAAAAAAAAAAAAACTAATGTTTTAGCTTAAATTTAAAATTTGTGAGGGGATAAAATATATTTTGTGTAAACGTATACAAAAAAGTTTTCATTTTTTTTTATTGTCCATTTTATTTTGAGTTTGCTGAATGGATGTATTTATATACATACGTATATATTTTTTTTTTAAATTTAGTTTTCATAGAAATGTTGAAATATTGAACATACTTTATAAGATTCTTTAAAAGTTTTCTGACTAGCTATTATTTTATTTAGCGAATACAACTATAAAAATTTTGATTCAAAAGAGAAAAATAAAATAAAATGAAAGCAGTAGGCTACAATTTAAATACTTGCTTAATAAACAATCTAAAAAGGAAGGGCTTGTAATAAATAAGTTCTGAGAGAAACTATGAAAATATGATCCTTTATTTTTCTTGGCAGTTAACCTATATTTTTAGTTATATTATTAACATCATTTTTTTGTATGAAGGTTTTCAAGACAGTACAATTAAAAAACGTACTCTCCCTTCTACAATACTCTGTTTGAAATTATAAAATAAATAATATTTTTAATTTATAGTAACAAAATCCTTGTAGAATATGAAATTATGTCTTCTTTATAGTACCAAATGATTAGTAAAAAATTAGACTTAGTTTGCCTTGGAAAAATAGTCATTTCAGTGAAATTTGTAGCATTGGTTATAAAATGATACATTTGAAATGATGTTAATTAACAGATGGCATAATAGGAACCTAATTTCGTCTCGCAACCTTTTCCTTCAAAAGGAGAAAGAAAAAAAGGCCAGAAATCAACTAGGTAGGAAATATTTAGCCATTTACGCCAAATCTTGCTCCAACTGGTGAAATTTTTTTCTATAGTATGTACATTGTGATAGGTGTGTTGCTTGAAAACTAAAAAAGATTTATTTAGAATTCAACAAATTAAAGCACAAAAAAAAACTATGAAGGGAAGAAATCGAGTTTTGACAAAACTATCATGTCGTATATTTTCAAGTTTGTGGAATAATTATGTGACGGATAGATCAATTTTGGTAGATTAAACTATTAACTATATATGCTCAGATATGCTTAATCCACATTAAGTTAGTAACTACATGCTAAATCAATGTATATATGTAATAAAAATGTATAAAGAAACTTTGTTTAAAAGAGATGTATGGACTCATATGAGTTGTTTACTAATAGGTTAATAAATTTAGACAAAGGAGTCCATAGTGTTTTGACAAATTAACTTGTTCTTTTGATTTATGTTACTACATTAAAGTATAAAATAGCCAATAAAAATGTATGTATTTACATCCAATAGTTTTATTTCAATTTCTTGAGAAAAATAATAAGAAATAAATAATAATCATTTAGAAGCATTAAAAAAAACACCTTATTTTTCGAGAAAATAATTTTTTCTTTGTATACCAAAATAATAGTTATTATACATTCAATATCCAAAGTATTGCTCATAGCTTGCCACTATCCCTACATTTTTCTACAATGTGGAACATTGCATTCGTATGTTTTGCCAACTCAAACTTAAAAGCATCAATCAAGGGAGGGTTTCATTTGCCATACCCTTCTGGTCCCATAAAGTACAAAGCATCGATCTCTTACCATGAATGTTCTGTTGTGCATTTAAAGTTGATGCATAGCCGTCTCCATGATTTTTTGCTCACGAGATTGTCGTACTGGATTTCGTTGACAGATGTCGACACAATGTACATATGTAGACTATATTTTTTTTATTCTTTTTTATGTTGATGCAGAGAAAAAAGAACTCCCTGAAAAAATACTTTACTTGGATGATCCAAGTCTAACATCTTCCATTTAATTTTCAAAAAGATGAACTACACTGAAAAAGATGCGGTTAGAGAGTTGGAAAAACACTTTTAAGAATAAAATATCGAATGGAATTCCTCTTATGCTATATATGTATACTAGAAAACCACACGAATTAATCGATATTCCCATTATTTTCCTATCAAAACCATTAAAATATAAAGTTGAGTAAATGCATTTAAATAAAAGATATTTTTACAAGACACAATATACACATGTATTGAGCCATCATATCTAAAAAAAATAAATAAGTTAACTTATTTAATTTACATATATTTTGTAGGCATTATATTATAGAAATAATAAAATCCCCCCCCCTTCTTGTTGTAGGTAATTTGAGACATTTTTTCAATATAACGTAATTTGTTCATGCAATTTATTCATATCGTCTTAGATCTTGCAAATACACACGTGCCTTAGAAGTATTGTTCTTTATGCTAATGTTTTAATTTGAAGGGAACCCCGTATGTTCAGACAAGTTCGATATTTCTTAATGGATATTGTCCTTTTGAGTGTGATTATATACATATGTGTAGCTAAAACTTAATGCCTGCATAGAAAATTTGGCCCTTTTTAAATTCAATTTTGATGTTTTATGACGTCATCTTTCCAACTTCATTATTTCAAGTGCAATGACGTCATACACTCATTTTTTAAGTTCAAACGGGCCAATTTTATTTATTTAAACAGATTTCTCAGTGTACGAATTGCTACATGTAGTTGTTTCTTTTAAGCATCTATTTATACCAATTGATTAGCTTACTCACGACCCCTCTTGATTCTGGAGTAGATCCAATTTTCTGACGTAGATAAACCAGTCATGAATAGCGAGGGAGTCCTCTATTTTATTCCTTTTAAAGCCAACTTGTCTGACCGTGCAAGGTTCCCTTTAACATTAACTCCCAGAGTCCCCACAAAATTAGAAATAATATTGTAGTATTCATAAATACAGTAATAATTTAAATTATGAGAAATACTCCTGATAGAGAAGTGACGAGTTTGCTAGTTAGTTATAATCAAAACTGATCCGGAACACACTTCTTAAACATACATTTACTACGATTCAATTTGTAGTACTCTCTATCAAAAATGGTCTGAGAACAAGCATAATTTCAAAATTTCCTAGGCTTCAATAGATATATCGGCAAGCCAATCTAAGTTGTGTATGCATTCAACAGTATTGATCTTAGTTTCTAATTGGTATTAATATTTTATTTTCTTAAAAACATGAGAAAACTATGTAGTTGTCGAACCTTTTTGATTTTTTTTACTAGGATCGTGAGGGTTACTCTAAAGAAAAATTATAATTCAAAAGAATTTAAACAATTTAGAAAAAACATTTCAATCTGATGTACTATAGCTTTTACAAACGTGTTTGTACCTTAAATAATTACAAAATTATAAATTATAAATTTTCGTGTTGATAGTAGAAAAATAATCATCAAAAAGCCTTGTTTCTAACTTTTCCAAAGTTATCATTCTCATTTAATACTCTTTATCGACTAACTCATAAAAACAACGATGATGAAATATTTGTGTAGAAACAAATCTAAAAGTTAATTCTTAAATTATAAAAACTTTTTAGAGAGAGTAAGTTCCATGAATACAGCCTATGTAGTTTCAAATTCAATGTCTGTATTAAAAAAAATAACCCCAAGAATAATTTTCGTACCATTTACAATAGTCAAATTATGTACTAAAAAGTGTTTAAATTACTACTTTGGTAAGAATTTCCATTTTCTTCCAATTGTCATGTAAGAGCCGTTTATAGGGAAATATATATTTATGAACCTTTTACAGACTAAATAAATAGATTTCAATTTTGTGTTAGTACATCCTTCCTGTATAAACCAAATTTAATTTAGTAACTACGACTTTGGACTACGAGTATCATCTTTGTCAGTAAATTGCAACTCAAACCTTGTTTTATAGAAATACATAAATTGACGTACTTAATCACAATCAGCTGAATGGTTTTTCCGTCAGTTTCCTCTACGATGAAATTGGTAGACACTTTTTTGGGTGAATAAAGTAAAGAAAACTAGTCGTTCAGTAATTCGGTTCCAAACTTTTTTACGGATCCAAGACTGCTTTAACTTTTTTTGGGCCAATATAATTGGGTCTCAGGACCGGTTTTGAAAGTGAAATCAGTTTGGATCGGTCATATACAAAAAATAAGCTTCGATCAATATTATGTATAGCTTTGAACACAATTGATGATATCAATTTCATTTCAACCCATCAAACACAGCTTCAATGACCTAACATGAAGTTTACAGTGACTCATTTTAAATCTAGACCAATAAATTTTTTTTTGTCTAAGCTTTGAGTCCATTTTTTTGACGAAATACCCTTCTTAATCAGTATAGAAGGAGTATTTTAAAGTTGGACTCAGAAGAAACTGTGACAGATCAAGTTTTTATCTCACAAACAAATCATAACTCGTTATCCAGATTGAAAGCAGGCACATGTATTTCAAGTGTCTCTCGTTAGATCTTTACTGTATTTTTTATTCAGCTCGAATTGAGCTTTTTCCTCATAATTCTATGTTTCTTCTACTACGTCTTAAGTATATCTATTTTTTTGTATGCGTGTATTATAATAGGACATTTATACTCAAGTATTCATTGTCATAGAGGAATGAAAATAAGCAAGCAGTCTTTGAGAGATCTAAAAAAAAGATGGAACATTAAGTTGAAAATATTTATGACTGTTATTATTAGAATTTTATATACGCTCACATTCAAAATGAAGTATATATGTGTATGTATACATATATACGAGAGACTCAGATAAAGACGAATTTTAGCGTTTCACAAAAAAAAAAAAAGGCTTTCATGCCTTTCACATAATGATGAGATAAAATTTGAATTACTAAAATATATGTATGTTGTATATACGTAAACCAAATGACTACACACATTGTTCTTTATTCCTTATCTATCTTGAGAAGACGTTTGGATGTTAAAAAAAACACGTTTATTTTTCATTTTGGTTGCTTATTGTTAATTATGAAAGTAGAATATCAATAATCTCAACATGTAATGTCCAAAGAAAAAATGAACAAAATAGATCTGAAAACTCTATTCTGACATCAACGTTGAATTACTTACAAAACCTTTATTTTGGAACCAAAGAGATATTTGTCTACGAATTGCTTCAGTAGTTTAGCTAATTCAATACTTAAGCATTTGAGTATATTATATACTATCTGTCGAACTTATATACTATTGTGATTTCTCTCAAAATATTTTAACTTTTCTCTTAATATCGTGATTCGTGATTTTTCCATCCTATTGATTGGTTTGTCGACAGAGTAAGTATCCTTGTTCATCCCATAGTCATTTCTTTGCTTTGTGAGGACAGTCTGGATATGGGGGTATTTGCCAAATTTATTCACTCCACTGAAGTGCTGCGTTAGTACCTCTGTCACTGAGCTTAAAAGCTCCTTTGTGTTAGTTGTCTACACACTACCAAAAATATTCTGAGACACTACAAATTATTTTGGAGTAGTGAACGATGAGTAGGGGCTGCTGATTGGATGTTCTAAGCAAGAATGCAGTTTTTTCATTAAAATATTGAGTTGAGCAAAATTTGTATCCTTTTCTATAGTTCTAGAATAGAAGGGTTTAATTAATACCACAAGGACAAAAAAAGTGTTCCCTTTTACATGGGGCCCTAGCTATCACTTCTCATACAAATCAGAGTTAGTGTATCACATAGAAGGGGCCACTTTTTGTATGAAACCGCTCCCCTGCTAAGTGATACTCTTTTGACAGCATTATGCTATAATTTTCTAAAAAATAGACCCCTTCAAGTTGTGGGCAAGGAGCATTAGTTCATTCTACCTTCTCGTTTGCTACACTACTGTTTAGAGCTGTTAGTATGTATATTGTTTGTTTGAGCTTAGAAACTCTTAAAAATTACTTAAATGACATTATACCAACTCCTTATATACAGGGTGAGTGCGCTCTTCTCGAGATATTTGAAAATAAAAAAAAAAGTAATTTGGTTGTCAAAGATCGCACTCACCCTGTATATAAAATATCTCACAAAATACTTAATACATCATCTCTAAAATGGGCGTAACAATATTCCATTTCTTAAAATTTTATCCCACTTACCCTTTCCACCTACTGGCGGATGAAGAAGTAAAAAAGAGACATTATTAACAATCGCTGAACAATGTAAATAGGCACTCCATCTTAGATTTAGAAGAAGAACCATATGAAACGAGTGATCAGACCTTGATATTGTGGAAGAGACTTGCTCTTCAAGGAATATCATCTGTCATTCTTTATTTTACGTTTACTTTCCTCAGGATTAGTAATAAAATAAGTTATTATAGCTTTTAGTAAAGTTGCGAAAAAAGAGTAATTTTCTATGAATTAACAAATCTACCGATGATTTTTGAAACTTAAATATAAGAAGAAAGTAATGTGTGTATCTCCAAAATATAAGTTGTAAATATATTGCAGGCTACCAACTGACAAAATTTTTGAGAAATCGGCATTCAATGGAACTTTTTCTTTTTTGACAACTCTACTTATCTAAGAATTTGAAAATATTTAATTGAAATGTTAGTTTCTTATTTTATTTTTCAATCTGGGACTTGAAAGAAGTAGTTTTTTAATTAATCAAACTCTACAGTATTTGAAAAGCCACCCTGGAATTAAGTACAACATTTGAAAGTAAACAATGTATAACTTCATCTATCCAATACTCTATGCCCCATGGGGAGAGACCAAAATAAATAATAGTTATTAAATAAAATGTTCCCAATGCTTTCAAATATGTAAACTCATATCGAATTTCGATAAGACTTTAAGTTTCTAAATTTATTATGTGGTTCTCAACTCAACCCTTTTGCTAGATTCGTTCGTCTTGAAGAAACAATTCTTACAGTTCCCCCACTCATTTTTTCGGTATAACTATTTATACATTTACATTTTTACTTTAACCATTTTAATATTTACTATGGTGAATGCCCTTCTGTTTAATGTTTGCTTAATCACCTTGAAAAAATTCCCAAAGGGATCGTATAATTTTATGACTAAATTGTTTTTTTTTTCATTAACTTAATAATATATATAAAATAATGATGGACTTATTACAATTTAAAACACTCGATAAAAATAAAGGAACATTTTTTATAAAATAACGGTATATACTAACCTGTTTTTTGGAAATACATAAAACACAAATATTTACAAAACAAATATTTTTTAACCTACTGTCCACGGGGTTTCCCCTGCAATTTTTACATCTCTCAATTTTGCAGAGTTGCATTTTTTATTTTTTTTTTCCGCATCTTCAATATTTTCAATTTGAAAATACAAATAATTTATTTAAAAATATAGCACAAATTTCGGGAATATGCATAATATTAAAATGTGTTTAGTCAAATTGGATATTGGAAATTGTTAAGTACTAAGTATGTGAGTCCATTTTATTATGAAAAGAGAATTATTTGGATCTTTTTAAAAAGTTATAAATGATTCAAGTTTATGGTTTTTCAACCTACATACATTATCTCAAAATATGTATAATCTTTTCAATCTTTTCAAATTTTAGATAGTTTAATGAACTGTCGTTATCTATCCAAAAAAAAGATTTAAGAACCTAAAAAATTATTTCCTTTTCTGTGTGTAGAAAGTTCTGTGATGCAAAAGAAATCTGTTTTAGAAAATAACTTATTATAATTTAACCCCATCACTCCAAATGTATCACAATTAACTTTTCATATCCTGGATTTGATAATTTAACAATTTTTGTTGATCAAAAATTCATGGATACATTTAAAAATATTCAATCAATGGATCATTATACTAAAAGATCGTAATTTTTGTTTACTAACTGATCTTCCAGTGTTTCTCAATGAATGATTGTGTCAGCAAAAAATGATAAAATCACGTATGTGTTTTTCTAAATAACTTTTCTTATTTTTAGAGGTATTACATTTAAAAGATCCTTCGTTTTTATTTAAACATATTTATAAATAGTAACTTATTTGCTTTTGAAAAAAAGCAATTTCTAAATTCAAAACACGAAAATTATATAGTTCTTAGTATGTCATTAACTACTAACTTTCCTCATTTTATTTTTATCATAAAACATTTGTTTCCAACTTTTTTCATAAGAATTATAATTAAATTAATTTATGTCAATGCCCCATTGAAAAAAATAGAATAATTTATAAAGGTATATTTTTGATATTGGTAATCACGTTCATTGAAATATCTATTTTCTAAAAGGCCTTAATTCTATGCTATCTTTTAGAATTAAAATTGAATGTTAATTAATTTAAGTATACATTTGTGATAAAGAATAAATTAACTTAAACGTTTATACAAAGGATTATTAAATAAGAAGCATAAAAAGTAATATCCCTTTCAATCAAATTTAAAATTAATGAATTTGATATCTCATGTAGTACAAATGTAACTAATATCTTTGAGATATAATTTTAAAAAAAATAAAAAATATACGTACATTAATTTAAATCAAACTAATCTTTTTTAATAGATTTTTCTTTCATAATAGTATCTTTTTCACTAATGAAATTAGTTTAAATGTTTTAATTTAATAGAAACTTGACTCATAGTTACGCCATTTATCAGAGAAAATGTATTTGGGTCTTGAATTCAGGTCCATATTTTGAAGACTTGATTTGGTCTTCAAAATCGACTTTCAAGTCCTCATCTCTTATTTATATTGAAAAGTATTTTGATACTCGTAAAGATCTAAAATATATGACCAAATTGTGAGCATGAAAGACACATCCCTAATGAACCATTGTACATGAATGTAAAATTTATACTGTAATTAACAAAAATACCCCAAAAAAAATTATTTTTAATTAAAATAATTTATAAGAAATGCCGGATAAAATAAATATGCATTCGATTTGATAAAGGAGCAATTGTCCCATTTGGTTTTATAACCTCACATAACTTCATAACAACAAAGTTGTAAATGATTGTTCACATAAATCAAAACATCTAAGGTACTCACAATAAGATTTAGTAACTTGATTATTTCATATAAATGGTCAAATAAGATTTTTTTGGATATATCAAATTGAATTTTGCATTTCCACTTGGTTTTAAAATGACCAAATAAGACATTTCTTTTATATTCATTATGTACCTTTAATTACCTATGTATTACCCTTCAATATAACAACTTAAATTTATTGGAAATTACATATTATGTATTTTATAGTTTGAAGGAAATCTGATCACTCATGTGTTTTATAATGTCTTCAAACAGGGTATTCAAAAATATATTTTAAAAATGTATCATGAAGTCATTGGTTTATATGGAAGGTATTCTAACTTATAATTGTATGTAATTGTTAACAATATTTTTTTCTACAAAAAAACAAAGCTTTTTTTTTCGAGACTTCTTTCATATCTATGGTTTAATTCTAAGATGGAACAAATATATTTACATACGTAGATAAATGTAGATAAATATCCTTAGAACAAGGCATTCATTTTTCATCAATCACTACTTTTGACTTATAGTTATTTTTCATGATTAACTCCATTTACGGTTAAAACATTATTTTTATTTTTAATTATTATCATGTGTCATAACTACATGATTCCCATGTCACTTGAAAATCATATAAAATACATAAATAATAAATAATGACAGTTAGAGACAGAATATACCAAACATTGACTGATTTTATGTGATTGGACAAAGTAAATGACTAGTTTATACATTTATGAAAAAAATTTACATTACTCATTTACATTTCCTTCAAATGCCAAAAATCTCTTAGATTTTTGTAATCCCAGTACATACAATTATACTATGACTATTTTTTTAAAAGAGTTCTTCCCTACAAGATATTGCAGATGTATGGGTATTGGTTTTTAAATTTGTACCTGCTCCATTTTGAGATAAATAAGATTTGAAGATAAATTAGGAATTTAGGTCAAAGAAGAAGGAAAAACGTGCAATGAAAAAAAATCCCATTAAAAAAAAACGCTGGGATTTTATCGACCCCTGGAAACTAACAGAAGTGACATGAATTTGATTTGACTTTTGATGAATTTGATTTGTTAACCCATGAATTTGATTCCATAACAAACGCAATCAATCCAAAATGTTTTTCGTTCATGTATTTCAAATGTTAACTTAATTTAGGTAGCGATCAGACAATTATGTAAGTTCTCTTTTTTTTACCATATTACAGTACGAAGAACATTTATGTAAAAAATGTATTCAAATTTGTATATTAAAATTTTTTATTGAGAAGCCAGCATTTTTCTTAATAATTACATAATAATGTGAGAACATGCTAAAAAAAACATTAAACCTATTTTTTAATTCAATGAACGAATTATAAATACCTTGACATGAATTAAAAAACATGAAACAGAGTAATAAATTCACTTCTTTTCTTCCACAAAAAAAGTAGTTGAATTTATTATTTGTGGAACATTGCCTACACTTTGTTATGCCTTATGATTTAAAAGAGAAAATACTTGTCGGAGATATTGCTACGTGATATATACATATTTTTTCAGATATTTGTTACTACGTAGGCGTAGGTACAAATCGTGGATTTTTTTTATTGTTTTACAACATGGATACAGACATGTATTCTAATGTTCTAGAAACTTGCACAAGTTTGATCAACGGCCATAACAAATCATTTATTGTATTATTCACCTACTAATTAATTCCATTGAATGAATAAATGATGTTGCATTGAAGCATTCATGTGGAGATCACCTTTTTGAAGTTACATATAAAAAAAGGCAACGCCATTGAGAAGAGAAGTGTATCTTAGAATTGTGCATAATTGACTATTAGTGTATCATAAACACTATTCACTCAGCAGCCTGGCATGCGTTTTCACCTTTTTAAAAAAAGCCCTGTAAAATATGGCGTATTTTCTCTATGCTGGTGTCCATCTTTGACGCACGCATGCTTAAACAATCACAAAATTGTAGGAAAGTTTTTTCAGTACGAAATCTTATCTTTATAACACCCTCTCGCGTAAACCGATTACACTTATAGAACGTGAGATACAAATTACATAAAAGCCCATCTATTATAAAAATAATGGATTTGTTTTTACAACAATTATTATATTTTTCATATTAGGTTAAAATGCCTCCAATCTCGCAAGTTTTTTGTCTTAATAACTGAAATTTGATAAGTGATATTCGTTGCCACCCCCCCCCCCCCTCCCCTCCCCAAAAAAAAATGTTATATTGCTTTTTTTACTTTTTACAGAAGAATTGGAAAGCAGTTAAAAAGCAAGTTTTATAACTCATATTTATAGACTTTGTCAATCGCTAGTCAAACTTTGTCAACTATCTTAAATAAATAGTGTATATACGAATTAAACTATTTTATGATCTTTAGCGGGTTTTTTTTAAATGAAAGTTAATTAAACGTTTCTTATCCTTTCAAATACATCAATGTTGCTTATCTGTCAATGACGTCAATTTTGAAATGTATGTATCTAAAATAAACTAATATAAATAAAAGTTCTTTTTTTCTGTTGATTTGACCAGAGGATTATTTGAGATTAATACAAATTATTGTAGAAAAAACAAACAGATAACCTTTTATATTTCAAATATTGTGACCTACCACTTCCTGTCAAAGTTCTATATTTATGTCACTTTTTTTATGGTTGAAGTGAGATGAATATTTTTTTTTTCTTAGTTTTAATCTGAATCAAAACTTGATGATTAGATCAATTGTTTATTTAGAGTAAATAAAGATCTAAGTGTCAGACAATATAGGACATTGAGTCTCACCGCTTGAATTTATTTTCCAAATTCGGAAATCATGTTTTTGTTTAAGATTTCAATACATACAAATAAGAGGTTTTGAGTATACAAAGTCCACAAATGATAATGTTTTAAAGTGTGTGAACCTTCTTAATAATCTAAAAAAAATACAGAAGCATTATGACGTTTTGTGATAGAAGAAGAAGCAAAGTTATTTGAGTAATAAATCTTTAACTACAAAATATACAAAGAAAAAAAAAGTCAAATATTATATATGCATTGAAGAAGAAATGTCGAATAAAATGCATATTTAGTTTTTATTTTCTTTGAAAAAAAAAAATTTGCTTTTAATTTTGAATGTGTTTTCCTGTTATTTAAAAAGTAAATTTTTTATAGACTCCTACAAAAAATGACAACAAATATATAGATGAAAAAAATGCAATTTGAATAATGGTATAAAAGACGAATAAATTTAAAGAATAAAAGGTTTTGACAACATCCATACAGTTTTTTTTTCTTTTGTATTTTGATGTTACAAAAGAAGAAAAAAATAACCAAAAAAAATTCTGATGTCAAATGAAATTCATTTAATTTTTTACCATCATTTTTAATTCATTTTGATATAAATACTTTTACAAAGTAGTTCAAAAAGTGTAGCATTTAAAATACGCCATTTTAGATTGCTAATATAATTTTTGTACTAAGGTAAATACACCATGAAGTTTTATTCTTAAATTTAATTTACTTTAAAATGTGTTTGTGCCATTGATGTCTAAGCTTATTTATTATGAAGGAATAATAAATAAAAACATAGAACCACTTTGAAAATATAACATTTCATAGCATAAATGGATTTTTTGACATTTTCAGTTTGCTTTATGAGAAAAATATGTCGTCCATCAACATGAAAGGAATCTTAAACAAAAATGAAGAAAAGAAGAGAAAGTCCTAATTGATTTTGTTTTTTCAATTATGGGCTTCACATTCCAATTTCTGATAGGGTTTAAAAAAATATCCATAAATGTTAGTCATATTTTATAATTTTCATTTGATTTATGATATTTTATTTGGCTCTTATAACATATAGAGTCATTCAAGTAGGATCAATCTTCTTTCTTTTTTTTTTTGTTTAATTATAACAAGAAATTTTTTTCCGACGTTTAAGTGGACATTACGGTGCCTCCAAAGGACTAATTAGAATAATATTAATACAAATTAAAGGCAATTAATTGTTTAAAAATACAAAAAAACATGATGGATACTAATTGTTGGAAGGAAAAAACCCCAAAAAATAGTCCTTGCATGCTTTTTTTATATAAAAACTCTGATTTTGGACTCTAAAAGTGAAAAATCTAAAACAAGGTAAGAATTTGTATTTCAATTAAACTGTTTGAATTGTAATATTAATTAAACTTTTTATTCTATGTAAAAATGCATGGAAGGAACTAAAATTTTATCGACATGCTTTTAATCATAAAGTAGAAAAAAAACCCTTTGTAAACACAACAAATATACAAAACGTCAAATTAGGGGTAGTTGATACATTTGAAAATGGAGATTTGATAAAAGTGTGCTCTCCCCCTAATGAATATAAATAGTTTTCTAAGATAATAAGTCAAGTTAAAATATTTTTTTTTTGTATTTAGAGTAGTTTGCTGCTAGTGTATGTACAAATGCAAATAACTTGGAGCACGAAAAAGCAGGGACAAAAGAGACAGAAGCAAAATCCCTTTTTAATGTAGAAAAGTAAAATATTACATATTATTAGTATACTTACTAATAATAAATATATATTATAAAAAGGTATTATTATATTAACACTTCACTTATATTTTGAAATGGTTCATGTTGGAATGTATCAACTCTCCCTCCTCTTTTCCTCTATACTACATACACCTCTTGACTAGACAATCACTTACTTAAACAAGTATCATTACTTATAACTTTTTTAAATGTTACTAAATGTTGTAAAAATTGAAAATTTGAATGGATATTCCTAGATCTTGTCAAAAATCTAATCAATCATTTGAGTTCTCTGTTCTATTATTATTGTAATTTAATTCATTTCAATTAAATTATTTATTTACAATGAGAATCAGCATAGGGAATAAATGGTCACATACGAAATACTAGTTATCTTTATGGTGAAGCAAGTACAATGAACGTTCCACCAATAAAAAGAGCGTGGTGAGCTTTCCTGTAATTGTAGAAAAGTTATTTGCAAGGCTTAAAATGAAAAAATAGGATAACTTTTTTTTTCTTCTCTAATTACTTTTAAAATCGGCAAATAAGCTGTTTAAATTATTCAACTAATATTTAAAAATATCATATAGAATGTAAATATAAACGATTAACTGTTACAATCATGCATTATGCGTATATACATATCTATGTTGTCAAATATGTTTCAAAGACATCTTATCCTTAATCCATGATAGATCTAATTACAAAAAAAGGTAAGGACTTATACAGAATGAACAAGTCTTTTGCATATATTTTTCTAATTACATATATCAGAAGTAAAGAAAATATTCATTGAATTATAATCTGCGTTGGGTCACTGTTTTTATTTGTAATTTACTTATATGTAGATACCTTTTACAACCCTCAATAAACATATCTATAGGTTTATTTTCAATAAAATCAATTCATCAGTTTCATTTTACAAGAGGAACAAAGTGGAAACTAAGCCTTCTTTGGAACAGTCGTTACACACACTCCCTTTCCTACGCAGCAATAAAAGTACATATATATGTACATATGTAATTAGTATAACACTGACACAAAAGTCTTTTATTATTAAAGAAGATATAAGTTATGTATGTACATATATATATATATATATATATAATAACCTTTAATGAATAGAACATAAATTATTCAATGCTAACTTTCTTTGTAAGCACCTCATACGAGTTCTATAAGATAGAACAATTCTCCAAAACATGAAGCCTTTTGACGTTACCTTCTCAAATTGTATGTTTTTGGTAGTTTTCACTATGTTTTTTTATATATAAGGAAGAACAAACTTATGGTGGTCACCCACACTAAATACATACATAGTATCCTCAAAACAACAATAGTTCCTATACATTTTTGCATCAGCTGTTAATTTTTTTTACTCCTGCCTGAAAATACTATTGTATTCTCCGCGTAAATTTATTTTATTTAATTTTTTTATGCAATAAACATCCCAACTATTGAAATTGTTCGAATTGTCCTTTTACGAGTTGTTAAAAATTTGATTGTTTTTCACACCGAAATCGTCTCAGTTGGTAAAGCTGTATTTTTTTATTATTATTATTATTTTTAGTGCAGTCATCATTCGTTCTTAATTCTTTATTTATTACCTCTTCATCACTGTTTATTCAAAAAATTTCATAAGTTATGCCTTGGGTAAATTTTACACAGATACTCAATTGTATTTTGTATCACATTAGTTTAATAAATTACGTATCTAATTGAGAACATATTAAACAATGATAAACTTATCTACCCTATAAAACTTGAGAAATTAATATTATCATCGAGTCACTTCGAAGTGTTATCATCGTCTTTTTTTATTCTTGTATAATCTACAAATTTGAATATTTACTTTTTTAAAAAAAAGAAATAAATATTTCTTTGAAGATCCTGGACTATCATTTCATTTTACAAAGTGGTGTCAATTTGTTAATTTTGAAGGAGAGATTGTACTCCAAAAAAAAATCCATTTTATGGAAGGTCGGTTGCGTTGACTCCGTGTTTTTATGTCTGTGCTATACTTTTCATATGAATTATTGTAAAAATAAAACAAGTGACATCCTCCAAACCTATAACAATAATACTATTTGAGACTTCATATATTTTTATCACCTAACCTCGAAAGAAAAAATCAGAATTTAAGGGAATAATTCAATAAATAATTACATCAGCTTGATTTATTTCTTACAGATGTAATGATAAGTTAGTAGATTACCTGAAAGTAGAGGGGATAATATGGATCCAAAAAGGAATTAAAAGATATTTTATGATTCAGTGGAGTAACGGAGGATTAAATAGATAAGCTTTTGGTGTTGGATATGTTACGGGGAAGAACTTTTTTATCCGTTCTCGTAGAGATGTACTTATTTGGACTAAAAAAAAGAAGCAGTGGGATAAGACAGCAAAATTATGATAGATTCTCCATTACCTCTCTTATTAACGATTCGACAGCTTATCAGATGAGATGATGTATCTATTATTACCACAGGATATATGAAGTCATCCCAGGCGTGGTTTTTACACTCGCTCGGAAGGGTTTTTTTTTTTTAAATGAATTTGAGTTTGTTACAAGATAGTCAAAAGAAATATAAATTTGAAACTTTAAGAGAATATAAGATTTACGTCAGCATGCACTGCTAATTACTCAATATGTCATCTTTTGGCCTTCATTTACTATTTTAACCTTGAAAAAAAATAATGAAAATTGGATCAAGGCTGACTAAGGCAGATTGTACTTCAATTGATCGATTTTTGCGATATTCGACCCCTAAAAAAGTTCACTTCAACCGCTACAAATTATATGGAGAACAGTCATCTTTCATGAAAAAAAGTCCTTTTTGCAAATACTTCATGAGATATTTTGGTTATATAGCTTATAGAGCTAAAATTGTAACCATTTTTTCTTCGAAGTCCATGTTTTTTATGGACATGTCAATTAATCGAATACAAAATAAAAATTTACAATTATATTCCTAAATTGTTTAGGTACCTGCATATATGACCAAAAAAGAAGTGATACAATTTTGTGCTAAAAAAGTTGACAATTTTAAATGTGTTAAGTCTTAAGCTACATAGTTGAGAGCATACCTTTAACTTTTCAAGAAAAAGTTGAGTAATATAAAGAAAGTGATGAAACGAAGACTAAATTATTAATTTATCTACAAATTTTGCTGAGACGACTTTTTTGTTAAGTATATGAGGTACCATGAATTACTCTTAAAGTAACAATGCTACCACCATAAAATCAATGTACATATATATATATATATGTACATTATAAAAAGAAAAAAGGTTGCATATGCCACGAGGAAAAAAATAATAAAGTCAGGGTATCTGTGTTAGTAAACACTTAAATATAAGTATGTACCTCAAATGGGACATCTTTTAAATAAATAAAAAGTCATTTCATAGCCAATAAGATCTTACTTAGTCATCTGACTTTACTTTTCTTATATTTATAAAATAAAGTTTCTATTTCATATATTCGAAAGCAAATATAATTTATAAACGTATATTCTTCGTTCCATACAAATTTAATTTCATTATAAATTCCTCAATAGAATAAATTAAATTCCTTGTTCTTAAATAAAAAATGAAATATAGTTTAATGTTTTATATGTATGCATTCAAAAGTAAGTAAGTCTACTAAATATTTCATTTTTCGTAATAAAAGAAAGCCACAGTTTTAAGTCCTAGGAGAATTTACTAGACCTAGGTTTCATGGAGTTGGAAAATGTATCAAAAACCTATTTAGTTGTTCTTCCTGTTTTTGCAACATTAGTTTTGTTAATATTTAATAGCTATACAATTAATTTTGTGTTGTCCTACATTCATCTTCTTTTTTTTCTTTGTCCTTGTGAGAACTAAATATCTAATTTAATTAGTGTAACCTCCTAAGAAAAATATTAATTTTATATTAGCTTATCAACAGAAAATAATTCTATTGCAGTTTTTATCAAATTACAAATCCCTTCTATCATTAATATAAAAAAATAATAATTAATAACTTTTTTTTAAATTAGATAGGAACCTTATTATCAAATAAAGGGTTATCAAATTAATATTACATTTGATAAATGTAACATTTTAGATGGAGAATTTCTGGTAAATATTGTATTTATTCATTTCATAAACGTAAGTTTCATTTATGTAACTCATTAAGTGAAAAGTTGAATGCATATGTACTATGATTCCCTTAAGATAGAGTCTTTAATATGCTCTGCAAATGATGTGTTGTCCAAAAAAAGGATATCCAACAAAGCACTTACTTCTGAAAGAAGTTGTTGGATGTTCTTTATGACACTTTTTTTATAATAAATATTTTTATTCCTGTATTAGGAGCTTAATTTATGTTTTTAGGAGAAGTATCAGGCATCTTAAGGTTTTATAAAAGAAGTTGCTATTCCTAGATGGGTCTAATAGAATCCGTCAAAGTTTTTCATACATGTATATATTTATTTAAAGAAATATACATTAACTATTGTAATTAACCAAATAACTCTTATTGGTGACTCTCAGTACATATATGATGAATTACTTATTTTTCGAAATATTTATTATTCACTATCTCAAATCAGAATTCACAGGATCCTTGATTTTAAAAATTGGTTTCCTGGGATCTTGTTGAAGAACAACTTTCCAAAAAAGGACAATCTCTAGTAACTAGGGTTTAAAATATTTGTTTAAAATCTAAAAATATTCAAAGGTTATAGAATAGTGATAGCTATGAAAAACGTACAGAATGGTAAGAAGTAACAAGTATACTTCTCAGGATGCAAAATCTACTGATTCAAACTCAATAATAGTTATTTAAAAATAGTTTTTAGAAAATGTATATATTGCACTCATAAATTTATATTCTGCACTGTTTCTAATAACTTCAGAAAATATCTACAAACATGGACGGGAAAATGGAAAAAACAAGCATATATTGTTATTTATGAGCCAAAAATGCCTGATTGTATAAAACAAATACGGCTAAAATCTTACTATGAACTAATTAAATAAATATCCATGTATGCATATATATTTTTTTAAATATATTGGGTTTTTAAATGCATTTTGAATAAGAGCAGCAACTTCGTCAAAACTATACAAATTTAATAGTTTAATTATGTATCTATTTTTAAATACCCTATAGTAATATAAAATCATTCTTTTATCTCAGAATTTTAAAAATTGTTATACTTAACCTCGAAAAAAATTTTACCTCAAGATAATTGAAATCAAATCAACATTCCTGCTGAACTAAATCCTCTAGAATCAAATACTTATAAAACAAAGTATACTATCTTCACTTTATATGAATTAATGAAAACAGTAGAAAATATTTTAAAAATAAGAGAAAGTTTTGACTCCTACATCGTCTTATCTCAGAATTGAATAATCTTACAATAAATATAAACACATATTTAGAATAATAATTTATTTTATGCGAATTTCTACTGTTATTCCTTCCTTAAAAGTTACCTCGAAAATTCAAATAAAAAAGGCTCGAAAATCTGAATTGCTACAAAGAAGAACGTCAATTACAACTAAGTACATAGAAAGTAGAAAGCAACTAAAGTACCATCATTTTTTAAATTTGCATTGAGGAGGAGAAACATCAAATCATGGTACAAGGAATGCCTCATATCTCATAGAACTTCATATATATTTAGGTACATATGTAGAACAAAAATGAAGGCATTTTTCAAGAAATAAAAATTGGTTATAAATTTGAATGCCTGTAAAAAAAAAAGTAGTTGATATTTTTGAGAGTCTGTTTTACCAAAAAGTCTAAATGGAAAGAATTCTCATAGCTACATAATTAAAATCCAATGGTTTTTTTTTCTTTCCTATTCTTCTCTACTTTTCTGTCTATCTGACCCTCCTCCTTGCTGCTATTTCCATAAAAGTTTTTTTAACTTTTCAAATTAGCTTACAAATATGTTCAAAAATACAAAAGTATTTACTACGTCTTACGAATACCAATACCTAGCACTAAATTCAAAGAAAAGTTAATTAATTATTAACGTACGTTTATAAGGTTGTGTATACATATACATATAGTATACGTAATTTAAGGGAATTATATTGTTACATTAGCCAAAGGCCATGTTTTAATTATAAGATGAGGAAAGTCAAGATTGTTGAAGGATGCTCTCTATATTTAATAATCATTTGATTCTTGTAGAAATAATTAAATAGTCATTTTGAAACATCATAAACATAAACATTGTAGCTTGTTGAATAAAATTTAAATAGTAATACCTATTTAAAATTTAGTTGTTTTTTTTCTGAGTGAAAAGCAATGGATTAAAAACTTCTTACAGACCTTACAAAACAAGTTTAATTATAATAAATATATTTTGTGTACAAATTGAGATTTTGTAAAATTTGTAGCTTGTATTATTGTTATTATTGTCTGGTTTAGATGCAATTTGTGCGTTTAACAACATCTTATTTAACTATAAGATGTGTCAGTTGTATGGCGAAATATGTAATGTTGTTATTATTTTATATTATATATATTTAATAATATGTCTCATTTCTTACTTGTTTTACGAGTGATCCAGGAATGAGTATTTGAATTTTATAAAAAGTTTGAGAACACTTATGAATTAGACATTTAAAAAAGATAGAAATTACACTCTTAATATATTGAATATCCCAAAGAACTTCAATCCTTGTATTATACGTATCACAAGTACTTTAAATTCTGCATTTAAAATGTTTCATCTCATATTGAACCTTGTTTAACCACCTGATACATATAAGTTACAATTGTGCTCAACATATTTATTCAAAAGTGTAAAAAGTCAGTTTTTGTCAAAAATTAGATTTTTATCTTAAATTGATGTACTAGTATTATAATTATCTATATTTCAAAAGTAGTGTAAGAAAAAATAACTTTTACTTTTATACTTTTCTTCTTAAATTTAACTTAAGGAAATATAATGTTGATTTGGAAAACATTTATTGTCGATATATTTAAGCAATAAATTTGTACTTGTTACACTTTCACTCTGTCCCACGATCTTTAAATATTAATTCTTTATTAATTAATTATAAATTATATTAATTAATATAAAATAGAATAAATAAAAAAATTAATAATTCAAAAAATAAATGGATTACTTTGTCAAGTTATTTTCCTTCTATAAAAAACATAAATTCTCCTACGAAAAGAAAAACAAATTTTACTGCAAAATTCATGAAAACAATTGAATAGAAAACCCAAAATGATTACAAATTTTCCAATAATTATATGAAAGGATTTTTTTTATACTCTTATTTTCTTTCCATTTAATATTTTCTCAAACAATATTTGTATTATAAAAAAATATATTTTATTGTGCTCCAGGAAATAGAAGTGGATGACGTAAATAGCATCGCTATAGCCCAAATGAAGGTAAATCATGCTATATAAGGAAAATATTCATCATTCAAAATCAGTTGGAAGAAAAAAAGAAAATAGATTTTTAATTAATTATATTATACATATATTTATTAAAAGCATTCATACTTTATTGAAACATTTTATATTCGTATATAAACTTCTAAAATAAAAAAAATATTTTATTTGAATAAAACATTCTTGAAATTTCTATATATTTATGTATATATGTATGTGCACTTGCTCTGGTACAAAATGTTACATCCTATATAAAAATATATGTGCATTTGAATTCCAAGAATGTTTTTAAAGGGCATGTCAATAACGAGTGCCTTCAATGAACTATTTATTTCAAAGGATCATAAAAAATACTACTTGTTAATCAAATACATATATACATAGTTATATCTTTAAGAGGAGTTTACATATCAAATCAACTAGAAAAAAAACCTTGATGAAAAAACTATGATGTAGAAGGGTTAAGATGATCCATTCTGAAACTTGAAAATATAATAACTTGGTTCAATGCAAAAATAAATTAACACTGGTTCTTGACTTGTCCTTAATGTAAATTTACATACATATTTCGATTTAAATGTTTTTTATTTGAAATTGCACGAGAAGTTGACAAAATATCATCAATTGACTTATTTCAGCCAAGACTGGTCAATTTAATTTAAATTGATTTTCCTTCTCCTATATTTAGCTTCATTTTTTTTGCTCTGAAATATTAGGTATATGACTATGTTGCGAAAACGATATTTTACCCATCACTACAAAATAAATTAGGATACAAAAAAACGATAGCTGAAAGTATGAAGATCTAAATAACTTAGAAATGAGTTAAAAACCTTTGATTCAAGAACAGCAACAATTTAAACCTACTGTTCGAGGTAATATTCCTTTCATTAAACTTACAAATATTTTATTTATTGACCCATTGGCTGGCTTAGATCTTTATGGTCAAAATGACTAACTATGATCGTTCTAAATAATGAAAAATATTAGCCCTCTAATGTTAAAATGAATGGCCTTTATATATGCCTACACATGTATATGTACATCACATTTTTTTTTTGAAGCTATAAAATATTTGTTTCAAATTTCATGCATATACATACATATTGTTTCATGAATTTATTCTGATATACTTTTACTACGATTATAAAAGCCTAACGAGTGCTGGAGAAACCAATAAAGTATAAAAATATTAGTCAATATACCAATATATGTATACTTATCTAAATATTGCTTAAAAACATTTATTATAGCTATTTAACTGCATAAATATTGGTCAACAAAGGAAAAGAGTCGATATATTATTGTATATCGAATATATAGATATTTTAATTCTTCTTTTGTTTATTTATACATCATTTTCTTGTTGTTTTCTTTTGCTTTTCGTAATTATTTCAAAATAAACAATTGATATTCAACTCTTGTTTCAGAAAACTCTTGATTTAGAGTTGACTGTAAATTATTACTATGACAATCATAAAATGAAATGCTTAAAATTAAATAATTTCAAAAAGTAACTAACTTTACACTTATATACCCCCCCCCCCCCAACAGTCCCTTCTAATTCTTCATGGCCTTTATTAACCTTCATTCAAAAATATATCAAAATATATTTTATTCCCTAAAGCTAAATTATTAATTAAAGATATGTGCATACATATAGGTCTGAATAAAGGTGATAGCATAATGAACTCAACCTAAAGAGTAGTATATTCAATATGGAATATAATAAAGTCTTGAAAAGGTAGATTCCGTACATGGACACAATCTGTTTAATTTAAAATGTTGAATACTTCATTTACATAAGCATTTGATTGAAAGGATATTAAGGCGATCAATACAAAATGGAGGTATAGGCTCGTTTATATTCATTTAATTGTGATTCTTGGATCATTACTTTCAATCAGACTCAACATTCATTATGATCTAATTATGTAAGTGTATCATTTATTATATTTCTCATATCATTCCCTAAAGACAAATTAGTTTTATCCTATCAATTTGTCGCCAAATTGTTCACGAGAGGGAAAAAGAAGGAAGAGAATTTTACTTTTGAATATAAATACTAACTTCCTTTTCAAACTAACATAAGCAATTTTTATTTCACATATTATAATTTGTAATAATCAATAAACATATCAGTAAGGTACTGTTTCAAAAAGACAAGCAACTTTTTTTTAAAAAACACTCATAACTAAAACCATTATTTACTTTCCTGATCCTCACCATTGAATGGTTGTCAATTTATTCATAAGACGTAATTTGAAGTCAATTTTGGTGTACAAACTTTTTTATAGGAAGAATTTTAGTCCTAATTCAAGGTAGAGTTGTAAATGAATCAGTTACGACTTCCTTCTCTTCATTCACTTAAGTTAACTAAAAACATGAATAAGACCAATTTTTTTTAACTATAGACAATACCCTAGTATAAACAATAATTGTTGTTACTTTTTTGTTGTTCTGGCTGTTGTTTTCGATAAAAGATTTCTTATCATTTGAAAAAATCACTTTTATGCAAATACAGTCTTCATTACCTAATGGAATACATAAATTCCCTCATGACCTCAATTGTTTACCTCGACACAAAAAGAGACTTCAAATTCATGTATGTAGTATGCATATTCCTTCTATTTTGTTATAGTATAAATCAAGTATTCTTTTTTCAATGAAAAACTATTTTAACATAATTATCCAATACATCAAGGCTTTTGTTCCATTTTTATATATTTACGTACATTAGAAAGAGCTATAGGTCCAGTCGTTGTGTAATCTATTAGATGAATGATGTCAAAGAGATGGATTCAAGGCTGTGTGAACTTTAATCATAGATATTTTGACTTCTCTTAATTGTTTTTTTTTAATACTACAACTGCAAAACTTTTTCACACTATATTTAAAATGGGTCAATATTTGTCTTCTTTTTTTTTTAGAAATGCAATGTCTGGACGTGCTTATACTACCAAAACACGTTGAGTAAGATCAACATAATTATAAAACTACTCATCAATCCAAAAAAATACTTGGAATGATTTTTTTTTATAATTGAATTATATAACAAAAATTACCAGACTTAGATTTATCAAACATTTTGTTGAAAACATATTCACTGCCATGGTCGAATATATATTATGAAATAACAAATGTTTAAGATGAGCGAAAGTATAAAATTAATATACCTTTATTTTGATTGATTAAAATTGATTTTTTTTAAAATCCTTTTACGTATTTTATTTAAATAGTACTTATAGCACAGTTTTGAGTATTTATGTCTAAAATTAGATAACAATATGTTTTGGTACAAATATAAAAATACCCAGTTTGTAATTTCAAAACATAATCTCTGATAATTGTGACTCATAGCCTCAATATAATCTTAATGCTCATAATATCCCAGTCACCCTTATTTTTAAAATTATATTAATGTACCTATTTCTTAAGACTTTTTAATCGATTAATTTTTTTTTTCGTTTTTTTTTTCAGCTTAAATGCAAAAGGTGTCTCAAGAAATAAAATAAAGTATTTTAAAAAAACCATCCATCCAAATATATATCATATGCGGTAAGAAGATTAATGGATCTCTTATTTAAGAAGTATTTTGAACTATTTGTTACTTTCTTTCTCTCTTAGGAGTTAAAACATCAAGCTATTAAAATGATTGCTCGATACATCAATGCTCCTTTTGTTTCCTTTAATGCAAGAAAATGAAAACGGATTCATTCTTTTGTGCTATTATAATTAAATGGAACTCATTAGTTGTTGTTCTTTTTTTGTTTTTTTGTTAAATGCTGTATGCAAAATGAATAAATAAAGGAAAAGGATTGTCTTCTTCTGCTTTCGAAAGCTTGCTTACGAATCACACAAACATTATGCATAAACTACTAAAAGAATTAAAAAAAAAAACAAATATATCACCACTCTTTTCATACTATTTTTTATATGTACTTTTTATTTTTTTTAAAATGAGTAAATTAAACTTTTATTTTTCTAAACAAGAATTTTTAAAAGGTCTAACTTGATTGCAAATATGCCTTATATATGCAAAGTTTTTGATCCTAAAAAAAGTAATATGTTCATACATATTTATTGAATTAAACAATGTAACTTGATATCTTTAGTTAAAGACAAGGCTAAGAGAAGATCCCTGATGTAGAGTTTTGATTGTACTGTGTATGTGTGTTTGTTTGTATTTCTATCTAATACCAAAAAAAATATATAATTCCCATATTTTTCGACTCAAAAACAGTCATAAACAAATTTTTGATACTAAGGCTATTAACAAAAGTTATGATGGTTGTAGAAAGTGTTTTAATATTTAAGTTTTTTAAATTTAAATTCACAAAACTCTGAATGTCCCAGTCATACAATATGTTACAGCTGTGATTATGTTCAAAGAAGCACAACCAATTATATTTTTCAGAACAAATCAGCCATTGTTCCTTGCGAAATAGGAAAAAAAAATCACTATATCCCTGCCAAACCTGACAAGATTATAAATAACTATGTCGACGCAATTACATTGCAAAATCGGCATTGCATTCACAATACCTATTTTTGATATTGATAATATTATAAATATGTATATATCTACAGTCAGATATTGATACTTATTTTATAAACACACAATACTTCTACATCGATGATATACAGAAAATAATTAAATTGATGAGGAAAACGTGGCAATTAATAACGAGATCAATGTATCAATTAGACAACAATCATAATTGGATCGTCATCAATGTTCTAGACTTAATTCCGTGTTTCCCTATGTTTGAAATCAACTGCTGACATACCCTGCTGCTGTTATCCTGGATTTGATAATTTTTTCTATCCATAAGTTTCAAAAAATATGTACTTATTATGACTAATGCGTAAGCCTACTAATATTTAAAATAAATAAAATAGTGTACTCCATGATCAATATTAATTTGTAATGAAACTCTTTACTCATATTTTCATTTAATAGTTGAGAATGTCAGGCTATAAACTTGTACGAACGTATGTACATATATGATCCATTGGACAATCACCATCTAAGGAAATTATTTTATAGTAGGGTAACACTAGCATACAAAGTTTTTCACCCAGATTGTTGAAAAGTTAATACTTTTAAAAAAAAAAAAAAAAACTATCTCGAAAATAAAACTTACAATATTTACAAGTTTCTATATTCTATGTAGGTTCGAATATAGATCCCAACCTCATTGCATAGTTTCTGAACAGGTGTTATTCTAATAGGAAATAATTCCTTCAGATCCCATATATTAAAACATCAAGTTATATTAATCAAGGAATGACAGCATTAATTAGAAATATTCCATAATTAGTTTCTTAAATTACATGGAGGTACTTCGAAATCCTTTGAGCGAATTTTCCTGAGACGGTTTTAATCAACGATAAATCAATTCAACTATTTGGAGTATACAACTCTTCAATATTAAATTATATATACAATATACAAGCCAATCAAGTATATTGTAACTATGAAAGTATATATAATACCGTAGTAGTTTTATTTAATCGTAGATATGATGGAAATTTTGAGAAGCCTCTAGCCTAATTTATATAGGAATATTAACAAATATTCAAGATTATTAATAAACAGCCTCCAAGATAACAAAATGAGGTTATTTTAAAGCTATGGCTCAAATATAAGCTATAAATAATTAATTATTGCATTTGCTTACTATGTAGATACTGTGTGTATAACACTGGTAAATAAAATATAATCACTGTTTGTTTGATTTTCAACAAAACTGACTATGCTATTTGATGACTTTCTAAAGTTAACGGAATAGATAACAGAATTTTCATACTAAAATTAGTATAATAATAATAAAGCAATCATCCATTCGAAATAGGTTCATGACAAGGAATATATTCTAGTGGCATGTACCCATTGGATCGGCATCTCCGTTAATTAGATCACTAGGATAAATAATTTTAAGAGTACAATTTTTGAAAATATATTGATGAAATTAAAAATATTTCTAAGCCCATATCTATGTAGGTGAGTAATTACATACTAGGGCAAATGAAGTTCATGGTATTTGGAAATTTACATACATTAATCAATTTGGGAATTTTAAAGAGTGAATTGTAAGTGCAATAAATGAATAAAACATGTATATTAATGTTAAATTGAAGAAGAAGAGAGCCCATTTCTGACAAATGATGCAAAAGTGAAAAAGGAAAGCAAGTTTAAAAGCCTCAGTGCAGGAAAGTAAGGATGGATATAGTTTTAAGCAATTAAAAGCCTTTTTCATGCAGTTTAAGATTTTAATGGAGTAATTCTCAAACTACATTTATAAAGTTTCACTCGTCATTCTTTTCTTTTTTTTTGGGGGGGGGGGGGGGAATCACCTATCTAAAATCTTTTGAAAAATTTTATTTTCAAAAAAAAAACTCATCTCCAGAAGAGGTTTATCTAACAAAGAAAGTACTTTTATATTTTTGTCAGTACTATTACTAAAAGTATATTTATTTTTTGACCCGGTTCTGAAAGCTTCTGATTGAGATCTGAATAGTAGATGATCTCACTCTAATCTTGATGATACTTAACTGAATCTTTTAGTGATAAGTAGTATCGGACAAAACTCGCATACTTTCACCCAAGGGCAAACCCTAATCCATTTAAGTATAAAATTATTCATTCCATTATTGAGAGCCTTATTGAAAAAACACACTATGCATTATGCTCCATAATAATAAAAGCTTTTATCCATATTAAAAAATTGAGGGAAAAAAAGATATAAATATTAATGTGAAATGAAAGGTACGGACCAATTTCATATATTTTGACCCAAATTAAAATGCAACCATATTCACACCATATATGCAATAAATAAAGATTAATTTGATTAACCTATTTGCAAAAGCTCAAATAATAGTTGCTTAATCTTCATTACCCTCATGTAAAGCTCTGAAAAAAATAATTTATGAGCAACTCAAGTTATACCCAAAGTTTATTTATTTTCAGAAATACGATAGTGAAAAAAAAAATTGTTTTTTATTATGAAGACTTAAATTATAACAAATAATTCTATTTATGATATCTAGATATGGACTCTAAAAATGATAAACTGTTTCTGTAATTGACTTAAAAAGTAAAAGAGGGGGCAGATACTACTTTGTCCGTAGTACTTTATTAGAAACAATGCAAAAAAAAAAAAAAAAAAACAATTTTTACCATATGGTTGCTGCTTTTTCATTTGACAAAATATTTAGCCTGTCCCTTTTCTCTTTTTTTTTTTGAAGCCATTTGTTTATAAAAAAAGGAAAAAGCAAAAAAATAATTTAAAAAGCAATTGAAATAATGAAGAAAGAATTTGCTTCTTTTTTTTTCTTTTTTTGTAATCAGATCTATTCAATTGATGTAAGGCTCTAATTTATAAAGCACATTACAGCTATGTGTTTATTATATGAGCTGCACATGCCCAAAAGAACTTTATATTACACATATATATATATATATATATATATATATATATATATATATATATATATATATATATATATATATTAGAGTACTAATCCATATGCGGTAAACATTAGATTTTAATTTTTTTCAAGGTCTTAGTCCCTAAATTTTTTCGTTTTGTTAAATACATTAATGTACTAATTAAAAATTAAAAAATTTTAACATTTGGAGGCCGCTCAATACTCTTAAATTTAGAAAAGTTTATATTTTTATATATATATCGTAACCCTATAGTAAAAAAAACCATGAAACCTAATACTTTTAATATTGTGATTACTAAATTATTTATACTTTTTGAATGTAGGAAGCTTCTCTCTATTTTATTTCATCACCTGTAAAAGAAATTGTTCTTGGCTTCATCTTTTGTAACTCCTAATGTAATCAGAGGTCTTAATTAAGTCAATTCTATTTTTAGTTGTATTGTTTACGTCTTTTAGGAAAACAATGTTTGTTTGATTTTTTATATATGGACAGACGTCATTTTGTGAACATTCTAACAATTGTTTTTCTTTAAAACTCTATAATAAGAATAAGAATTTGTAAAATTTGTATTGTATATATTGAATCAAAAGTATTTATTTGAATACTTTTCCTGCATTCAGGCGTACAAGGATTTGACATTTTCATTTTTGTTTTGATTGATATTTCATCATTAATCGTCACAATTCAATATTAACTACTTTAAGGTAGCTTAAACATAGAAAACATTAATAGTAGAACAGGGTATCTATTCATTTACTCTCTTAGAGGAAACTATACAAATACTAATGATTTACATGTAGACCATGTCTTCAAATATACAGAAGCAGCAAAGAGGTTCAGCTGTTAAAGTTCTCTTTTTGTAGACTGGAATTGCTCTCTGAACAAATGTATTTTAAAGTAGTAAATTAACTGAGCCATCCAACAAGTCATGTGCCTATGTAGTCATCATTGTCACAAATCTGGGAAAAGGATAACTTACAAAGTTTAACGGGTTTTTTTTAGACTTCAGCCATATATCTTAAGAATATTAATAAATCTATGTAAATCTGAGAGCTGGAGGTGAATAAAATTAATGACTCCTATTCAATATCTACTAATCCCAGCAATTATATATTCTGTAGCATTATATAACAATTTCCAATTACAGGAGAATTTTTGATAGATTTTTGAATATAATGTAACAAAACAAGTCGTTAAACGTTATTCAATGTCATCTAAACGATTTTCTAATGACATTGCATAACGTTTTGTTGTAATTAAGTATAAATTTATCATATCGAATGAAAGAAATAATAAGATAAGAATGCGTGTTATACGCGATAAATTTATTAATTTTCCTTCATTTCTCCTTTCTTTAAGTCACTAAAAATACATTTTAGAGAGCTCTAGTAGTAATATATTTCAAAGATTGTGTGTTTGAATATGCCAAGTTATAAAATAATAAACATTAATTATAATCAATGTATTTTGACAAAAAAATGTAAGTTTTTTTAACGTTAAGGGCATTGAGTGATCTCAAAATATGCAAAAAAAAAAGTATTTTTTCTAATCGGTACATTAATGTATAAGACAAAATATAAAAGTTAAGGGAGTAAGACTTTTAAAAAGTTTGAAACTTTCACTACAAACTTATAAATTTTCATCCTAATATGTATAAAATTGTAACTTTTACAAATAAATAACATGTATACTTTTTATGTATTAAAAATAATAATAATTTTATAAACAAATTTGCATATATATTTATTTTTTTCACTATAATATTGTTTATTTTAATCAAGTCAGATATATTGGTATACTTTATATTTATTTTATTTTTTGCATTTGCAAAAAAAAACATAAATAAATAGAGAATCATTTTTTGTATGCTTATATTTAAAAAAAATCACTATATATATATTTTTTTGTTTGTATGTAAGTAAAAAATATTTGTATATCGTCATATAACATCATGTTCATTACTCAATATTGCTTCTTTTTTTCTTTTCTTTTTTGCAAACTATCAATCTTATTATGAAATAAATAGATTAATTAATTAAATGCAAATTTATTTCATCATTACTTTAGTCATAAATAAAAAACTATAAATAAATTGGCTTTCTCTCTAAATGAGAGGTTATAATGTATTTTAAAAAAAGAATAGGATAATATCCAGGGTTAAACATTGATAAATGTTTGAATTCTGCATTCATAGGCAGACATGTGTATGTATGTGAATTGCACCAGTAGAGTGTGTTCATAGCTCCTCAAAATCTATTCAAATATGTGTCAAAAATATGTAATGCTAAAATATTTTATGTAATTAGTAGTTTCTTGATTGCAAAAAAATGAATATTTATGATGATAATTTTGAATTGTATGATGATAACTTTTGATAAATATGAGTCTTAAGGTTCATTTATAAATATCTATAGGGATCAATTTTTTTTTAATATTTTTAAAGATAGACACTTTTACATGTATGAGTATCTCAATAGTTACTCATTACGTTTAATACTTATAGCAAATCATGAATACATTCATATTTCTTTTAAACTGAACTAGAAAGAATATCCGTTGCAGTAAGTTGAGAATGATTTTTATTAAGTCAAAGATATTGAAGTAAACATTCATATATACTTAAAGAATTGCTATTTTCAATAAAATAAAAAACTGCGGTAATTTTTTTAATTTCTCTTTACTCTAGAGGAAAGAGAAAATGTAAATCCTATTTGTAAATTAAAAAGTTATTATCTGACAACTATACAAGTCAAATTATGTAGAAGAAAGTTCAAGGACTTTGGTCCTTGTATAGTTATAAGTAACCGATTTGAAATCTTATTAAATGTAAAAAAAGAAAAGAGAAATTTAAAAAAAAAACTACTCCTAAAATGAGTTCATTAAAGATATATGGTAACTTCTGTAAATAATTATTTTTTTACCAATTGGCCTGGCTATGGCTGCTTGTAAATTTTAAAGAAATTTTTTTTATTATCTATACAAATTATTTATTCGAAATACGCCTATAACCATTTTTGTATCTGGATGTAAAATTTTTACTCTCTAGAGACGTATTGGGAATGTTACTTAGAAAAACTCATAAATTACTCATTACTTGCTTTAAAAAAAGTAACTTTGTTACTCAAGAGTAAAAATAATTGGTTACTACTTGTAAAAGTAACAGGTAATAAATACAATTACATTTTCTTTGCAATAAGAAAAAGATAAACAGACAAATAAACTTTAATCCTAGATCTTTTTTTATTTAACATTCATTAAATTATAAGGTATATTATTCACAAATAAAAGCATGGCAATGAATTGATTATATTCAAAACAATCGGATATGAGACAAATGGAATTGAAAGAGGTAATAACCTTCTTTTTTTTTCTTCTTTTTTTTTGCATAATGGAGTTTTAACAGAAAAAAAAGTAGCTCAATAAGGTTGCAATTTAGTGAATGCAGAATGATGCAACAAATGAACTCATATACCGTTTTACATTAATGTATAGAAATTATTGAACTAATACAGTAAAACTATTTTTTCTAAATATACTGACAGATCAATATTATTTTATTCTAAAGGATCGAGTAATGCAGTGGTTCTTGGAAATTTTGTGTGGTACTTCTTTCAAAATTCATTAAAATATCTATTCGTCCTTCTTTACCATTTTCTACTTTAGTAGGGGAATATTCAATCTTTTTATGAAGATAATTTTGATACTTAATTTTTGATACCTTTTTTATTTCCACTTCTCCCGTTGGATCGTGCTCAACAACAAAAGTAAATTCCCCATTATCGAGCATAATATACGTGTATAGTCACAACTTTTGCAAAACTATTTTTTACAGACCTAAAATAATTTGTTATACTCAAACTTTCTTCCAAGTTCTATTTATTGCAATGAATATTAAAAGTTTCACAACAGCATAAAGGGTATTTTAAGGATAACATACATTTAGTCACAAAGTTTTTTGTACAAAAAAAATATTTAATATATTTATTAGGTATAATTTATGATAAAATATTAAAAATTGGCAATTCATAATTAAATATAATAATAGGGTCAGTAAAGTGATATTGAATGAATATATTGAGTAATAAGTATGTAACAATCTGGACCTTTCTTATCCTTTCTATTGATAAAGAAAAAGGACCATTGCCAGCATATTATATGCCATCATACATACATACATAAATGTTGAAATATCGATAGTCAAAAAAATCATCACAACACCTAAAATTAATTTGTTCATTCATTGAAATCGGTTGGTATACTCTTATGACATTCTTTCATATACTTATAGTTTTTCAAATAAAAAAGAGTTTTAAAAATAGGAAGCTTTTTTGGTTATGTACTTCTCAACAAAAAAAAAAAAAAAGAAAGTTAAGTTCCTTCTTGCCAGTGCATACAATTTATATCATATTGTTCCAAACAAAAAATTGATGCTAAGTGGCGAGAAATATCAAAGATTCTACAAAGTAAAGTTAATGTGAGTCTTTATTAAATTTCCAGATGAAACTTATGGTAAAGATATATTTTTCTAGAAGTATTTAAAAACGCTAGATAGTTTATGGTGTCCTCGCGACCTCCTCTGAAAGATCAAAATGAATTTAATATACATCCCCTTGGATTGATCTCTTGACAACTTAGTATTGACTGGAATGGACTTGATCAATGCGTGATCTGCTCCAAGATCTACATTTTTTGACTGTAACATGAAAAAAAGCCTGATTTTCAATTCCCTTCTAAATGCATATAGCTGACTAGAAATTGAATGACACATATTGAATGAGGATTCTCAATTGTTACATAACAATTTAAAATCTCCTAGGGTGAAAATACAGCCTATTCTAAAATAATTAAAAAGGATGGAATGTGTAAGAGATTATATTGATAAAAAGAACACAATCAAAATTTAACATTCGAATGTATCTGAAACATTCACCTTGCCTTCTCCTAAATCTCATGTTTCCATGTACTTTCATCATTTTAGTTGTTAACGTAGATTCATTTTGTTGGAAAAATTGATGGCTCATTAAAAGAAAAAAGTCTCTCAAAGGCTTCTCAACCTCCCAATACGTTTGAGAGTTTTTATTCATGAATCAAAATAGTTCGAATTTCTTTTGAGAAGCTTATAGAAGCTAATTCCCTTTTAATGCGTACTGTATTTTAACTGCAATTAATCACAATGCAGAACAAACCAGTAGGATGACATTTCTTTTTCCCAGATTTCATGAAACTCATACTATGAGTTACTTTGAAATGAATGAGGTGAAAAGGGAGAAATTAAAAAGTCTCTTTAGATTTTTAATCTCTAAGTCTATATAAATTAAAGAAATACAGTTGCATATTTACAGATACCAACAGTTGTTTGCTGTACATACTTCTATTATACTCAAAATATATCCGAATGGATTTACTACTATGAGCAAAAAATACTGCAAAATTTGAATTTAATTTTTTTGTGAGTCCGATAGGGATTAATGTTTTTGCTATTAAGTTGGCACTACTATCACTAACATATTTGCCAAATGATACATCAAAATATTTATTATTGTTTGAGATATGAGTCCTTTTGTGAATAACGAAAAATTGAATTTTTCGTTTTTAGAATGTCTGAAAATATTCAACAACGTAGTTTCTTCAATCTTTGTGTGCAGAATGAAATTTCTGCTGCTGAAACGTTGAAAATGTTGCTCAAGATCTTTGGTGAGCAATTTTTATCGAATACAAGAGATTAATAGCGTTATAAAATGTTTATAGATGGCGTTGATAACAAGTTACGGCCAGTACGACCATCTATATCAATTGATGATCAATACATTAATAAAATCAAAGAGCATGTGCTCCAAATCGTCGATTAACTGTCAAAGACCTTAATAATCGTGTTAAAATATTGGAAGGATCAATGAAAATCAATTTGAGGGACCATTTGGACTGCAGAAAAGTGAAATCTCGATTGGTTTCCAAAATGCTCAATTTCATGGAAAAATATCGCCGAGTTAAAGAGTGTGAAACAATGCTTTTTGACTATCAAGACAAAATAAAAAGCATCATAACTTAAGATGAGACTTTTGATCTACACTTTCAACTAGGCAACACCCTACCAATCGAATGAATATCGTGCAAAAGGTGAGCCAAGACTGAGACAATCGCAACAAAGTCGCCCAAAAATCAAAGTGATGTTAGTAGTTTTCTTCGACTATCGTGGCATGATGGTACATTATGAATTCCTTCCAACCCACCAAATTTCATTGATAGGGATGTATTCAATCCAGTATCATTGATATTCAACTCACCCTAAAATTTTCTATAATTTTGTCCTAAAAAATTCCTTTTCTGGTAGTCTTTGTTGATGACTTTATTTTCTACCAAGAGTTTAACATCAAAGTAAAGTAATACTTTACTCTTTGGTTTCATCAATAATTAAACCACTTTTAATTCTTCTATAATTTATTCACAAAAACCCTAGGTCTTTGTATATGATTATATTTTAAGAGAAACAGACATCAAAGTGAACCAAAACTTCATGTATCTTATATACGCTAAAAAGTTGAAAAAACTAAACTATCAAAAGAAAATAGGAAAAAAAGGTAAAAATATATATGGAGTTGAAGATATGGTTGACGAATTGTGGAAAATGTCCCACGAGGAAATATATATCAAATAAATAATAAAATTTTAACTACTTCTGATGCAAATCTTCATCCAAGTACCTAAAAAAAATCATAGCAAATGCATTGTCTCTTATTAAACTTGTGATTTGAAAGGTCATTTTGAAACCTGAAAGACTATTTCTTATGTTTTAGGAATTCAGTCCTCATTTGAAACTTGGCGTAGATTTTCATATAAAAATAAAATGCATTACTGGATTAATAAAAACTATTCATGATTGTGCAAGTTAATATAAATAAATAGATATTATACAACCGAAATTAAGAATGTACCATAAAGAAAAAAATCGGTTCAATAAAATATTTTTACATTGTATTTTATAAAAGAAAAAAAAATTATAGTCCTAGAGAGATATTTTAGGATATTAAATTTCAATCATCTTATACTATAATATAATATGTGGATACGAAAAATATCAGAAATTCAATACATAATATTTCATGTAAGTTCTTCAAAAGGATGATCACAGAAACAGCGGAACACCCTCCAGCTTTTCTCGACATTTAGAGAGGAAGCACAAAAAGAAGTAAGTCAAATATAAATACTCAAATTGTCTCACCAAATGTGTTCTCGGGTCTTTGTGAAACTTTTATGAAAGCAGTGCCACGGCCAAACTTTAGTAATTATGAGACCATATGAAATACATATGGACAAGTACATAGATTTGTATTCTATTGACACACTCAGCCGAGTGGGAGAAGGAACCATCATAAGATAGGAATTGACTTATAACCTCTGCACCTCAAGTGACAGGAATGCATGAGGACCAATAGTATTTTAATTAGTTTCACAGTGTATGATAAATTATCATAAAATGATCTTGATCTGGACCTTAAATTCTTGGTCCTGGTCTCGACTTTTGTAGTCTTGGTAGTACCTTGATCTCAGGTTAGTCGGTTTCGAACACATCACTGGGATTTGGGTTTTGTTATCAATTTATTAAAGGAAAACAACAGTCTAAGACGCATTGTTCATTGAGGTAATAATATAATCTCTCTTGGAGTGTCACAGACATACTATTAATCAACTTGAACTCTGTAAAGTCAGCGAAGGATAATGGTTGAGAGAGAGCACAGTTAAAAGATCATCCTAGTATGTTCATCGGGAAACTATTTTCCAATCGAGGTGTTACAGTGAGGATGTAGCAGAGAGAAGAGTTGCTTTTTAGATAATCTTTAATATTAAAGCCATGCAAGGTTCCAAACATCTCTTTAAGAGTTAGAAATATATCAGAAGTTAATTTTGATACAAAGCACCTTGCTGATTTGACAAATTTACTTTGCCTCCTTTTACTTTTAAACTTACACATGTTGAAATTAGAGACTTTCTGGACAGATCCATGCAAGTATCTCAATGGTTTTCTTATGCTTATACTATAGAACGGTTGTTTATATGAAATTAGTAAAGCAAGTAGATATTTGTAAATACACAAAAGAAGGGAAGGCTACTAACGTTAGAACTAAAGCCGTCAGTAGGGAAGGCAAGCGGCAGCACAATATTTTAATGGAAAATTATCTTTATTTCCTTTGATCTTTCTACTTTTTTATTAAAATTGAATATAGGAAACCCATTATAATCTACTTGAAGAAAGTTTTGCCATTACTTGGTAAAGGGGTTAAAAGAATTAATTTTGTATCGCACTGATCTAAAATTTAGGACAAGTACATATAAACATGTTTTAACTTTATTCAAAAACCTGCCAAAATATGACTTTCAATAGTCCTTATTGACGATCTTGATATGATTCGTCATTGCAATAAGAAAAAAAAAATTATTGACGCACTCATAATTGACTTAAGAAAAATATAAGAAGAAATATTTCAAGGTTTTATTTTATTAAAGACTTAGAATATTGCGTCGACATCATTTTCAGTGAATCCCAAAGTTGCCTCAACAATGGAATTGCAATGCCTCATAAACAACTTTTAAAAGCATGTCCACAAAATATACAAAATTAACTGTGCCAATGATGGGGCAAATCTAATTCAAAGTCTATAAATGAGCCCATTTATAAAAATAACATTTAAAAACTGAAGAGAATTATTCCTGAGCGAACAAAGATTGGAGTCTTGATACAGCATACATTACCTCATGCGCCCTATATCTACTTCAAACTCTCGGATATCTTCCTAACACTAACAAATTTAAAAAAACTACTTATATAGCCTACTAATATCAAATAAATGTTTTATAAACATTCCTGACGCTCCTGAATCCAATCAATCCGAAAAACCTAGATAACGCTGCAGTTGAAATTTTTTCTAAAAAGAAAAGACCTACACAGTGGTGTACAAAAAATCAATGACTCAAGACAACAGCACTCACAATGGATATTCAATGACATTGTGTACACTATCCAAGTACCAAGATAAATATGACTCTGCAATCTGTGGAACCCAAAAATCACTTTTTTAAAATTTAGTTTTATGTACCTGAATTCCGCATTTTAGTGTAGGAAATTGAATTATCACTACCTCTAAATGAAAAATAGCATCCGAGTATAAATCCAAAAATCTACAATAGAAATATTTTATGACTTCATATGGATAAGGTCCGAACGAATAGGGGGAAATAAATGGTTATTTGTTCATCAAATATTACAGTTAAAAATGTTATATATTTTTCTATGTTTATGTATTAATTAATAAAGGATAATATTGCTAATAGGCCTCTTTTATAAGGTCAAAAGTTAAATTTTTAGCAAGTTTTATACTTTTCCATCTCTTTTAGATCCAACCAAACTCCATGGACTTCATTTATGAGACTATGTTCCTATTTTTAATTTCTCATTGATGAATTAATCAAGGTAGTATATAATATCAAGCCCTTTAAATACATTTTGTATAGAGTGTCTATTAAATTGAGGCAATTATTTCTCAGATTGACACGGCCCATATTTTTTATCTAGAATTGTTTTTGTGTTTTATATTCATCCATTGTATTAAGATGGAAAAATGTTGGTCTAATGGGATCACCCACTTCTATTTTTGCTCCAAAATAACAACTTGAAAGTGATATTTTTGTTAATGGCAACGTGAGTATAAATCCAATATATATGGTACAAATAAATCTGTCAATATCAGGATCCAATAGATTTATTATCGAACTGTTCCCTCTTGAGTAAAGCCCATCACTTATGAAGACAGAGTTTAGAAACTTTCATCCTAGAAAAATATTATATTGCATTAAAATCACATTGACTGAAATGTGTATATTTAATGAGCATTTTGAATCAGTTTGTATAAAAGTTTCTGCATGTTTTATCAGTAGACTGTCGTGATAAAAATATTATTCATCATATTTAATAATTTATAAATGACAAGATAAAATGAGATACCATGATTTACCTATGTTTACGGAGTAGGAATCATTCAGTGAATCCCTTTTGAACACCTGGAAGAAAATAAATAAAGTCTTATGAATTACTGAATAAATAAATAGTAAGGGAAATCATTTGTAAAAATGTTGTATATAACAGGTTTGGTTGATTTAACCTTGAATGATTATAGCATTTGACTTCTTCTTCTTCTTTTTTTTTTTTAAATCAACGATACCAATTATATTTTCATAACTATGGATTGTCCAATGATATCAAAAATGTTTATCATTTAAATATATATATATATAGGCCAGTCTTTAAATCCAAAAGCATGATTTCTATATAAACGCATGGCTATCAAGTCAAATACATTAGACATGGGACATACAGATTTTAATTTGTTCGGAGGGGCACACATATAATGTCACAGATTTAAAAAAGTTAAAGGACTTGATGTTGCTCTAAGGGATGTTCCCAATTTTTTTTTTTTTTTTTTTGTAATTGAAAAAGCTATAAATTTAAGAATCCTCACTTGGTCAAGATGATATTTATGTTTTAACTTTTGTAAAGTTCTTAGAAAAGTATACTAAATTTCCAAAAACAATTGTACGGCAATACACCGTTTTATCTGTATTTGATCAGTTTGGGTCTCACTATTAGTAGGATTTTCATTTTAAGATACAGTTTAAAAGTAAAATATATAAATATATGCAAAAAAATAAATGAGGGCCCCGTATATTCGAACAAATTACTCGAATTGTTTGAAGTATTGCCAGCCATAACTTGTATAAGTCCCATCTTTATTAATTACTAGATCTGGTGTCACTGTATACAGTGTGTATACACATCATACTTATTTTTGTTTTGTTTTTAAATTGACTTAAATTATTAAAAAAATCCCCAACCCTGAGAAATATACATTTATATAATATTAAATCAGTTAAGAAAAATTTCAGCAGAAAGCTATCAGTAGACCGTCGCAATGAATATCACGATCATCATATAGGAATATTGTTAATAATAAATTCAATAATAATTTACTTACTGCCTTGCAATGTAATTCTCTCTCCAGGACCTTAGCTCTTAGAGCGAAAGTTTTCAATTTTACACTAGAAATACATATACATTCATTAATTTATGTGATCCTTTAAGACTGTAGCTAAGCCTAATAATATTGCAACGCTAGTTCAGATATAGTATTTTTCAGCATAATCGCCTCAGTAGACCGTCGTGATTATGCATCACGATCATCACACTAAAGGTGTACAAATGTAATTATGAATTAAATATTTGTACTTACTTTACCATGTGGAGGGAACTTTCCTTGAAGACTTGAGCTCTACGAATGTGAAGAGGTGATACTTTGAAAAACTCGTGTATGTTTATGACCTCACAGTATTTTTATAGCCCAATTTTTTGTACCATGTGGAATGTAGACAAAGGACAAAATAAAATTTCCTACTTCCTTTTCTATCTCATTTTAATTGCTGATAATAGTAAATTTTCTATTGTAATTTTAAATGGAGCTAATTCATGTCAATCTGTACTTAATCATTCTACTTGTAATTATGAGATACTAAATGGACTATAAATCAATTAGGTACGATTAATTGAATTTTACACAACTTTGTAAAAGCATTATTCAACTGCATCCCTCAGCCTCTCTTTTTTAAAAGTATTCTATTTTGTAAATAACTACTTTCACCATGATGATCCATTATTCTGTATTTCTTTGTCTACTATAGATACAGTATAACTTTTTATAGTTTGTATAGATTTTATCTCATTGCTTGATTGATCTGTAAAAAAAAACTGAGTGATTGTATATGTGTTGACCCTAAACATTTATTGCTGTCTCACTCTGAATCAATGATGGTTGTATTCTCAAGATATATTATTTGTTTCCTTTGCCAGGTTATATGTACATATTCATTGTAGAGCTACAATTGAATGGACAGTTTGTATTATTTTAAGTCGTCCTTATTCGGAGGTCTTTTTTTTTATATTATTTTTGCAAACAAGAGATAATAAAATAAATGAATTCATAGAACGAATAATGTCTTAACTCGGAAACAAAGTTCTGTGATGTGATGTTTAAAAAAACAAAAAACAAAGCGACTTCTATAAAAATGACAACAAGTAAGTTAAATTCCTCCAATCGTGTTACAAGCTCCTTTTCAACAATACATTTAATATAATTGTTTTATTATACTGCAGTATTTTAAATAAGTGACGCAACTATTATTTTTATAGCCTTATGATTGCAAAGCTAATTTTCTTTAAATATGAAACTCAAAAGAAATGTTTTTTTTTATTTTTTGTGCACTCATTAACCGATTTTGGGAAAGAAATGGGATGAAATTAAGGTATTCATTAAGACAAATGAGGTATTTTATTTGTCATATAGACTAAGTATACTACAATGATATATCCATGGCATCAACAACTCCTATGTGTGTTTTTGTTTTTTTGTCCGCCTTCAAGTGTCTACTATCTTGCTCCATACAAATGATTTGAACGTTGGTGGGTATGACTCGAATCAGCTTTTGTCCCAACAATTAAAGATACAAATTATAATAAAATAATTTTTTTTTGTGTCGTCTCCATATATATGTATATGTACCTATACATATTATGTAAATAAAAACTATAAGAATCCTGCCCGCTACAAAAAATTATCTGTAAATGTACATATGAGGGTTGATTGAAAAGTTTTTCAACATGAAGATGGCAGCACTAGTAATATAAAAAAAAAAAAAGGTTTTTGAAGTTTTCTTCATTTTAAAAAGACAGTTGTTGTTTGACTAACGTTTGAATAGCTGTAGATGAAACTTTGATTCACTATTATACCTCAGACAAAAGAAGTAATCAAAAAAATTAACTATATCTGTGATTCTCAAACTATGAGGCACACTCCATTAGGGGCATGGAGCATTACCAGGAAATGTAAGAAATGTTTTTTTTTTTTAAAGTGAGGAAGGGATAAGAGCAGAGCTGTTTTTATATAGTGGTCCTAAGGCCTTGCGCTGGAATGTAAAAATGATGGAGCCTATATTTTTGATCCAGTAAATTTATAGAAGGAAAATTTCACAATCTCATTTGTAAGAAAATTATAAAAAGTTTTTTAAAATAAAAATAATTATACAAAAAAATATGTGAAATTCGAACTTAATTTAAAAAAAAAGAAATATCTATAGTTTTAAGAAAAAAACTAGC